>OY744614.1:47197693-47315193 GCA_963556255.1 Allolobophora icterica | reverse complement strand
TACCTATCCTCACGTTACCTTGCCCCCTTACCTTACCTTATCGCATCTCACCTTACCTTGGCTTACCTTTCTTCGCCTTGCCTTACCCTATCTTATCTGGACTTATCTTGCCCTACACTACACTGTATTGTTGTTACACCCAATAATCTTAGCACTGTTATGTTCAGTTGGAATCGTAACATAACAAGTGTCGCCTTTATCGGTAACTTCATGTACCAAACTCCAACGCCGGAAGCAATCGCTGCCTTTGATCTTCTGATCGCCTACCAACTATACAACAATTACATCATGAAGAACTACACGATCTACGGAATGTGTGAATGTATTCCAACCGCTAGTCCGGGTCGGATTCTCTACGACGAAATCAACAGATCCAAATTGGATCACATCTATGGACACGTTGTAAGTACTTCTTCCATTTCCAATAGGGAGAGCTTTCAAAACAAACTTTTACTTGTTATCTAATCAAAGCCAATGACTTCAACGGAGCCGTTATCATAATGGGCGAAAAATGGAAACCGCCCGAAAGTTCAACACTGTCTTGGAGCGAGACACAACAAACGTCAAGATATCCTCCGAGTGGCCAGCAAAACGGCCAAACGGGTTGTTAGACATAGACTACAGTACTTTCATTCATTCATTCATTCATTCATTCGTTCATTCAGAGGACTTACATAGCTCCCCTCCAAGTTGCCTACCCAGATGCCCTCCCAGTCTAACTCCGACGATAAAGCACAGTTATCTAATCTGAAGACAATCAGTAATTGTTGTTCAAGATACAAGTTTTTATCTACTTTTCCAAATCCTGCAATTCCGGTCTAATCAGTTTCATTCCACTGGATTCTACTGTACTCCGTTCCAATCTTCTCTACATTCTAATCAAATCTAGGTTCTCAACTAAACTGAACATAGAATCGAATCTAATCGTCATTATGAACCAATCTAGAATCAAAATCTAGGATCTAATGCAATATAATCCGCAACAAATCTAGATTCAGATCTAATATTGAATCTTTAATCAAAATCTAAGATCAAAAATAAAACTGATCTATTGACCCACATAGCGTCGTTATGATGGACGAGACGTCTAACGACGGTCGCTTCAATGATATCTGAAGTCAAGGAGATCTGAAGCCAATCAGATCTGACTTCAATGCGATCTGGTCAATGAGATCTGAAGTCAAGGAGATCTGAAGCCAATCAGATCTGAATTCAATGAAATCTGGACAAGGAGACCTGAAGTCAAGGAGATCTGAGGTGAAGGCGATATGAAGTGAAGAAGATCTGAAGTCAAGGAGTCAGGCATTGTTAATAATACTTCAACTTGACCGTCTTGTGCCATATTGATAAATTGCATGCCTAATACTTTCGCAGGGACATCGATCAGAGTCCAGTTGCTTCTTCAACGACTCACTGGCAGAAACTCGGAATAGGAGAGCACTCTCTGTAAGCTGATTACTTGCTATTGTCTAATATGGAAAGTAACAGAAGGTGTCTCTTTTATTCTCTTCGCAGAACCTCTGACTCTCTGCATCATCTAACAGCTCTTCTGTCTCCTCTTTCTGATCTCTCTGCAACCGGACTCGGATCTTCCCTTGGCATCTCTGGACAACCTTTGTGACATTACACACGTCTCTCGAATAAGCTGGTGCCCTGCACTTAGCCTAGAGTAGCGATTTAGCAATTGAAAGTTTGCGATTACGATTACGAATACCCTTGAGCCTGTAGTGGACATATACATCTCACGGTCCATGAAACTGGGCCAGTGAATCGCAGGACTTGCTTCAGCTTACGCCTGGAACAATCTCTAACACATGGTAACAGAGACACGTGCGTGCAAACAACTTGTGCATGATCGTTGTTGCACCGTTGGGAAAGAAATCCAGTCGAAATCGAAAGTATTTTGGCAGTTTGTTCGGAGTTCGAATCCTGGCGCGTTATGGTAATTCGTTATCTTTCATGTGACCCAGGATAGAAAGGTTTTCCAGATGGGGTTGCTCTTTTCTGCTGCTTTCATGCTTGGGCCATGTCAGAAATAATCGACCAATTACGTAGGCCTACCATAACAATATTATTGTCGAACATGTTCCGAGTACCGTAATTGTGACATCCTAAACCATTCAGCCATCAGCTTTGTGTTGTAATAATTATGTAATTTCACAACTGACCCGGAGATTCGTTTCCTTTTCGCTTTTGAAGTTGATGGATCGTTTTCTCTCAATCACAATGACATTGTCGTTTGATTCTTACAGGAACTCTAAAGGTGAATGCCAAAAAAGATAAATCATTCGACAATTTAATTGGAACGAAATACGTCGACCGATATAACAGTTGGATCAACTCCATCAACGTACTCGAAAGACATTTCCAGCCTACATTAACACTTTAACGACGAGTGTGTATAAAAGCGACCGGGAAGCCAATGCATCTCGTCCTTAATGTGTCAAGGCGCATCTTGTTTTACATCTTGCCACTGAACAATGTTTCATCACCATTACTCTGCGTTTCGCTTCTCTGTCGCTTGCAATCCAACACTAGGTTGCCTTTGTATGGCATTGTGGGCAGGTGTGAGGAAGGACCAATGGAAATAACAAACTTTGAAGAAATCTACAAAAGTGTGAACCATAGGAGATGCACTTTGGGAATTTGGAGTTTGCAATGGGGGATTGTCGCATTTTACTTCGATTTTTACTAATCACAACCGTAAATTTGGGCCCCGATCTCTATTTTTGGCCCAACTCTCTAGCGTTTGACCCCAGATCTGTGAATATGGGCCCAGATCTGTAAATTTAAGCCCAGATTTGTAAATATGGTCCTTCAGTATGTAAATTTTGTACCAGATATGTAAACTTGAACTTAAAATACCTAACTCACATGTTCGTTCACTTAATGTGGTTCGTTGTACTGTGATGTACTAGATGTAGGCCTAGCGGATGCAATTTTGTGTGAGATCACCCATGACTTTCACGCCAGTCCCCCATCGGCTCCCTATACTCAGGCCTGAGAATTCTAGAGCCTGAGAAAGGGGCTTGACTATGGTAGCGACTACCGTAGTCAATGAAAGACATAGTAGAATGACAAAGAGCCGAAGCTACGAGCAGTAGCATACAAGCAAACAAATGAGTCACGCAATTTCACATGACCTCACGTTTAGCATAATCACATGCATTTGATGCAGAACTTGAACAGTCATGTTGAAGCTGGTTTTCATACATTCAGTTGATAGACACGAAATGGCAGATAGATTCGAATATTCATAATGGAATAAAACTAATAATTTACAATATTTATCGATTTCTGATCGTGTAATTTGATGAAGTTGATCACAAAACTCTTGTGAAAAGTCACACAAACCTAAACGTATATCCAGCCATACTGAAAAACATCCAATCAGACGCACAAAGACATATCTGCGGACAGAAAAGTTAAAGTTTTCAAGAACGGTTCCCATTGGAAGCTTTGGACAGGTAAATGTATATGCAAAATCAGTCTTGTTGTCCTCGAGACCAAGGTCTTGGTCTCGAGTGCACTCGAGTTCGTTTTTAAAAGTCTTGGTCTTGGTCTTGAGGTTCAAGGTCTTGGTCTTGGTCTTGGTCTTGAGGTTCAAGGTCTTGGTCTTGGTCTTGGTCTTGAGGTTCAAAGTCTTGGTCTTGGTCTCGCAAGACCAAGACCAAGACCGGCTGTTAATATGAACAGTCATTTAACAGAACTCAAGAATTCTGTATCAAGCCTGCTTGTATCATACGACCAATATCTACTATGGATGGATACAAGTCATGTTGGTCAGGAAAACCCATTGGCAGCAGCAACAGTTATTCTGTATCAGACGGTATGATAAACCATGGGAAGATTTCAAAAGGACTCACTATCTGTAGCCTACATTTACATGCAGTGCTTGAAAAGCTACTCTGTGTGTATCAGCGACTTCAGCACCTGTAGAACGTATTTTTTCACATGGCAGAATTTTAATGAAGCCCACCAGGCACGTCTTGGTCAGAAAATTCTGAGCGAATTGGTTTTTATAAAATAGAAAAGGCATTTGGAATAACATTTTGCATGAAGGACTTTTGTAAATACGAATTCGGAATTCTCTGCAGTCTGAATTTAAAGTTAATTTGCTTGAGTAAAATAAAAGACTCATGTTTTCAATAAAATAGCGAATATTCATGTTTTCAATAAAATAGCGAATATTCCGACTTGACAATTTTTAGAAGTCTTGACCTGATTTCGACTTTTTGGGTCTTGGTCTTGGTCTTGGTCTTGAGGTTCAAGGTCTTGGTCTTGGTCTTGGTCTCGAGGTTCAAAGTCTTGGTCTTGGTCTTGGTCTCGAGGTTCAAGGTCTTGGTCTTGGTCTTGGTCTTGAGGTTCAAGGTCTTGGTCTTGGTCTTGGTCTTGAGGTTTAAGGTCTTGACAACAAGACTGTGCAAAATGTAAATGTATGCCTACAAGTAATTTTATAACCACTGTACCATCAAGACCCTGGACTGTGGACATTGTTAATTTTTTTCAATGATTTGCTAATGTAACATCCATCAGCACCGCAGCCCGTTTGAATAGGTGTCACAACAGTTAGGTCCCCGTGAGCGGACCGTGCTAAATCGACCGTATGACCTCGATCCTGGTCATTTTCCAGCGAGTTGATCGGGTGAGGTCCTTCACAACCGCTGCCCGTTTGAATGGGTGCCTAGTCAGTTAAGGTCCTCATGTAGGCCTACAGTCTCTGCTAGTGCGATCGCATGGACTCTACCTGGCCATTTTTCAATGAATTGCTCGGGTGAGATTCTTCAGCCCCGCTGCCCGTTTGAATAGGTGCCACGCCATTTAAGGTCTTCAAGTGTGTATCTTGCCAGCCTGAGATTTAAATATCCGATATAAGCCACCACTGGGAGGCGAACTGCTGGCATGGTAACAGACGAGAACATTTCTAATGAGCACGCGACAAGTCTTTCGTAAAGACGAAATAAAGGCAGATCCAATGCAGAAAGTAAGAAGTATTTGTGGGCCAAGGCTCCCCACCAGCGGTATGCTAGCCCAAGACTCCACTTCTGCACTGCCAAACAAACAGACAAATTACCCAATCACTTGTCTGCCTGTGAACGGTGTGAACATACCCATAGGCCGTAGGCCTGATGGTACGCATGCCTGAGAATTATGGATCCTGAGAGTGGGGCTTTGTCTTTTATAGGCCAGCTCATAGTTGATTTACAGCAGCTTTTATTCATAGACTAAGCGACGCTAATTGTCTGCCCTACGACTGCAAGTTTACGCAAACTTTGTCGGCAAATGAAGACGATCAGGGAAATTCCGGAATTTTGGAAGTTTGACAAACATGCTTGGAAACGGGTTAAACCCGTTGCAAGGAAACGGGTAAAACCCGTTGCGATGGCTTTACTGTTTCCTTCGCAATAGGCTTCGGTTTCATTTTCTCCGTTCGACTCTACAGTGATTGAAAAACATCGTTGAACAATCTGGATGAGGCCAAACAAGGTCACTAAATAATTGCTGATTTGTACACGAAAACATCGGTGGTCACACGTTGCCGTTGTGATGTTGAGAGTAGGGATCCTCCTTACCTTTCTATTATACCTCCATTTCTCTTTATCCCGCAGACTGCCTTTCTTCTTGCCTTCATTTGTATATACTTGTATTCTTCCTTATTACCCATCTTCTTGCCCTTAGTACTATATTCCGTACCGGTATGGTTTTTACCCTCCTTGTGCCATCTGTTGCCCTGCTGCCTCCTTAGCCCCTCCTTGTTTCCAATTTATTACTTCTCTCCTAACATATAGACTCAATCCTCCAAGCTCACTTAACTGCTAACTCAGAGCCTCCTAACTCGTTTGTTCTAACCTTTTCTCTCCCTACTCTCACTTATTGGAAACCTCGTTTTGCTCAAATTCCTTTTTATAATCATTCCTACCAGTCCTGTTATTTTATAGGCCTGTTCGCCTAATTACAATTATTCCCACCTATCATTAGTTCTGTCAATCGTGATATTCCTCTTATTACACGCCTTAGAATTTTCCTGCCCATCCTGATTTCTTTCCTTTTCCAGTTTCTTATTTCAGTTTTTTTTGCAAACGTAAGTTGAATTTAACAGTTATTCCTATTCTCCTGATTTCTCAGACACTCAAAATGCCAAGCCTCTGAAACCTGCTTCATCGCTATCGCTCTCAACTCAAATTCTGTGAGACAGGAGTCATGGTCAGCTTAGTTAGATAAATAGACAAGTGTAACTGACAAGTAGTAGTCTGAGATATGGTTCAAATCAGCTGCAGAATGAACGTTATCGAGATAATAATGAAAGCATTGGCAGTTCAATTGGCAAGCTAACCTGACTCAGCTTTCCTTTCAATTTACGACCTCTCCTCCCCTTTTGAAACCCGATAGCCGAGTGAGTTTTCCCTATACAGAAGGTTATTGCGAAACGACCCGGGGCAAGTTGTTCACGGACGATTTCCTCTGCCAACCACAGTACGGGATTTACGTCTTATTAAACAAGAGATCATGACTCAGAAGGAGAAGCGACCGAATCTAAAATAAGATTGCTTATTAGAAGGAATGGGGAAAGTGTAGGAAACAAACTGTTAAATAGAGTTTGGTTTAAATGAAGAGAAAATAATATGTTGCATCTTGACAAGACCTTACCATACCGCACCTTAGCTTACTTCCCTTTTGCGAAATTCTATTAAAGTCATCCAGACATGTTTCAACTTATGCTAAGAATTTACCTGTAGTGCTGCTCACCACACCGTACTTTGACCTCACCATACCATGAACAGACAAATACTTTTTTCCCAAGTGTAATCGTCTGCGGTTTGTCAGTTCGAATTGATATTAAACGAATATATTGTAAGGTTTCATTATATTTAAATGAAAATAGCTCAGTCTAGTGGTGTGATTTTAAATGGTTTTATTTACAAAATAACATATGAAGCATAGTCTACCTTTCACAGCAGTATTCGTCAGTTCACCACAGACGTACCAGCGGTAGACAGACGCGTAACTTCTTCGTCAGCATAAAAAGAAGTGACACTCACAATCACTCTTTTTCGTGGAAGAAGAGCACTCCTAATATGAGCCTCAAAGGTACACGATAAAAAGCGCTTTCGGCCTCACAGGGCAACGAGATAACGAGCTTGAAACGAAGGAGTTTGCCTTAGGCTCTCCTATAAAAACTCTACATACAACTGAATGCTTGGCGGCCACATAACTACCAGAAGATCCACTTGGATCGGACACCAAAAGGCCAAGACTTATTCCTTCTCGAATCTTCCTTTTATAGCTTAGGCCACTCCTCCTTAAGGAACTGACCAAGTGAATCAAAGGAAATCCGAGAGCATAGATGAGACAAGAGGGTACGCATGTAACAATATATACACATACCTTGACATAACTCACCTTACCTCACATATCTTACTTTGACTCACCTCACCTAAACATACCTTACCTTTACTTACCTTACACCATTATTCCTTACCTTGACTCACCATGTCTCAGTATAACTTACCCTGACTCACTTTATCTCACCATACCTTACCTTGACTTCCTTACCTCGACCTACCTGACCTTACCTTACTCTACCGTAATCTACCGTGGTATTTCGTCGCAGATTCGATGGAAGAGACAAACGGACTCCATTGCGACGGACCGGAAGTGCCGAAGCAGCGCGAAAAGGCAACCAACTACTTCCGGTTGGTTCAGCTAACGATGGTTGAAGGTACGAACGTTGTTAGGAAGGCTGTCCTCAACCGCCTTCGACAACGCAAAACCCTGCACACAATCCTCGCTGATCGAAGGGATGAATTCATCCAGAGGGGCTCTGGATTCACTCGTCAACAGCTCGACATCCTGTATCCGACGAATGGCAACGCCGACCTGGCCAAGATCGATATGACACTTTGGTTCGCTCTGGCGCGAAAACTCCGCGTACTTCCAAAGACGTACCTCGAAGATCTGCGTACCGAAGGCGCTGAAAACACTGACAGCACTGCCCCGCTCCTCGGTACCAAGGCGGGATGGTGCCAAGACATGGCAACCATCCATGCAGTCCGTAACAAACTCTTCCACCTCGTGAAACCGGAAATGGAGACGAAGATCTTCGATGACCAGTGGAATCGTCTGACGGAGGCCTTATATCGGCTGGATCCTAGCCTTGACCCTGACGATGTCGAGAGGTACCGAACAGCTGAACTGAATCCAAAAGCAGTCATTCAGCTCCAGGCGATGATCAGGGAACAGTGCGGGGACCTCGTCGAAGAGGTGCAAAAGAGGAACCGGATTATCCGGATGATTATCGTTGTGGTTGCGCTGGTCCTACTCCTGATTATGACTGGGGTTATTGTTCTCGTTCTTCTTTTCAAGCAGCCTCGATCCTGCGACAAGAGTTTGCAGTATCGCGTTATTGGTGAATGTATAATATGTCTTAATTATTCTGCGTCTCCATCACCGACCTCGAAATCATCATCATTATCTTTATCATCATCGCCTCCAACATCACCACCATCAGGACCAACGCCAACCAACGTGAACACCACGACAACTACCACTGCGACCACCGCTACCACTACCACCACCACGACCAAAACATTCGTTTACTACTTCACCGATATTAAGCAATCAAACATTGCAACAAAAGCCATTTGCTCTTTGGCATTTCATTGTGTCTTACGCTGGTTTTCTGTCTGTGGCTTTTCAGGCAAACTTAGCGGTATGTTCTTCATGCCTCGCAGTGGCTGGGGGGCTGAGCCACCCAGACCACACATAAAGCCACTCCAACTACCAGTGCCGTACATTGTCTACACGCACACGGCCGAGATCTCACAGTGCAGTGTGATACAGGAATGTTGCAATCAAGTCAAGAATATCCAGTATCTACACATGCACCTAAGAAACATCAGTACGTACGCGCACAAAGAGACAGATGGACAGAAAAGCAGATGGACAGCTGGACAGAGGGTACAGATGGACAGATGGACAGATAGAGGGGCAAAATGACAGAGGAGTAGATGGACATAGGGACAGATGGACAGAGGGACAGCTGGTCAGAAAGACAGATAACAGAGGGTCAGATGAATAGAGGGACAGATAGACAGAGGGACAAATGGACAGAATCAATGATGGACAAAGGAACGTATGGAAGGAAGCTCTTTAACGACGACCAGCTATATTTCCTATTGTTTTAAGACTATATTGAAAAGTTCAGGTACATTAGCTATTGCTAAAAGGCTTTACATAAATGATCCTGCTTGTGACCTATTATTTGAAAGGCGTAATAAACATGAACCATGGATCTAGACACTTAATATAGAGGTCCTCTTTTGTACCTCGCAGGTTTCTTCTTGTTCAGTTATAGGTATCTTCTTTCTCAGTAACAGGTATCTTCTGGCTCAGTTACATGTATCTTCTTTCTCAGTAACAGGTATCTTCTGGCTCAGTTACAGGTATCTTCTTGCTCAGTAATAGGTACTTTCTTGCTCAGTTACAGGTATCTTCTTGCTCAGTAATAGGTACTTTCTTGCTCAGTCACAGATATCTTCTTGTTCAGTAAGAGGTATCTTATAACTCAGTAACAGATATCTTCTTGCTCAGTAACACGTATCTTCTTGTTCAGTAACATGTATCTTCTTGCTCACAAACAGGTATCCTCTTGCCCGGTAACACACACCTTCTAACTCAGTAACAGATATCTTCTTACTCAGTAACAAGTATCTTCTTGCTCATTGACAGGTTAACTCTGAATGTCTATATACTATGCAATAAACACCTGCGATACAGAAGTTAGTGAATAGGAGAAATAATGATAACAATAAGAATTACTGTTAATTATTATTATTGAAAAACAATAAATAATAATTACATGCAGATGCTAATAATGTTAATAATTATGATCAATAATAATTTATAACGATCATTGGTAAGTTATAACAATTAACAATAAAAAATAGTAATTAGTAATAATTAATACCATTTATTAATAATTAATGATAATTAATAATAAAGTTGCAACAACAACAGTAAAAACAAGAACAATAACAAGAGCAGGAGCAAGAGGAACAGGAAAAAAATAAGAACAAAAACGGGAACACTAGGAACAAAAAAGTAACAACAAGACTTCAGAACAATTTAAACAATAACAAGAAATATAAGAAAAATAACGTGAACAATAAGAACAGCGAGAACAACAATAACAAAACATGTTCATTACCTTTACTCTTTAAGTATTCCGATGCACCTTCGCGATCCGTGTCATATCATAGACTTCTTCACTATGTTATTCTACTTTGTAGAATTTGCTGATATCGGCTTCCATTACCTCATCGACAGCAAAGGAATCATTTACGAAGGCAGGAACATCACCAGAATTCCATCGGCCGTCTACCGGTTAGCAATTGCACACTTTACTCATTTGCAATCCTAATTAGTAACTTCTATCGCTCCGGTGTCTAATGCACAAGCCATCAACCATGTTGCACCAAAACAAAGCAGTAATCGAGTAGTCCAGAAGAGCAGTCCGCTTGGGCATAGAGGCATCCTATGGTGATTTTTTACATGATTTTGCTCCACTTGTGCCCAATAGCAACATCAGCTACAAATTGTAGGTGAGAAGACCAGACGGTGAGAGAGAAGGCTGGTCACTAGCACTCATAAGAAGCCGGTGCCTTGTGCTTAACTTCAGAGTAGCGCTTTAGAAATTTGGACTTTACGAGTTTACCGAAGCTAAGACAATGAAGTCGCTAACACCACACCTATTACTGAATCCCGCGCAATTTTCCTTATATTAATTCCTCCCGCCATTCATACACAAGCAGTTCGCCACTCATCAACATCACTTAAAGGCAGCGACGTCAAGGTGAGTCTGTTCGGGAGGATGACGGCTTCCGTATCGATTGGTGGACTATCGCAGAGATTTAGATCTTGGGTAAGCCCGGTCCGTAAACGTGACCTTAATGGGCGTGCCATCAATTCAAATGAGCAACGTTATTCAGTGATAAATTCACTGAAATAAACGAGCACGGTCACGGCTATACCTTGCATCAAGTTACACCTTTATCCTATCTCACCTTACCTTATCTCACTTTCCCTTACCTCACCTCACCTAATCTTCCTCACCTCACATAATCTTACCATACCTACCTCACATCACCTCACCCTACTTTCTCACCTTACTTTACCTTACCTCACCTCACCTTCCCTCATCTTACCTTACCTTGTTTCACCTTAAGTACCTAACCTCACCTAAACTTACCTTACCGTACCTCGCCTTACCTTTTCTCGCCTCAACTTGCCTCAGTCTACCTTCACTTTATCTTACCTTACCTTTCCTCGCCTTACCTTACCTCAACTCACCCTACCTCATCTCACCTTACCTCCCCTTACCTCACCTAACCTTACTTTTCCTCACCTTACCTTACCTTACTTACCTTTCTTAATTAACCTTACCTAACCTCACCTTACCTTTCCTCACCTCACTTTACCTTACCTTACTTACCTTTCTTAACTAACCATACCTAACCTCAATTTACCTTACCTTCACTTTAGCTTACCTTATCTTTCCACATCCTACCTTACATCGCCTCGCTTTACCTTACCTTACCGTACCTTACCTTACCTTTCCTTTCCTTTCCTAATCATGTCTTACCCACCTCACCTAGACCTTCCTTACCTTACATTAACACTGTATTGTTGTTCGCGAGAATTTAATCTTAGCACTGTTCTGTTCAGTTGGAATAATAACATAACAAGTGTCGCGTTCATCGGAAACTTCATATACCAATCTCCGACGCTAGAAGCATTGACGGCCTTTGACCTTCTGATCGCCTACCAACTATACAACAATTACATCATCACTAATTACACGATCTATGCAATGTGCGAATTGTGTAACACCGATAGTCCGGGTCGGATTCTCTACGACGAAATCAACAGATCCAAACTGAATCACATCTTTGGACACGTTGTAAGTACCTCTTCCATTTCCAGTTGACAGGGCTTTTCAAAACAAGCTTTTACTTGCTATCTAATCTAAGCCAATTACTTCTACGGTGCCGTTATCATAATGCAGACAGTATGAATCAATGCTCTCTTCAAATGAAATCACTGTGAACGCCATAACTCGTTAACAAAAAAGGTTAAAATCCTATAAGGCAGTGAAACCAGAAGTCAAGTCGAAGAGGATAATCAAGCTGAAACAGATGAGTCTTAAGCTAAGACTTCGATAACATTAGATAACTGGCAGAACGAACAAAACAGGCAGTAAGCTCCAAAACCCTTTACCAACCATCGTGAAAGCCGAGAGTCAGGGTGAACTCTGATTGCTTGGCCAGAACAACGGTCAATCGGGTTGTTAGACACAGTTTAAATGCTTTAATTAATTTATTTAATTATTCATTCATGCATTCATTTAAACAATAAATCATTTATTCATTCAGAGGACTCATATAGCGCCCCCTCAAAGATATCCACTCGGGGCGCTCCCAGCCCAACTCCGGCGATAAAGCACAGTTGTCTAATATGAAATCAATCAGTAATTGTTGTACAAGATACAAGTTTTTACCTCCTTTTCCAAATCCTTCAATTTCCGGTGTAATCAGATTCAATCCATTAGATTCTACTGCATTCCGTTCCAGTCTACTCTAAATTCTAATCTAATCCAAGTTCTCAACGATACTAATCTTGACTATGTAGGATCTAGGAAGTAACCTGATCCAATAAAACCCGCATCAAATCGAGACTCAGAGCTAGTATTGAATCTTTAATTAAAATCTATGATCAAGAATAAACTCTAATTTAATTACCCCTATTGTGTCGCCATGATGCATAATACATCAGACGATGGTCGCACCAACGAGATCTGATGTCAAGGAGAACTGAACTCAATGAGATCTGAAGTCAATGAGATCTGAAATGAAGGAGATCTGAAGTGAAGCCTTTTGCATAATAAGCCTCCTTCAACTTTACCGTCTTGTGTCATATTTATAAACTGTATGCCTAATAATTTCGCAGGGACATCGACCAGACAACTATTGCTTCTTCAATGACTCACTGGGAGAAACTCGGGAAAACAAAGCACCTATTGTAAGCTGGTTACTTGCTATTGTCTAATATGGAACACAATAGAAGCTGGCTCTTTGATTCTCTTCGAAGCATCTCTGCCTCATCTGGCTGCTCCTCTGTCACCTCTCTCTCTGATCTCTCTGGCAACCGGACTCAGATCTTCTTTTGACTTCTTTGGACAAAACATGTGACACTTCGCATCGCTTGTAGATAAGCTGGTGCCCTGCGTTTAGCCTAGAGTTGCGATTTTTAGCAAATTTAGAGTTCACCATTATTATTGCGATTACGATTAAGACTCCCTTGAGCCCGTTGTGGACAAATCCCACGGTCCAGGAAACGGACCGCAGGACTTGCCTCCTACTTCCCAGCTCAGAAAAGGTAAGGCTCGCAAATCCCCTAGTGGAAAATATGTGAGCCACTAACATACCGCTATTTGGCCCTTCAACCGGCAATGGATGAACCCAAGGTCCTGCATCCTGGATCGATGCACCGCAGAACTTTCCTATAACCCCAGCTTACGCCTGCAGCAAATTCTAGCACTTGGTGACAGGGATATGTGCGCGCAATCAACTTGGTCATGTTTGTTGCTATACCGTTGGTAAGAAATTCAGTCGAAATCGAAAGTATTTTGCAAGTTTATTTTGGGTTCGAATCCGGATGTGTCATGGCAATTCATGTCTTTTATGTAACCCAGGATAGAAAGGGTGTCCCGTTGGATTTGCTATATTCTGTTTCTTTAATATTTGTCTGCATCCGAAATAATCGACCAATTGCGAACTACAAGATTATAATCGACAAATTACGTACCATAAGACTATTATTGTCGAATGTGTTTTGAGTAATTACGGCATCATAAACCTTTCAGCCATCATGTCCGTTGTTTCATTAAATGTGTAATTTCAAAACTGACCCGAAGATTCGTTTCCTTTTCGCTTTTGAAGTTGATGAATCGTTTCCTCTCAATCACAATGACATCCTGGCTGAATTCTTTCAGTTTCAGGACTCTAAAAGTTCATACCAGAAAAAGCTAATTCTGTCGACAATTTAACTGGAACGTAATTCGACGACCGATATAACAGCTGGATCAACTCCATCAACGTACTTTCAAAGAAATTTCCAGCCTATCATAACACTTTAACGACGAGAGTGTGCTTGAAACGACTTCGAAGCCAATGCAGGTCGTCGTTAAATTGTTACGGCGCATCCTGTTTTACATCATGCTATTGAGCAATGTTTCAGGACCATTACTTTGCATTCCGCTTCCCTGTCGCTTGCAATCCAACACATGGCTGCATTTGTATTCCATTGTGGGAAGTTGTAGTGAGGAAGGATAAATGGAAACGAGTAAAATATATGACGAAATCTACAGCAATGTGACCCATAAGGGAGGTCTTATGGGATTGAGAGTTTGCAATGGGGATAGTCGTACTTTGATTCAGATTCTGCTACGTTTAATCACAACCGTAAAATCGGGCCCATATCTCTTAATTTTTAGCCCAAATCTGTAAATTTCGGTCCCGAATCTGTAAACGTGGGCCCAATCTGGGTCTTGAATCTGTAAACGTGGGTCCAGATGTGCAAATTTAAACGCCGATTTGCAAAGTTGGACCCGAGATATGTAAATTTTGAACCAGATAGCCTACGTAAACTTGGACCACAAATACCTAACTCACATATTCGTTCACATTGTCATAGTTATATCGTGGTGCACTTGAAGTAGCGGGTGTAATTTTGTGTGTGCTCACCTACGAGTTTCACGCCAGTTCTCCATCGGTTCCATATTTCCAGTGATAATGATGAATTTAAGACAATAACCATTCAATTTCAGACTTCTTGCAAAAGGAAATTCTCAAAACTCTTGTGTTCTTCAAGTTTCAATTTCGTTTCCTTTGTAAATTGACGTTTTATTATAACCGTGTAATCTTCTGGTTTCTGATTTCCAATGAGTTCCGTATACAAGATCGTATGTATACATGCACGCACCTGTTGATGCGAAATCTAGTGACTTCTGTAGCGCCGTTTTTGTAAAGCATATAAGTGATATGTATGTTTATAGTAATCAACCAAATTGCTAATTATCATATGCAAGTTTGGTACATAGTTTACATCAACCAGTATTATTTTGTGTTTTCACAGGCAATTTCATGATATTATGCATTAATAAAACTATGTAGGTAAGTAGGTAAGTATATCATTTATTCAAAACCAACTGCCAACCGCATTTTGGTTTACATAGCTCATAAAATTAATTTAAGCATATAACATTCGAGTGACAAAGGTTTTACGAGCTAAAGAGTCGGCATTAGGTCTAATTCTATTGTGTGCCCTGGGGCGCAATGAGTATACAACAGTTTCTCTGGAGGTAATAACTGGTGCAGAACATGTGTTGGGGCAATTGGTTATGATGGCAGAGAAAAGGTTAGAATCAGCTTTCTGGCAGAGTTGCTCAAAAGTATGATAGGATTCCGGTAAATATCGAGAGCGGATCAATCTTCGCATTGTTGCTTGAAGACGTGTACGTCCCATTCCTCCCACGTAGCCCAGCTGTATCCATGTTTTTGGCTGACAAATATTTTACCATTGCCTTCATGCTCCTTAGAGCTGTCTGCACAAGCATGTAAACAATTATCACCTTTCAAAATGTTTATCTTATAAAAGGTTTCCATGAAAGTGAAAATATGTAACGACAGTTTTATACACTTTTGCTTTCGAGTGCTAACTTAAGAGTTAACGAGAGGCGGCGCTAGGTTAAGGAAACGTTTTATTACACTACAGGACTTAGTTCAAATCATCAGTTCGCAGAATGCGAAATAATTCAGTGTATTATATGATGCAAAATAACCTCATTGCATTTCATTACGCACTGTTTGGAGTTTCATCATCTTTAACGAATTGATGCCAACAATAAGAAGCGAGTTTCAGTAATCAAGGCGATTTGAGATTAATGCGTTTACCAGAGATATTAGTGAAGACATGGAACAAAACGCCTGATTCTGCGTTTTCACGAGTGTACATTTATGACGACTTTCTAACATCTCTTCCCTAGTCAATGAGAGATACAACGTAACGAGAAAAGCGCCTAAGTTAGAGCAGCAACATTCAAATCAACAAATGAGATACCTAATTTCACTTGGCCTCATGTTTAGAAAATCCCTTTCAGGGCTGTAGTCGAGGTTATACGCGGGTATACAACGTGTACTCACCTCTAAAAACCGTATACTCACCTCACAATATATTTATATTTATTTATATTAAAATACTGTAGCGTATACTCACAAAATACTGTAACGTATACTCACCTGTAATTTGTTTCGGAAAACTAACTGGTAGCGTGTACTCACCTCTAATTTACCACTACAGCCCTGATCGCTTGTATTTGAATTCAGCTTCGAAGCATTAGTCTGCTATCTTCTTCAGCTGGACTAATAGGATACTATGTCCGTTCGCTCACGACGACAAACTCAACCAACGACGTGAATATACTCGAGCTTGACGGTGGGCCTTGCCCTTTACACCGATATCAACATCCGACGCTCTACTCGATCGTTCTATCGCCAAAAAGTCTTAAATTTCCAACAAGGTCTCTTCTCGAGGATCTTCCCCACTCGACTGACTGACCGTCCTTACGTTTCCTCTCGTAATACTCGTCCGATCAGGCGTTAGATGTCAACGTCACCCAGGTGAACGACCATCTTCACCGACGTCTAACATCTCAACTGCCCTTCCTCGATTCCAAAAGTGTTCAGTACGCATGCGCAGCAGACGACTGAGTGTCATAGTCCGCTGAAGTTGAATTGCTCCAATCAGCAGCCGACACTCTCCGTTTTTAGTCTCGAACCGCCATACATAGCTCCGAATCTAATCTAATTTTACATTCAGTTGAGCTGGTCTCACATGCTGGTCACTAATATAAATGTTAATTGGTCTCATCTAATTAAGTTCTAACATTCACAGGCCTACTATAAATTATAGAACTGTGACTTAACTAATCTATGTATAAAGATAAGGGTATTTGGATGGGAGAGAGACAACGCTACACTGCTCAGGCATTTATTATCTTACCTCTTGATAGCGTTCATTCTGTAGTTGTTTTTAGCCACATCTCAGACCGCTTACCTGTCAGCAACACTTCAATACTTAAGCCCTCATATCGCCAACACAAAGCGATAACATTGAGATGAAGATCAAATTTAACGCTTCACTGCATAGATTTTATATAGGCAACATCCGCGTAGAACCATGCATATATGAAGACTGCGATTACAAAGACATGTTGTCAGCGTACACGCGTTGTATATGAACTTGTACAAGATAATGTTGCCTTTCAACTAGAGCCCCAATGTTAAGAGTCTCAAGCAGTTCTCTGTTGCATTAGTTAAATCGTTCAGTAGGGCGACCAAACGCCTGTAAAGTATTTGTCTATATATCTAGCTAAGCTTTGGATCGCGTCTCGAAATCCAAGCAGACCAAGGTTGTCTCACAGAATTTCACTTGTGAGTGACTGTGATGAGGCTGGTTTCAGAGACTTGGCATTTTGAGTGCTGGAGAAATCAGGATAATAGGATTAGTTGATGCATTCAACCTACTTTTGCTAAATATTGGAAACAGAAAGTGTAACAAGAATAATATCTGAATACAGGTAAGAATAATAGTAAGGAGTCGAACCTCACATAATTGATGATATAAAATCATTAGGATTGGCAAGAACGACACTAGGAAGGAATTTCGGTACCGATAAGCGGGTAAGTGTTGTTGGTATTTCGAGCTCCTTCGGTACGCAGATCTTCGAGGTACGTCTTTGGAAGTACGGGGAGCTTTCGCGCCTGGACGAACAAGAGTCACATCGATCCAGGTCAGCGTTGTCACCCATCTGATACGGGATGTCGAACCGTGGATGGTTGAATCCAGGGCCCCTCTTAACGAACTCATACCTCCAATCGGTGAGGATTGTGTGCAGGGTCCTGCGTTGTCGAAGATGGTTGAAAACAGTCTTTCTAACGACGTTTGTACCTTCGACCATCGTTAGCTGAACCAATCGGAAGTAGTTGGTCGCGTTTTCGAGCTGCTTCGACATTTTTCCGGTCCGTCGCACTCCACTTCATCTGTCTCTTTCATCGAATCTGCGCGAAATACCACGTCAGATTAGGGTAAAGTGCGATGAGGCATGGTAATGTAAGGCGAGGTAAGATTAGCCAAAGAAAGGCAATTTGAGCAGCACTACACGGTCAATCAATCTGGAAAATGTAAATGTAAATGTGATCTTCGAAATTTCTCAGCGTCCTACGAAAGCCGTGTCAGGGAGGCCAGTTTATTCAAGTCTGCAATAGCCAGGCTGCCTTGTCCTTTCCGGTGCCAGGTCAGATTCCGGGGATATCAATCCGAGGAGACAGAAAGGTTAGGTGGTGGAGGTCTTTGGTGATGATGATCATGGGTGGCGCAGAAGCGGAATCGATATAGGATAGCTTGAAGAATTCAGTTTTTAGTTTTGAGTAAAATGCTGGTGGAGAGAGGTAACTGTAGGAGAGCCGATATTGACAACGAGAGAGAGACAGACAGACAGACAGAGAGATAGAGTGCGAGTGAGAGAGAGAGAAAGAGATAGAGGAAGAGAGACACAGAATGGAAGAGAGATAAAGAGAGACAGAGAGAGAGACAGACGCACAGAGACGGATAAGTACAGTCCATGTCTGTGGACAAAAAGTTCAAGTGTTCAAGAACGGTTTCGATGAGAAACTTTGGACAGATTTGTAAAATATAAATGTAGGCCTAGATGTTTTTCTTTAGCGATTGACGAGCTCGACTCTGTTAATTGTTTTTACTAAAGTGCTCGGTAGAGATCATTCACGAAGGCTGCCAGTTTGAATGGGTGACACACCATTTAAGGACCCCGTGTACGGACAGTGCTAGAGCGACCGTATGGACACGACCATGCTGAGTTTTCAATGTATCGATCGGTTGAGATCCTTTACCATCGTTGCCCGTTTGAATGGATGCCACACCAGTAAATATGCCCGTGTACTGACCGTGCTAGCCCGAGATTTAAATTTCTGAAAGAACCATCGGGAGACTAACTGCTGGCATGGTAATCAGATAAAAACTATTATTCTAAGGAGCATGCGAAAAGCCCTTCGTAGGGACGTGATACAGACAGAAGTAGACGCCCCTGCAGACAGCTCCAATACAGGAAGTAATAAGTATTTTGGGGCCAGAGCCCACTCACCATCGGTCTACTGCCCCTAAGACTCCCCTCCTGCAGCGCAGAACTAACAGGCGAATGACTCAATCAGTTGTGTATCTGTAAATATACCCATTGCTTCCTAATTCCTGATTGTTCGCAGACCTGAGCAATGTAGTGACTGAGAAAAGCGCTTTTGCTTTTTTTATAGGCCAGTTCGTCGCCGATTCACAGGCTATTGTATTCATAGGCCAGGCGACACTAATTATCAGCTTTACGAATGCAAGTTTCTGCACGCCTCGTCAGCAGGTGAAGACATTCATGGAAATTCCGGAGTTCGGGAAGCTTGATGAACCCGTTTGCACGCGAATAAAACAAGTTGCAATGGCTTTGGTTGATATTCGGATGCTTGCTTTGGAAGTGTCATCGGTTTCTACTCTGCATTGATTGTAAAACATCGTTGAATGCACCAGGGAAGGCTTAATTAGGTCACCACACCTTACCTTGACATAACTTACCTCACCATACCTTACCATGACTCACCTTACCTCACCATATCTTACCTTGACTCGCCTTACCTCAGCATACCTCACCTTCACTTACCTTACCTTACCATACCTTGACTCACCTTTCCTTATCGAACCTTACTTTCACTCACCTTACCTCACCATACATTACCTTGATTCACCTTGCCTCACCTTACCTTACCTTGACTCACCTTATCTTATCGTACCTTATCTTGACTTACCTTACCTCAACAAACCTTGTTTTAACTCATCTTACCTTTCCATACATTACCTTGACTCACCTGGCCTCACCATACATTACGATGACTTATTTTAACTCGCAAGACCTTACCTTGACTCACCATGCCTCACGAATCCTTACCTTAGCTCACTCTACCTCACCATACCTTACCTCGACTCACCTTACCTCAAGAAACCTTTTCTTGACGCACCTTACCTTGACATACCTGGTTGACATACCTTACCTCACCATACCTTACCTTGGCTTAACTTTTGTTCAACCTACCTGACCTCATCCTAATCTAGCGTAATCTGACGTGGTATTTCGTCGCAGGTTCGATGGAAGAGACAAACTTAACAGAATTCGACGGGCCGGAAGTGTCGACGCAGCGCGAATACGCGACCAACTACTTCCGGTTGGTTCAGCTAACAATGATCGAAGGTACGAACGTTGTTAGGAAGACTGTCCTCAATCGCCTTCGACAACGCAGCACCCTGCACACAATCCTCGCTGATCGAAGGGATGAATTCATCCAGAGGGGCTCTGGATTCACCCGTCAACAGCTCGACATCCTGTATCCGATGAGCCGTAACGCTGACCTGGCTAAGATCGATATGACACTTTGGTTCGCTCTTGCAAGAAAGCTCCGCGTACTTCCAAAGACGTACCTCGAAGATCTACGTGCCGAAGGCTTTGGCAATACCAACGACACAACGTCGCTTCTCGGAACCCAGGTGGAATGGTGCCAGGACCTGGCAACAATCCACGCGGTCCGGAACAATCTCTTCCACCTCGTGAAACCAGAAATGGAAACGGAGATCTTCGACGACCAGTGGAATCGCTTAACGGAAGCCTTATATCGATTGGACCCCAGTCTTGACCCAAACGATGTCGAGAGGTATCGAACAGCTGAACTGAACCCGAAGGCAGTTATTGAGCTCCGGGCAATGATAACGGAACAGTGCTTGCAGGAACGGTGCGAGGACCTCGTCGAAGAGGTGGACAAGAGGAACCGGATCATCCAGTTGATTCTTGTTGTTGTTGCCCTTGTACTACTCGTGATTCTGGTCGGGGTCATTGTTTTCGCTCTTCTGTTTAAACAGCCTCGCACCTGCGATAAGAGCCTGCAGTACCGTGTCATTGGTGAATGTATACTAATATGTCTTAATTATTCTACGTCGCCACCTCCGTGCTCGAAATCATCATCATCACCATCATCACAACCAACGACAACCACCATGAACAGCCATTACTGCGATTACCGCTCCCACTACCACCACCACCATCTCCAAAACATTCCTAAACCACCTGCACCAATATTAAGCAATCAAAAATCGCATTTCCTTGGCATCTCCTCGCGTCCATCACTGCCGTCGTGTCTAACGCTGGTTGTCTGTTTGTGGCTTTTCAGGCAAGCTCGGAGGTTTGTACTTCCTGCCTCGCAGTGCCTGGGGAGCTCAGTCTCCTACGGAAAACATAGAACTACTCCATCTACCGGCGCCTAACATCGTCTACACGCACACGGCCGAGATCTCACAGTGCAGTGTGACAGAGGAATGTTGCAATCAAATCAGGAATATCCAGTATATGCAAATGCATATACGAGAAGATGGTAAGTACGCCACAAAGAGATGTACGAACGGATGGACTGAGGGACAGCTGATGAGATGGACAGAGGGACAGATGGCCAGATAGACCGAGGGACAGATAGACAAAGGGACAAATTGAAAGATGGACTGATGAACAGAGGCACTGATGGACACAAGGACAGAAGGATGGATAGACAGAGGGACAGCTTGACAGAGGGGCGTCAGCTGATGAATGGGATAGAGTGAGACAGATTCACAGATGAACAGAAAGACAGATGGACATATACACAGAGGGATAAATGAACAGAGGAATAGAGGGACAGATGGACAAATGGACAGATGGAATTACGCTCTTTAACGACGATCAGCTACTTGTCCTGTTCTTTGAAGGCTATGTTGAAATGTTCAGGACATTAGCTATTCGCAAAAGGCGATAGGCCTACATAAATGATTCGGCACATGAACTATTCTTGAAAGGCTTAATAAACATGATCTATGTAGACACTTATATATAGGTCCGTTTGTGTACCTCGTAGATATCTTCTTGCTCAGTCACAGACATCTTCTTTCTCAGTCACATATACCTTCTTGCTCAGTCACAGATACCTTCTTGCTCAGTCACAGATACCTTCTTGCTCAGTCACAGATACCTTCTTGCTCAGTCACATGTTTCCTCTGAATGTCTATATATTGTGCAATAAAGAGCTGCGATACAGAATTTACTGATTAAGAATAATAACGATAGCCAAACAATTAGTATAAATTATAATTATTATTAAACAATATTTAATAATCATATGCAATAAATAATAATGCTATTAGTAGCAAACAGTAATGAAAACAATAATAATTAACACTGAGCACTAGTTTCACTTTTTAAGTATTCCGATGCACCTTCGCGGTGTGCTACACCTCTTTCTTCTATTATTACTTGCAGAATTAGAGGATATCGCCTTCCATTATCTCATCGACAACAAAGGAATCATTTACGAAGGCAGAGACATCACCCGAATTGCATCTGCCGTCTACCAGTCAGTAATTTCACAGTTGCTCATTTCCAATTGGAATTAGTAACTTCAGTCGCGCCAGTGTCTAATGCACAAGGCATTCACCGATGTCGCACCAAAACCAAGCAGTAATCGAGTAGTCCAGAAAATCAGTCCTTTTATGCAGAGAGGCACCCTATGGTGGATTCTCTAAATAATTTAGCTCCACTTGTGCCCTCCGCCTAAAACAAAATCAGCTATAAATTGTCGATATGAAGATCAGAGGGTGAGACAGAGGACTGGCCACTAGCCCTTCGTTTAGCTTTAGAGAAGTGCCTTAGTAATTTGGAGTCTACGATCATTTGCCGAGGCTGACAATGAAATCGCTAACACTTCCGACCCATGACTGAAATCCGCACAATCTCCGTTTCCTTAACTCCTCTCGCCGTTCAGCCACAATCAGTTGGCCGCTTATCAACATCGGTTAAAACGTACGTCAAGGTACTCTGTGCGTGAGGATACCGATCGTGGACTACTGTAGAGATTCAGATCTTGATCTAGCACGGTCCGTAAAAGGTACCTTAATGGGAGTGCCATCAATTCAAACGGGCAGCGTTATTAAAGGATCTCACTCGATGAAATCATTAAAAAATTTATCACGGTCAAGGCAATACTTTAACCCTATCACCTCATATCGCTTTACCTCACCTCATCATACCATACCTTACCATTCCTCACCTTAACTTAACTCACCTCACCGCATTTCACCTTACCTTACCTTACATCACCTCACGTTACCTCACCTCACCTCATTTTTCCTCACCTTACCTTACCTCACCTCATCGTAACTCACCTACCCTTACCTTTCTTCACCTTGCCCTACCCTATCTCATCTGGACTTACCTTACCTTACAATATACTGTATTGCTGTTAGCAAACAATAGTCTTTGCACTGTTATGTTCAGTTGGAATCGTAACATAACAAGTGTCGCCTTTATCGGTAACTTCGTGTACCAAACTCCAACGCCGGAAGCAGTAGCTGCCTTTGATCTTCTGATCGCCTACCAACTATACAACAATTACATTATGAAGAACTACACGATCTACGGAATGTGCGAATGTAGGAACACCGCTAGTCCGGGTCGGATTCTCTACGACGAAATCAACAGATCCAAACTGAATCACATCATCGGACACGTTGTAAGTACCTCTTCCATTACCAGTTGGCAGCGCTTTCCAAAACAAGATTTTACTTGCTATCTAATCTAAGGCACTCACTTTCCCGACGCCGTTATCGTGATGCCTAAAGAATGAATGGATGGTCTCTTCAAATCAAAACGTTGTGAAAATGCCCTAATTAATTTGAGAAACCAGGACGAAATTCGATAAGTCAATGAAACCAGAAGTCAAGTTTAGGAGGATAAGCAAGCTTAAACCGATGAGTCTTTCGTTAAGACTTAGATGACATTAGATATTTGACAGAACACATATTCCAAATCCTCAGACCAACAATCGAAAACGCCCGTGAGCTCAATACTATCTTGAAGCGAGACACGAGAAGAGTCAGGATATCCTCCGAGTTCTTGGTCAGCAAAACGGTCAATCGGGTTGTTAGACACAGTTTGCAGTACATTCATTCATTCATTCATTCATTTATTTATTCAGAGGACTTATATAGCGCACCTCCAAGATACCTACTCAGAGGCGCTCCCAGCCCAACTCCGGCGATAAAGCACAGTTATCTAATCTAAAGTCAATCAGTAACTGTTGTTCAAGATATCTCCTTTCCCAGACCCTTCAATTCCAGTCTAATCAGTTTCATTCCTGCATTCCGTTCCAATCTTCTATACATTATAATCAAATCTAGGTTCTCAACGAAACTGAAAATAGAATCGAATCGAATCTTAACTATGACCTAATCTATAATCAAAATGTAGGATCTAGGATCTAATCCAATACACCATAACTCCCATCAAATCTTGACTCAGATCCAATATTGAATCTTTAATCACAATCTGGAATCAAGAATAAAGTCTATTCCAATTACCCCTATAGCGTCGTTATGATGCACAAGACATCAAACGATGGTAGCTCAATCAGATCTGAAGTCAAGGAGATCTGAAGTCAAGGAGATCTGAAGTCAAGGAGATCTGAAGTCAAGGAGATCTGAAGTCAAGGAGATCTGAACTCAAGGAGATCTGAAGTCAATCAGATCTGAAGTCGAGGAGATCTAAAATGAAGGGTTCTGCGCTGAAGGAGATCTGAAGTGAAGCCTTTTGCATAATACTTCAACTTGTATACCTTCTTGTGTCATATTGATAAATTGTATGCCTAATAATTTCGCAGAGACATCGACCAGACAACCATTGCTTCTTCAACGACGCATTGGCAGAAACTCGGAAAAACAAAGCACTATTTGTAAGCTCGTTACTTCCTATTGTCTAATATGGAACGTAATAGAAGCTGACTCTTTTATTCTCATCGTAGCTCCTCTGAATCCTCTGCCTTATCTAGCAGCTCTTCTGCTTACTCTCTGGTCTCTCTAGCAATCGGACTCGGATCTTCCCTTGACGTCCCTGGGCAACCTCTGTGACATGACGCAACGCTTGTGAATAAGCTTGTGCCCTACGCTTAGCCTAGAGTAACGATTTAGCAATTTAAAGTTTACCATTACGATTACGATTACCATTGATCCTTTAGTGGACAAATCCCACGGTCCAGGAAACGGGGCCAATGAATCGCAAGACTTGCCTCTTACTTCCCAGCTCAGATAAAATAAGGCTCGCATATCCCCTAATGGAATATATGGGAGGTGCTAAAATACCGCTCTACGGCCCTTGAACCGGGAACGGATGAACCCAAGGTCCTGCATACCGGATCCTTTTACTTCAGCTTACGGAAGCAACAAATTCTAGCACACGGTGACGTAGATATGTTCAAGCAAACAACTTGTGCATGATCGTTTTTACACCGTTGCGAAAGAAATCAAGTCGATATCGAAAGTATTTTGCCAGTTTATTCAGGGTTAGAATCCAGGGGCGTCATAGTAATTCGTTGTCTTTCATGTGACCCAGGGTGAAACGTTTGTCCGGTTGGTGTTGCTATATTCTGTTGCTTTCGTATTTAGGCTGCATCCGAAATAATCGACAGTTAGGCACCATAAAACTAAAATCGATCAATTACGAACCCTATTGTCGAAAGTGTTTTCATTTATTGTGGCATTGTAAACCTTTCGGTCGTGTTTTATTAAACGTGTAGTTTCACGATTGACCCGGATATTTCTATTCGTTCCGCCTTTGAAGTTGATGAATCGTTTTCACTCAATCACAATGTGCTGTCGGTTGATTCTTACAGGAACTCTAGAGGTGTATACCAATAAAGGATAAATCAGTCGACAGCTTAACTGGAACGAATAATATCGATCGAGAGCTGGAACAACTCGATCAACGTACTACGCCAACCTACCTTAACACTTTAGCGATGAGTGTACTTAAAACGACTGGGAAGCCAATGCAGCTCGTCTTTAAAATGTTAGGACGCATCCCGTTTTACATCTTGCCATTGAGCAATGTTTCGTAATGTATATGACTGATATGTATTGTTTATAGTAATCTAACATCATATTCAATTTCATTTATTTCTTACACTGACCACCATTATGTGTGTTAACACAGACAATTTCATGATATTATACATTAATATGTATACGGCTGACTATGTGCTATCGTTAACTACATGCTTCTGTAGAGGCTTGTAGCAAGTGTTAAGCTTACCGTGTACCTTTTATATTTGTAGCTTTTTACCTTATTACGTGATAGCGGCAATATATAATGGCAACAATATATCTTGCTTAAGAGTGCTAATGAAGAGCTTGTGAATGGATACGCTGTAGCATAACATAACATAAACATAACATAACAATATCTTAGGTTGCTCAGAAGACTGTAGTCTGTGTTAGAACAACTTCAAGTTAACTGTAATGCTTAGTAGCTCATCCATCCTACATGTAGCTTCCACTTAAAAGCTACGATAGTGTCCACTGAGATAGTGCTATCAGCCATTCAGATTAAGGTTCCTGTTTGGTCCACCGGTCTTACTTTGGCTTTACGCCCAAGTATATCTGTTACCTTATCTGTTTGCCGGTCTCTTCTCTCGGCTACTTCTCTCCGCTCACTACGCTCACTTGACCGCCATGATCTTCTTGTCACACCAGCAAGGACTACCATGGCCAAAACTCGAGTCTTTTGCCTGCATTTGCCCGGCACTTTGGAATCAACTTTTTCCACTGACACGTAGGCCTACTTCTCTATTAGCTGGTGGTCCAAGTGCCTCCTTCTGCTATCTTGAAACTACTTTCTTTTCACTGTATCTTTCGCACTGGGAGCGTCTCTGATTGGTGAGCACTGTGAGAGGCTTTTTTTAATAAATATATAGATACAATACAATGTACAATACAATATCAACCAAACCATTCCTGAAGTTCACAACTTACATTGAAGAATATCTGCCCTGTTGCTCCTTTCCGTTTGTTAAATAATTTATACCTATATTAAGGAACGTTTGATTACATTACTGTATTACATAGCATTAGAGCACTGCAGTGGAAAACGTTTGACTACATCACATAACATCAGAGCATTGCATTAAGAAGCGTTTGATTACATTATCTAGCATTAGTATTCAAATTGCGAAAGGATTCCGTTTACTCTGAAATGTAAAAATTGCCTCTTTTCTTTACACAGCGTCTGTTCTACAGCTGAACCTTCTTCCTGTAAACGTACCTCTGAACTTTACGCCGCCATTGTTAAAGTAAACTTACCTCTAAACTTTACGCTGCCAGTGTTCAAGCAAACTGACCTCTGAACTTTACGCTGCCATTCTTACAGTAAACTTACATTTGATCTTTATGTCTATACCGCGAGAGGCGCTTTATGAATGCCCTTATACAATACAAAGCAACACAATAAAAATAGTGGTAGTAGTGATAGTAGTAGTAGTAGTTGTGGTAGTTGTGGTAGTACTAGTAGTTGTAACAGTAGCAGTAATGGCATTAGTAGTAGTAGTAGTAGTTTCCAATATTCAACGAAATCTTATGGCTACCATGGTCGTTGACGTCTCCCTCCTCCTTCATCCAGGCTTGGGACTGGCACTATAAGAGACTTGTACATACAGTCGCGGAATTGGATGGGTGTTGTCTGCATCAGCGTAATATTGCTGGTATGTGCGTGTAGTTGTGTTCTGTATGAGCGTAGGGGTGAATCTACAATTTATTGCTATTGTAATTACTCATGTACTTAGACGAAAAATGTTATTATTAACGACCATTTTACACCGCACAAATATTATTCATATATAATTTATTGCGAAAAACCGACAGTTCATTTGTTATTCTCCATAAGCCCTTGGATTTTTATATTCGGAGCGGAATGTTGGACAATGCGAAAACAAGATGAGAAAAGAATTCTTGCAGCAGAAGTGAGTTGCCTGCGATAGATCGCCGGGAATTCAAGACTGCAGAAAATAAAAAAAAACGTTGACCTAAGACACTCTATGTTCATTTAGGGGATTTAGGTATCCAAACAACTCTGCTAGACAACGAAGAATTCGATGGTTTGGACAGATAGAGAGAATACCACTACTGTTGACCGAATCCCACCCACACAGTGCACTATATGCGAGATTCGAAGGAGAAAGAAATAAAGGCAGACCAAGACTGTATACGCTGGACAGATAATAAATGAGGACATAACATCACCTGGATTAACACTAGGGGAGCAAGTCAATTTATTCGTGGTGGTGGTGGTGGTGGTGGTGGTGGTCGTGGTGGTGGTGGTGGTGGTGGTGGTGGTGGTGGTGGTGGTGGTGGTGGTGGTGGTGGTGGTGGTGGTGGTGGTGGTGGTGGTGGTGGTGGTGGTGGTGGTGGTGGTGGTGGTGGTGGTGGTGGTGGTGGTGGTGGTGGTGGTGGTGGTGGTGGTGGTGGTGGTGGTGGTGAGGGTGGTGGTGATGATGA
Source organism: Allolobophora icterica (assembly GCA_963556255.1). Taxonomy (NCBI): domain Eukaryota; kingdom Metazoa; phylum Annelida; class Clitellata; order Crassiclitellata; family Lumbricidae; genus Allolobophora; species Allolobophora icterica. The sequence continues at coordinate 47,286,630 of OY744614.1, read as the reverse complement.
TGATGATAAGGATGATGATGAGGATGATGAGGATGATGATGACGAGGATGATGGTGATGATGATGATGACGAGGATGATGGTGATGATGACTTCGATCACGGTACTGTGTTTTCAGGTTGAGATTGCAATCACAGTTACAGAGGCTACGAGTTTTCTGGCAACACTAGGGTTGTAGCATATTGACTTGCAACTGGAGAGTAGGGATTCGATTCTCCTCCCTTGAGACTGTTGCTGTGTAGGGACCTTGAGCAATTCCTTCACTCACAATTGCTCAGCGCCATCGATTGATGCTTGGTCACTAAATACTAGCGCTTACTAAATGCCTAACAATAATAATGACAATTATGATTCGCAGTTTTTCTTGAGGTTATGAATTGCAAACCTGAAGATCTGTGAAATTTTGAATGTATTTTACAAGAATACAGTTATGTTGACAGGAAACGTTTACAGCAATCAAAAGCTCAGTCTAAGATGTCTGCTTCGTGAAAAGAAGAAGAAATCAAGAAACGCCTTAACGTTTTATCTAAAATAGTAAATCGCCGAGTGAGCAGATAAGTTGCAGGAGCGTCTTCTAACAAATGCTGTACTAACGTCTGCTTCAATTCATTAATAAAACTCGGAAATAAAACTGATACAATTAAAATAATGAATATATTAATACAAAACTTGAATATTCAAGCTTTGTTCGAGTCTTTTGTACAACTTTTCAACACAATATGATAACTTTTATGCAATGCTATGACGTAACGTTGAGAGCTGACGTCATGTATGGATGTTATGACGTCATGAATAATAATGACATTGGTACAACGTTGTCGCCGTTGTGAATCGATTGACCATCAGGATACCGGAGCACGTGACTCGTTGAGTTATTGGTTGATTTGATTGGCTAGCTTTAGGCCTACCTGGAACAATTGGTAGCTATAGTTCTCAGTAGAACAAGCCGTTGCTATGGTTTCCGTTGCTAAGTTACGACCATATTATAGTCTGCATGAGGTGACAAAACAGGTAACGGTCTCGTGTGGACAAAATGTCTAGATGTAAATATTATTTTTCTCTGTTTGTTAAGCAACAGTATCTAAAGACTAGACATTGATCGATGGCGCTGGGCAATTGTGCGCCTAGGACTTGTTCAGAGTTCCCAGACAGCAACCGTTTCAGAGGAGGAAGAGGTGACCCGCACCCGAACATTTCGCATGACAAGGCGAGATCTTCAACTAATCGGCTACCGTGTAGCAGAGTGCCATGGACACAGGTGAAAGCTACTGCCGATCCTGCCATTTCGCGGATTATTATTAACCTTAATATTACTATTTACTATTTACTATTATTATTATTATTATTATTATTATTTATTTATTTATTTATTGAAGTTATCGTACTCGCTATCATCATCATCATCATCATCATCATCATCATCATCATCATCATCATCATCATCATCATCATCATCATCATCATCATCACTATCATCATCATCATCATCATCATCATCATCATCATCATCATCATCATCATCATCATCATCATCATCACTATCATCATCATCATCATCATCATCATCATCATCATCATCATCATCATCATCATCATCATCATCATCATCATCACTATCATCATCATCATCATCATCATCATCATCATCATCATCACTATCATCATCATCATCATCATCATCATCATCATCATCATCATCATCATCATCATCATCATCATCATCATCATCATCATCATCATTACTAGTGACTTCTATCGCTCAATTGTTTAATGCCTAAGGCATCATCCGATGGCGCACCAAATCCAAGCCGCAATGAGGTCAGTAACAACCACAATCAGGTCATCATCCACACACAGAATGCACTGAGCTTGCCCTGACCCAGTTTCCTGCAATGTGATTGAGTAAGCAATTTCTCTTCAGCATATACATGCAAATCTCTGTGTGCTATCTGGGTCGAACATCTTTAAAAGAGACGACTGTAGAAAAGATAAAGGATCGGAACAGATCGTTCAACGTTCAACGTCATGCCTCGGCGGCCGATCTGTCCATCTGGACTTCGAGCGTCGGAGTGATGCTGTCAAGGCTGTGCGGAAGCGGCCTGCGAGGATCCTCCCCGGACGTTCTCTGACTCGGGTGCATCCGGTCGTTTTCCAAGTCCGCTCTCAGCCGGTTGTGCAGCCGCTTCGATTCGTCGAGCCTGTCGTAACTCCTGCTCTTCGAGTCCAACCTCTGCGGGTGACCGCGCAACGGGAATTCCTCCTTCCGTGTCACGAGCTTCTCCAGCGACGAGTAGGACTTCCACGCCTTACCCGACATCGCATCGGAATTCGCCGCCAGCTTGCAGACGATCCTCCCGTCGTCCAAGAGTCCGTTCTGCAGAAGGTTGCGGCGCAGGATGACTTGCGAGTCGAGCAGGCGCGCGTCGCTCACTTCCGGTGTATTCCGGCGATCCGGACTACCTTCCGAGCCGGTCGTGCGCCGTCCGCAGAACGTGAGCTTCCGCCGGCGTGTCTCGAGGGAGAGAAAGACGACGCAGCAGGCGATTAGGACCAGGGAAGGCCAGAACATGCTGTGGACGACGTCGGACTTTGAGTATCTCTTGTGGATGATGACGTCGTTGAAATTGGCCGTGTTGTAGTAGCAGGTGAATGGCTTATGCGATTGGGGCAGATACGGCGCCGCGTACAACTCCACCAGTCTCTTGTTCTCTTCCGGATCCTTCTGACAGACGTGGTAGGAACACTGGAAAACAGAAACAGCCCAACGATGAAGCTACTTTTTCTGAAGTCTCTTGAGTTAACCCAGAGATACTGGTGTGGCGCACGGCTGATGCTTAACTTGTTTATTTTATTTTATTTAGGATATTTCTATAGCGCCTCCACAAGTCAATTATACTCAGAGGCGCTGCCGACTACAGCATTTGATACTGTGCCGGAATTTTCACGCCGAAGCGCCACGAGTGAAGGACTTGCCCAAGGTCCGTACGCAGCGGCTAGAGTGGGATTCGAACCTGCAACCCTCCGGTCACAAGGCGCCGAACTTACCACTGAGCTTAACCAGAGTTAACCCAGAGATACTGGTGTGGCGCACGGCTTATGCTTAACTGTGGCTAACTGTCTTAAAAAGCACTTCTTTAGATATGTTTGATAATCATAGCTGCAGCGCCTTTGTGAGTTACCGGTACTTTAAACTGCGCTATGTTAAATGTTCTCATACATAAATACGGCGCTTTTGAGAGCTTCCGAAAAAGCGCTCTATAAAAGCCCAGATATATGCATGCATGAAGTGTTAGCGACATCATTTTCTTAGCCTCGGCATATGAGGATGTGTGGCCAGTCCTCTCCTTCGCCGTCTGTTCTTTCCGCTGACAGTGCGCGGTCAGTGTACTCGTTAATGCCGAGTCGGCTAGGGGCGGAAGTGGAGCTTTAATCTCGAAACAGGCGGGGATTTGAACCCCCGACCTCTTGGCTGACAGTCCAGCATGCTAACCACTAGGCTATGATTTACTGATTGTTTTGACAACACGACTAACCGAATGAATGATTGATTGATTGATTGATTGAAAGAGTGATTTACTGATTGCACTGACTATACATGACTAACTGACTGAATCAGTGAATGATCGATCGACTGATTGATTGATTGATTTATTGATTGAAGGAGTGACTAATGATTGTATCGACTACAATCACTACATGACTGACTGACTGACTGACTGTCTGATTGATTGGGTGAATTATTTACTGGTTGTATTGACTGCATCACTGACTGACTGAATGGATTATCGATTCATTGATTCATCGATCGATCGATCGACGAATTGATTGACACGTTCAATCATGCATAAACTCAAACATTCGCTGACTAACTGACATACTCACTGACTATTGTACGGATTGCTTTTTGATAGATGCATTTATTGAATCATCTATCAATCAATCGATATATTCGTCAATGACGTGACCTCTGCAAAAGGTCACGGCCAGTTTACCCTCTTCGTGAATAGGTCCTTGAAATGCCGACTCGATTCTCCTGCGTCTGTACGAAGCGTTGAATACAGTGCGACATTCCAGGCGCTTTCTATAATACTCTCATTACCGTTTGAGTGTTCATATAACTCCAATACCGTATCTCAGCCAATTCCCTTTGTCCTCTTTTCGCTACTTATCACGCCATCCATTACGTATTTGTCGAGTCGTGTCGTCGCTCTACTTTCTGCGGATCTGGGTTTTGATGCAACGCTCTACTTAGTAACATCGGTCTGGGATTGGCGAGGAATTCCTGGTCTAGGACGTTTGAAACGATTTACCAGATTTCTCGAGATTAGCGATAATAAGGGTTGGTTCGTTAGTTGGTGTTTACCAACGCTGTGTCATAACATAGATGATTAGCATCGCCCTCCTTCCTCTTTATCTTCGGACTGGCACTACCAGAGTACGGACAGTGGCGGAGTTAATGATAAGGGTAATTAATAATTATTTTCAACGGACAATTTAAATGCGAAGCAGTTCAATATTTATGCTGCTTTCTGATTAACCTTTGTGATTAATTCTTGAAGCAGCTGCTCACTGTGTGCGAGTTGCTTGCAACAGGTTCGGTCACACTAATTCTCGGCGGAATTCGGCCAGGCTATTTCGGTCGAATTCGGTAACACTAGTTCTCGGTCGAAATCGATTAGGCTCTTTCGGTGGATTTCAGTATTACTACTTTCCCAGTCGAATTCGGTCAGGCTTTTCGGTTGGATTCGGCCACACTATTTCTCGGTCGGATTCGGTCAGCTCGGTCTTTTTCCGAACCGGAAACTGATTCGGCCAAGCATCGATTCGGTATGATTCTTTTTCGACAGCCAAACACAATAATTCGGCCAAGCTGTCTCTCGGTCAGGCACCAGTGCGGACATTTGCATCGGAGATGGTATTCGTGCGCCGGGTGATGCGGCCACGGAGGCGGATGAGGCATTTTCTCGTCCGCCGCGCAATAATATCGCCGCTTATTTTATTGGTTTCTACCGACGCCTCGCCTGATTTATGTTGCGCCCTGAGAGGACGAACGCCGTTGTCTAAGCTGAACGGTTATTAGAGCATCCGCTTACATCTTACACGAACAACCGATCTACACATTGCATGCTTGTACATATACAGAGACATATATGTAGAGGTATACAGACACAATGCAAACACTAGACGTACACACAGAGATATCGATAATATAGTTATATAAAATGTGTAATATATATATAACAGATATATATATAAATATAAGTTATACAGATATATATATATCTGTAAGGTTTGTAAGCCTATATGCGTAGGCCTGTATATAGGCCCATCACATAGCCTACATCTACACTGGCTTCCTGTCCCTAGCCAAGTGTGAGCTTTTGTCTTTCACAACTCAGGCCCACCTCAGCAAACAATAATACAGACAGACAGACAGACAGACAGACAGACAGACAGACAGACAGACAGACAGACAGACAGACACAGGCAGACAGTGATACATACATATATACATACATACAGACAGACATACAAATGTAAGCGGAGACAGATTGGCAGAGAGAGAGACAAGACTATATAGACGACCAAACACAGATCTTAATGGGAAACCGCACGTCCTCGTCCACTCCACATATGGCTCTTGGGTACAGAGAATGTGCTAAATCTCCTCAAGGAACAAGTTATGTGCCAACGGAACAGGAAATGTGCCAAAGGAACAAGGAATATGCGAAATCTCCCTCAATGAACAGAGAATGTACCAAAGCAGCAGGGAATTTGCCAAATCTCCCTCAAAGAACAGGAAATGTGCCAAAGGAACATGGAATGTGCCAAAGGAACATGGAATGTGCCAAAGGAACAGGACTGTGCCAAATCTTCCTCGAGGAACATTGCACGTGCCAAATCATATTCAAGAAACCGAACGATCCAAATTTAGTACAATTCCAAATCTGAAGAAAGGCCGTCCGCTTAGCGTCCCAACTCACATGCGCGTCTCATCCTCTCAACAGATCAATAGCCAACGCTCTGGCCTTCCCACAACACCCCACCACCAGCCCACCCACCCACAACACCGATCCACCACAGCCGCCGGACGCCCGCCTCACCTCAGTCATCGAAGCCGCTCCGTTGCGGCCTGTTTCGCGCCACAAAGTCAGACGTCAATGAAAGCAACAGACGCGTCGAAAGCAGACGACACAACAAAGACTGGTTCCCTGGCGTTAGACGTCTGCGCTGGTTCCCTTGGGATCGGACACTTCGATCTGGTTGGCTAAACAGACGCCGTTGGTTCTCTTAAGTAAAGCAATTATCTCCGTTTCTCTCCAAGGATCCCCTTCTCTGGATGTCTCGATGTATGTGTGTATGTCCGCGTGTTTCTTAGTGTCTCTATGAATTACTACACGGTTCCTGTCCTTCTTTTGTCTGTCTGCTGTCTGCCTATTAAATTTTGTCTGGCTGTCTGTCTATCCGCCTGTCTCGCTGTGTTATATTATCTGTATATCTATTTTCATGTTTCTCCAATCGTCTTTCAGTCTGTCTTTCTATCCATCCATCCATCCATCCATCCATGCATCCATCCATGCATCCATCCATCCACCCATCCATCCATCCATTCATTCATCCATCCATCCATCCATCCATCAATCCATCCATCCATCCACCCGACCACCCACCCATCCATTCATTAACAGAGTCTACATATTATTTACATCTGGCAACTTACCCTCTGTCTGTCTGTCTGCTTGTCTGTCTGTCTATCCGTCCGTCCGTCCATCTGTCTGTTGGTGATGATACATGTACTGGTGGTGCTGATAATAATGCCGGTTATGTTGGTCATGATGACGAATTCGACAATGATATTTGTACACATAATCACTTACAAAAATAACGCAAAAGCAATTAAACAGCAAGCCACAAAACAAACAACAAAAACAACTACAAATATGATAACGACGACTACGTATATTTACCTGGCTGTGGATCCCCGCAGCGTCGATGCTGTCCGCGTGAAGCAGACCCTCTCTGGCGACACGACTGACCGAATAGCTGACCACGATCTGGACACAGGGGAACGACGACTGGACACAGGCCCCCGCTGACCGGTCCTTGGACTTGTCCCGATGACCGGGGCAGTGTTGACATTGGACGGGAGATGCGTAGGTTACGTTGTGGACGACGCAAGATGTACTTTCATACCCGACGGCGAGCGAGTACTCCCTCACGACGAACACACCGCAGACGACAAGTATGCAGATGCATACTACGGAGATACTGACCAGTATGCAGGTACTTGCTGCCTCTCGAGTCCGCCAAGTACGCAGCGGGTTGAGCGTCTTGTCGCTGGACAGGACCAGTGCGCATGCGCTCGCCATGTTCGCCATTTTCGGTTGAGATCTCGGGCGTGGTCTCGAAGGACGAGATCTCGCGAAGGCAGATGAAGGAACGAGACAGGAAGTCCTGCGTTGATATAACAAGAATAGAATCTTTTGATTGGGCTGTATGTGTTTGCGGGGGCCTACTGCCGGTGTCTATTCTGGTCATTAAAGTCCTATAATATATACTGGTCCATATAACGTCTCTGATCATTGCCTCGAGTGGCTCTACAAATTTCCTCAATAAAAAAATAAAAAAAATGAATGAATAAATGAATACTAAATAAATAAAAATAAATAACTATTAAATAAAAAATAAGCACAAATAAATAAATAATTAATTAATTAAAAGAGAGACGTGAGCTTATGATTCGATCGAAGAATCAGAGGGCCTGTTGCCTTGGATACGCGATTCCCATCTGCTGAGCAGAAAATTATAAATTGAGTTCCGTTTGGATCAAACTCAAAGACAGATAGACAGACAGACAGACAGACACACAGACAGAAAGATAGATAGGCAGACAAACAGACAGACAGACACTGATAGACTGACTGATAGATAGAGACTGACAGACGGAGAGACAGAGAGACTTGTAGATGGAGTGATAGACAGACAGCCGGGCAGTCGGACGTACGGACGGATAGACAGATGGACAGAATGATCTGTAGATATATGGATGGACTGATGGATGGATGGAGAGACGGAAGAAGGGACGGACGGACGGAAGGATAGATAGATAGATGAATGACCTCTCAGAGACCTCCGATCCAACATTCCTCCACCTGGTCACCGCTCTCTTCGCTCTGCCAATCGTAGTGACCTCTCTGTTCCTCTCGCACACACCGCTACTACAGATGCAGCTGCGCGCTTTCTCCGTTGTTGGAACCACAATTTGGAATGGGCTTCCTTCTGAGCTGCGGTCTCTTCCTCGAGACTAGTCCACCGCTTTCTTCTCTGCTCTAAAGTCTCTTCTCTTTCGCCGTGGTTGAACTGGGAGCGCCTCTGAATAGTTTCCTCGAAGGGGCGCTATATAAATGCTCAGTTGATGATTGATTGATTTCCGAAAACCCGGATTCGAACCCGCTCCGCTCCAAACCACAGCAATCTTCACGACTCCCTCGACCACTGGGGCAAACACACACGACATGTTATTCCTGACGCCTCAATCTTATAGCGCCAAGATCATAGAAACATAAAATTGATTTCCATCGGATATCTATGTCTCCGCTGGTGCCCTGCTCTGCGGTCGTGGCGCCGGCACGCTGGTTCTCTGGCTTTGCCGACGTGCGCGGATTGAGCCGACGTCGTTCATATCGGATTTCCATATCAGTGCGCCAGAGAAAGTAGTCCCAGGTCGGAGGAAGAGCGGACGAATAAAATGGTGGCCGGCGATGGCTATCTGGTGGCTTTATAAGGCGGCGATATTAAGTTAAGCAAATTCCGTTCCATATGAAGCCGGTTATAGATCAGGAAGGCACATTAATATCTCCAATAACTACTACTCATCTATGGATGTTTTCCGTGGCCGCGTACCTAATGGTATGTATTTTAATACCACAACTATGCACATGAAAATGTACATATATACAGTATATATATATATATAAAATATATACATATATACATAATTATATAAGTGTATCGATATTTGTATTAGTATCTGCGTTATATATATATATATATATTTATATATACAATAGTATATGATATATGTGTAAACATGTTGCAAATAAGTTAGGTATGTTTATATAGACCCCTATGTATATATATATATATATATATATATATATATATATATATATATATATGTACCGGTATGCATATATATATATATATTTATAGTTCTTATTCATGTATACATGTATATATGTATATAATATAGGCCCTATAGGGTCTACATAATTCATACGCTAACATGAATATATAATATATATATTCATCAAAATATCCAATCTATAATAGCTATATATATATATAGCTATAGTATATATATATATATATAGCTATAATATATATATATATATAGCCCATTTAGATGTTAATATAAATAAATAGACACATATATATATATATATATATATATATATATATATATATATATATATATATATATATATATATATATATATATATATATATATATATATATATATATATATATATATATATATATTGGGTAAATATTGAGGCAATCGTTAAGACGAAACGGAAATGGCCGACGTCGACCAAAGATTGCTATCTGAAAGCATTATACGCAAATTTATGCAGCGCCTTTGTCGGAAACCGGAAGTCTGACATGTTTCGAAGAGCGGGGACGTGTCCGGCAGTCGAGGCCCCGCAATGAACGACGCCCCCACGGGACGACGCTCGCGTCGAACGAAGCCCCCGAGACAGACAGACAGACAGACAGACAGACATATTGACAGGCAGATAGACAGACAGACATATAGACAAACACTCAGACAGATAGACAGACATAAATACAGACAGACAGACAGACAGATATATAGACATAGAAACAGAGAGACAGAGAGGCAAAATTAGACAGACAGAGACCGAGAGATAGACACACAGACATAGAAAGAGAGGGAAAAACAGCCATAGAAAGAAGAGGCAGAGGGATAGAGACAGGGAGACTGAAACGTACACTGACAGATGGAGCTAGAGACAGACAGGGACAGAGAACGAGAGAGACGTAGACACATACACAGACAGAGAGAGACAGAAACAGAAACAGAAACAGGCAAACAGAGAGAAAGATAGAGACCGAGACAGAGAGAGAGACAGAGAGACATAGACACAAAGAGACAGAAAGAGACATACATAAAGAGAGACAGAGACCGAGACAGACCGAGAGAGACAGAGATACATAGAAACAGAGAGACAGACACAGACAATCCAACCCATTCTAATCCAACCCCATCCAACCCCTCCAACCCAATCTACCCCAATTTGCCCCAAATGCTCTGATCCCTGATCTAATCTAATCCGACCCAATCTAAACAGATTCCATCCAATCGAGATGATTTATATAGCTCCTCTATAAAAGCACACAGCATCAGTCGAACGTCGAGTTAAAAAATCATATCGCAGTCGAATAGGACATTGCAGCCAGAAATGAGGCCATGATACGTATACGCGCGGGTGGTGGTGGTGATGTTGTTGTTGGTGGTGGTAGTGGTGATGGTGGTAGTGGTGATGGTGGGTGGCGGTGGTGGTAGCGGTTATGGTGGCGTGGTGGCGGTGGTGGTAGCGGTGGCGGTGGTAGTGGCTGTAGTGGTGGTGGTAGTGGTAATGGTGGTCGCATCACGGTGGTGGTGGTAGTGGTGGTAGAGGTGATGGTAAGGTGGCGGTGGTGGTAGCGGTGATGGTGGCGGTGGCGGCGGTAGCGGTGGTGGTAGAGGTGGTGGTGGTGGCTGTGGTGGTGGTAGTGGTCATGGTGGTGGCATCACGGTGGTGGTGGTAGTGGTGATGGTGGAAGTGGAGGTGGTGGTGCTGGTAGCGGTGGTGGTGAGTGTGGTGACTGTGGTGGTAGTAGTGATAGTGGTGGTGGTGCTGACGGTGGAGGTGGTAGTGGTGATAGTAATGGTATGGTGGTGGTGGTGGTGATGGTGGTGGGGAGATTGTGGTTTCCTACATTCCGTGGGATCACGTGCATTTTTGGAATTGAAAACGATAAATAATAATGTCGACCAAAGGTTGTTAGCGTACATAAATATATAAAATAATATATATATATATATGTATATATATATTATGTGTAGAATATCATTCAGTGTTCATATATATGTGTATACAAATAATTATATATATATATGTATATATGTATATATATGTATATATGTGTGTGTATATATATATGTATAATATATATATATATTGCATGTAACTCGTCTGTCTGACCTTCAGCGGAACGAGACGCGGACGTTGTCAACAACTCGCGCGGTAATTTAACAGGAGCAGCACGCCAGTGCCATGGCTGTTACACGGGGTGCAGCCGAGTATGAGTTTGAAGGGAAGACTGGCGGTCAGGCAGGAGGGGTGCGGTGGCCAGCGAGAGACCCTACACCTCAGGGATGGTCAAGGTGAAGCCGTTGATTGGATTGGACGAGTTTACGAGCTGTGCAATCAGCGACCAGCTGGATAGATCAAAGGATGGGAAGAGTCAAAGACGATTTGAAAGTAACACGCCGCGCAATCTAAATAAGAGATTCAAGCAGACATTGAGCAAGTGGTGGCGAGCAAACGCATGTACAAATACGATTTACGTCCAGCTTGTTTACTGTTACAGCTAATAGATTGTAATGTAATGTACTGTAATGTAATGCACTGTAATGTAATCCACTGTAATGTAACGTAAATCTCCGAAACTCCTCAGCGCCACACAAAAGCCACGTCAGGGAGACCAGCTTATTTCACCGGCGCTATATCAAGTCAAGTCCGCAATAGCCATGTGCGCCTTGAATAGCCAGTGCAATCGTAAAGGTGAACCCCAAATCCTAAAGCGAGTCTAGGGCACCAGTTTGTTCACGAGCGCTCCGGAGGCGGGGTTTTAAGTGGAGTGGAAAGCACGAGGGGAGAAATGTAGAGGAGTTTGAGGGGTGATACACAGAAGAGCTTCAGGCCGATGAATGCTTGAGTAGTGATACACAGAGGTGTGTGTGTGTGTGTGTGCGTGTGTGTGTGTGTGTGTGTGTGTGTGTGTGTGTGTGTGTGTGTGTGTGTGTGTGTGTGTGTGTGTGTGTGTGTGTGTGTGTGTGTGTGTGTGTGTGTGTGTGTGTGTGTGTGTGTGTGTGTGTGTGTGTGTGTGTGTGTGTGTGTGTGTGTGTGTGTGTGTGTGTGTGTGTGTGTGTGTGTGTGTGTGTGTGTGTGTGTGTGTGTGTGTGTGTGTTTGTGTGTATAGCCACCTGAAAGCATTTAACGCAAATTTACAGAGGTTTATAGAACGTCACTGTTTTTTCAAACCCTTGTACCGTCAAGCGATATCCCACGCAGCATTCTATCTGTCAGAGCGAAAACTTTCAACAGTTGACTCGTTTTATTCCTTTGTAACTGACGGAACACAACACGAACTACTCCGAACCGACTCCGGATTCATATAAGCATGACACCCTGAACTTGGAGCATCATCACCTCAATGATCTACCATCTCGTTAATGTCCTGTCGATGGAAACCCTTGCAATGGCATCTCATTCCCTTTCCGACTTACATTCCTGTTAACGGTGAATGTCGACAGTTGAATAGTGTTACTGAGAAAACGCACCCATTCGCGTAGGGATCGTTTTTATCATTCACTCCACGGAATGCTCTCTTCAATGCACACGCCACTTCCTGAGGCATCTTAGCGCATCTGAAAGCTTCTATGGTCTTATCTAGTGGAGTCCAATAGGTCAAGTCCATTCCATTCCAAATAAATCTGATCTATTTAATATTATCTATTTTATCTAATCTCATCTAGTCTGGAAACTTATATAGCGCCGTTGGACGATGCAATAATATACAATACAATCGACATAATACAATTTAATAGAACTGTAGTTGAAACAACAAAATACAATACAACTGTATTTGATACAATGCAATACAACTGAAAACGATGCAGTGGAACTGTTTTTGATACAATACAATACAACTCAATGTGATACAATGCAATACAACTTTATTTGACACAATAGGCTACAATACAACTGTATGAGATACAATACAATACAACTGTATTTGATACAATACGATACAACTGCATTCAATATTGTCCTTCTTCCAAGGTTCAGAAGCGCACACACGACCATACGACAGAACATCGATGGCGCTGAGAAATTGTGAGTAAAGGACTTGCTCAAGGTCCTTACACAGTAACTGTCTCAGAGGAGGAGGATCGAACCCGTACCCTTCACATTACAGGCCGAGCGCTCTAACCAATCGGCCACCATGTCCCAACCCACCACTCAAGAGATTCTAAAAACGTGCTTAACAAACTCCCATATTCGTATCATCGTTACGTGAACCTAGGCCACATACATTTCCCGTTGTGCACATACGTATACTTACCGCGGACCCCGGGTATAGAAGGCGAATACCCGGGGTCCGCGGTACATACCTTATGTCGTTACGAACACATTGTATACACAAGTGTGAAATTGCATATACATAGCTGTCGGTCCGCATAGACACGGTGTGATCTCGTAAAGCAGCTTAATGAAAGAGATAAATAACATGGACTCGATATTTACACAATTAAATCCCAATGGGATTATCCACGTTTTCATATCCACGCCTCGATTATTTCCACCCGTCCGCCTCATACACAAACAGTAACACACGTGTGTGTGTGTGTATGTACATACAGACATACATACACACATGATGTATACATAGACGTATGCATGCATGAATACAAATGTTTGTATATAATAAAACCAATTGCTTGTCACAGATAGACACACCAACAAGCGCGCACACAGAAACACTAATATGCATGCACACACAAGCATATACATAGAGAGAGAGAGACTGATAGAGAGGGACACACAGAGAGCGAAAGAGAGAAAGCGAAAGAAAGAGTAAAACAGAGCGACGAGAGAGAGAGAGAGAGAGAGAGAGAGAGAGAGAGAGAGAGAGTGAGACAGCCAGACAGACAGACAGACAGACAGACAGACAGACAGACTGATAGAGAGGGACAGAGAGAGCGAAAGAGAGAAAGCGATAGAAAGAGAAAAAAAGAGCGATAGAGAGATAGAGAGATAGAGAGATAGATAGATAGATAGATAGATAGATAGATAGACAGACAGACAGACAGACAGACAGACAGACAGACAGACAGACAGATAGACAGACAGACAAACAGACAGAGAGAGGAGAGACAGAGAGAAACAGAGCGAAAGAGAGAAACAGAGCGATACAGATACAGAGCGAAAGAGAGAGCGATAGAGAGACACAGACAGAGCGATACAGAGACAGAACGATAGAGAGAGAGAAAGAAAGAGAAAGCGCTAGAGAGAGAGCAAGAGAGAGAGACAGACAGACAGATAGGGAGCGAGAGAGATAAGATACAGACAGAGACAGATAAACATACAGACAGAGAGTGAGAGAGACAGCGTGCTCCTAAGCAGCAGCTGTTGGTCAATCCATAGAGTACATGTTGCGTGCATTTGATTCGATTCAGCATCCGTCTGTCTGTCTGTCTGTCTGTCTGTCTGTCCGTCCGTCCGTCCGTCCGTCCGTCCGTCCGTCCGTCTCTCTCTCTCTCTCTCTCTCTCTCTCTCTCTCTCTCTCTCTCTCTCTCTCTCTCTCTCTTTCTCTCTCTCTCTCTCTCTCTCTCTCTCTCTCTCTCTCTCTCTCTCTCTCTCTCTCTCTCTGAGCTGCCAACGGATAAACTGAATCCTCTCTCGACACTCGAACAATAATCGACGCCAGGAAGGAATTACTGATTATCCTGAGCACGGCTTTCTTCAACTGTCACTATATACATTTCGGCATTACATTCATCACCGACATCGTCGTCATCATCATCATTAACAACAACAACAAAAACAGCTAAAACAGCTAAACATCATAATTATCATCATCATGTGTAACAACATTATCATTGTCATCATAATCATTATCGTTAACATCACGTACAACAACCTTATCGTCATCAGCACCATCATCACCATTATCATCATCATGACATCTCATCATCATCATCGTCATGTACCACAACAAATCATCATCAACAACACCTCATCATCACCATCGTAATCATTATGTACAACAACAACCTCATCATCATCATCATCATCATCATCATCATCTCATCATCATCATGAGCAACAACAACCTAATCGTCATCATTATCTCATCAACAACATGCACAACAACAACTTTATCGTCATCATCATCATTTTTGTTTCTTCATCGTCTTCTCCTCATCATCATTACATAGCCAAATACATTTTGACTGAGTCTTTCCAAAGGCCAGAAATATCGCAATGCAATGCTTTCTTTACAGCCATCAACTGATTCTATGGGCATTACTATACTGGCTTTATTGAAGTTTCTGGCAAAGATCTTGTCAAAAGTGCCGTCAACTAACCTTACCTTACAGAATGACTGACGTTTGAGGAGACCGAATTTGACATCCACGCGTGACGTCGTAACTGGACCGGAACCATACAAGAATACCATCGATTACGACCGTTATCGATCTGTCACGTGCAGAAATCGATATCATCATAACGACCCAAAAAATCGATTCTTTTCCGCATCGATAGTGGAGCTAGCAAACTCAGCCACTGCTTGAAAGACATCGTGGCTAGATAGATGTAAGTCATAAAATATCTGGTAATAAAACTGAGTGAGTTACAATAAGAATTATTCAGAGAGTTTTGTTCAACCTTGTTTCCTAAAGCAGTCATTTAGAGTGTAGCCTGAGCGGGGGCTATGGGCATGGAGGAATTGTATCACTGTCGTTCACGGTTTGTGCCAGTCCCAAGCATGGATAAAGGAGGAGGGCGACGCTACTCATCATTGTTATGTCACAACGTCGTTAAACAGCAACTGCACTTGGGTACGAAGTGTTGGCGACATCATTTTCTTAACCTCGGTATATGACAGTGGGTGGCCAGTTCTCCCTCTGGTCGGCTGATCTTCCTACCAATGGCGTACGGTCAGTGTGTTCATTTTCTAGCAAGTGCCCTTGTGGATATCAAGATATCTGGATATCTAGATGTCTGGATACCTAGATACCTGGGTGTCTGGATATCTGGATATCTAGAAAAATGTTCTGTCTTGACATAGATATGAACCCACAACATCTCGATTGATAGTTCTGCATGATGACCACTATACTGAAGCTCCTCTGTCTTCCACCATCAGGTTTTACACCCAAAATTAAAGTTTCACCTCTTCAAGAATTTCTACTTTAATCCATCCATTCCTGCGCCTTCCAATCTTTCTCGTTTTAAACGAAACCTCTCCCTCCTCTCAGGCAACCCGACTCTGTTCTTCACTTCTCACAACCCCTCTGACTTGAAGCAGCGCTCGTGAATAAGCTGGTGCCTGCGCCTAGCTTTCAATGAGCGTTAGAAACTTGGACTTCACGATAACAATTACATTATCTCCAATTAAACCGCATGAATTTGTCTATTGCACGCTACAGTGAGTGGACTCCACAACGAGACATATTGTGCTTTGAAAGCAGTGGCCACAACATTTGTGATTGGCTTGAGTAGACTCTGTTTGTAAGTTTGAAGGATTGGACAAGAAGAGGTCTGGATTAGCGACACCCAAGCACCCTCGTCGCCGATGGGCCAATACTCGACCAGTCATTATGGTCCCAATTAGCGTAATTAATGCCTACCATTATTATAACGCCTCGACTGGCAACGTTTCGCGCGCAATTGTTATTATTATTAATATCATTATTATTATTTTTTAAAGCATCGATATTGATTGGAATGGTTTATTATTATTATTATTATTTAGTTACTGTTCTTAATGCTGCCATTGTTGTTGTTACCATCATCATCAGCATCATCAGCATCATCATCATTGTCGTCGTCGGCGTCATCATCATCATCATTATTACCTACCTGCCTGCCGCCTGCCTGCCTGCCTGCCTGCCAGTTTGACTGCTTACCAGTTTGAATAATTGCTTGACTGCCTGCCTGCCTGCCTGCTTCTGCAACTGTCTGTCTGCCTGTTTCACTGACAGCCTGCCAGACTGACATTCTGTTTGACTGACTGCCTGGGCGACTTCCCGCCTGCCTGCCAAAATGAATGAATGGAATGTGCATACCGATACTCAAACGCGTGCCTACGTGCAAGAGGTTCAAGCGAATGACAGCTAGCTGCTGAGAAAGAGGCAGAGCAAGAAAGAGACAAAGACAAAGAGAGGAAGAGAGAGAGAGACAAAGAGACAAACAGATACACAGAGCAGGTCTGTACCGCTCGCGTTCCAGCTCCAAGTCCCTCTTATCTCCGACGAGCACTCAATGGATCTGGCCTCCACACGGACAACGATATGAACCCCGCATAATTGAACAACATAGGGAATCGTGCCACAGGTTCTGCGCCGTCAAACGAACATTTTACCAGATTTCAATGGAACCATTGTCTCGATTCCCGAACGCCAGAGGGCCAAAGCGTTTTGGATTGGGTCTTATCTATTTGTTAGACAGGCGGACATTAGAAGAGGAATGCGAAGAAGTGTTTGGAAAGAATGGGAAAGCATCGTAAGACGAATTTATAGAGGTCAGAGGCATCTGATGCCATGATGTTAATTAGTGATTGACTTATTGATCGATCGATCGATCCAATGATCGATCAACTGTCTGACTAATCGATCGATCGATTGACTGCTGACTGATTGATCTATTGATCGAATGATCGACTGATTGACTGACTGAATGGTCGATCGGTCGAATGATCGATTGATTAACTTACTGATTTATTGATCGATCGATCGATTGATTTACTGACTGATTGATCGATGGAGTGATTGATCTATCGATCAAATGATCGATCGAATGATCAACTGATTGACTGATTGAACGGTCGATCGGTGGAATGATCGATCGATTCACTTACTGATTTATTGATCGATCGATCCATTGACTTACTGACTGATTGATCGATGGAATGATCGATCTATTGACTCCTCATGAGAAGCGTGGTCACGAGGTATGAGGATCATTCGGCTGAACTGCACAAACGACTTAAGTAATCCAACGACACGAAGCCTCCTTAACCTCCAACCTTACGCTGATATTCACGTACGGACTCCAACAGAATTGTGGGCTGAGTTGGCACCAAATGGCCTAGTATTCCACAGGCATTTGTCATAGCCAATTACGAGAGCGCCTCTCCAGTTACACGCTCATTGTGTCACTTGGAATGCACTAGTTGCATTTCTTAACCCGGCTTGTTATTGCTTAAATTCCATAATACAGGGTACGTGCAAGGAGTGACCTACCTTGTCGGACAGCGTCAGTGGACGGATGCTTAGTATGCAGCGCTAGGAGTGGCCTCCTCTGATGGCGATCCAGGTGATGGGAGGTCCAGACACGATCTGATCCGTGTCAGTTCAACATCCGCCACCCTTGACCGTCGCTCGGCCTTCCAGCGCATGTCCCGAACCGTTTCCGCCGCGGATCCAGTATGACTGCGTTCGGAAAGCAAACCACTCCAAACGACGCAACACAGACTAGAATATCAGTCCATAAAGAAACAACGCAGTCGAGATAAGGAATCCGTCAGTCGTCCCTACAGTCATAACTCATCCTTCCTTTTCCCTCCCTTCCTTCCTTCATTCCTTCTTTTCCCGTCTCGTCGTCGTCGTCCAGAACCCGGGATCGATCCGTCGACTCTAAAGGACACACGGACGATTCGGCCTTTGCCAGCGCAGACACGTCGCCGGCGACAGATTTGCACCGAGCCACATCCCGACCGAGGAGCAGCCGGCGAGAGGCAGGCGAAGCGCCCGCCGGCGACCGCGGGTTAGGCCGGGCCGGGCAGGGCGAGAGACGCGCCCGGCCGCGCGGCCAGTCTCGACCGTAGGTGCCGCGAAGGCTTCGCGCCGTCTTAGGCGGTGTAGGCGAGCGCGGCGGCGGCGGCGCGGCTGCTGGGGAAGATGTACGATGGGCCTAGTTACGGAAGGCCGACGCAGACATAATAATGAAAAGCCACTTAGGGCATGATTATGACACGCGGCCGACGATAGGCGCCGAAGAACTAGGATGGACCGAGAAGTTATGGAAGGCCGGCGGTGACGTGATTATGGAAGGCCGCTACGGACGTGATTATGACACGCCGTGAAATACGCCGCGGACGTACTTAGAGGCCATGCTATGGAAGACCGTGTGAGACATAATGAGGGAATAGCGTCTATGGCAAGAAGAGGTTGAGGAGAACGAGGAAGAAGATTAGAGTAAATGTAATAGACTAGATTAGACTGCATTGACTAATTTGACTAGACTCTATGAAATAAACTCGAATAGACTAACTGGACTCATATCAGAACAGACTCTATGCACTAGACTAAACTAGACTATATGGCTAAGTTCATCTAGACTAAATGGACTAATTAGAACATGCTAAATGGACTAAAACAAGACTAGGCTAATCTGAGCTAGACTAGACTCAATGGGACTTACCGGATTAACTTTGAAGTTATCGGTTCTCTTCAGGGGATGATACCAAGAACTGCATTTCAGCTGAGTAGAGTTTATTGCATTATAAAAATCAGAGATCCAAGTGGATATACATGTATAATAATTATACATGTATTGAACTATATTCAAAAACATCAGATTTTAAGCACATATCAATAATAATCAAATATATTCGCAAATATAAGATATTAAAGTATATATATACATATACATATACATAAATATACATAGAAATCATATTCAAATAAATCATCTTCCCGACATTTACGTTGCGCCCTTTCAAGAAACGGAGCTTCAACCTGCATCCCGAGGAAACTTATCAAAGGCCCTTTCACGAAAACAACTCGAAGCTCGCCTACCGTACGGAATAATCTACCGCCTGAGAGACCTCGAGTCCAACGAGACTGGAAGGAGGAGAGTAGGAGGTGGTTAAGCAGTGCACATCCATTTCATGGAGCAGCTGGAGATGGATGAATGAATTGTCTGAACAGCGGTCTATCCAACGGAACAAGAGATGGAATTAATATCAAATGGGAAAAGACCTCAGAAGTAGTGTCTGATATACCGCAGACAAGAGTCATAAACATAAAATGTCTAGTTTCAAAACACACGGATTCAGATGCAGTAGTAAGGTCGTCTGCTCGATAGCGCCCTGTGTCTGTAACCAACGTGTTTAGTTTTGAGGATGCTGCACGGACTCGGCGTATTGACCTTGGAACGGTTTCTGTTTAACGACGCTGTGTGATAACAAAGGTGATCAGCGTCGCCCTCCTTTTTTATCCAGGATTGGGACTGGCACTGCTAGAGTAGGAGCAGTGGCGATTTTTGTCCTTGGATAATTTGTTCAGTTGCATTTGTCTCACTCCACAGAATCAGATTCACTGATTTTTTTTACCAGAATAAGCGCAATTGAATAAATAATGCAATACTAATATTAATAGATTCGTAATTAGTGGCTAGTGCAGCGTTCGAATATATAATATATTAATAAAATAAATATAAACGCGCATTGCCTAGATAGACAAAAACCTATCACGCAGTTAGGTCTAATTTCTAATACAGAAGTCAGAAGTGAAACATCCATAAAAATGAGGAAAATTCTGGAAAATTTACATTAGTGTTTTATTTTGTGACCCAAAAAAGTGTAGTGTTATCTTCGGTGCTTGGACAGAACGGTAAAATGCAAAAAAAAACAATATTGCGTTAATTAAGCCTAGTTCATCTTTATTTTATTCATTGTAACATATTTTTTTTCATTTTAGGTCAAGCAACCGTTTTAAAAATAATAATAGTCTAAAATAATAATTGTTCAATATAATAATTGTCTAAAATACAGTTTTAACGACCCTCGGTTTCTTTTTCTTTTTCTGCGTTACACTCCGTCAAACTATCGCTAATTACATGCCAGCTAAACAATCGCCAATTGTTCACTAACTTCCTCTCCGATGAGAGCCTGGATACCTATGGCAGATGATCTAGTCGTGTGTGGTCGGATGAGATCTCCCGGTTAGACGCAGACAAATAATATGATCGTGTCAGCGCGTAGGTCTATAGAACAGAAAAAGTTCTCTGACTCAACGCGCGTCGCATTCCCTAGGAAAGTAGACGGGTGATAGAATAAAACATACGTTTAATCGTATTGCTTCAGAAGCAGCTGTATGAGTGAAAAGAAGATGCTACAACAATCAGCCGCTGTGGGTATTCGGTTGATCTTCTTCCTTTGTCTTCTATCCCAATCAACCGCCCAAGGTAATGCTTACATATCGTAGGCTAAGATTCCGAGATTAATTTTAATTACGCTTAGTTGCATTTTAAATAACAGCTAATAGAAACGGAACAATGCAGCACACAACAAATACTGAAAGTAGCACCATGAATAGCGAGTAAATGTAATGAACTCCTGAAGCAGCTACTTATTACTTCGGGCGCTAGAAAAATTGTCTACAATTACACAGTGCAATTACAATTAGCTAAGTATTGAAACTCTACATCAAATAATTTTATGTCCATCAAACGTCGAGATTTCTTGGTGAATGTCGAAAAAAAATAGAAATGCTAACAGCGTCGCCCAATTTCCATATTATAGACCCAGCATATAGAGTACAACCTAATAAATATTTCAAAAGTGCTGCTTGATTACACTATATTACATCATAGGGTTGGTACTTTTTTGTCAAAGGAAATTCCAGACAGTGTTACGACGTGCGAAACGAAACGGTTTGTTACTTCCAACCGGCAGATGGCGTGGCAATGAACTGGGATGATGCAGACAAATTCTGCCGAGACAACAACGCCACTTTACCAGTCATTCCGAACAACGACTATCAGAGGACAATCGAGAAATACCTCTCGCAGTTTCTTCTGAATAACACCACAGTCTACACAGCCGGTAGAAAGTCTTGGTCGCTCGATCCAAACTATCCATGGCGCTGGGTTAACGGAAAACAATCTCGAAGTATGACCCATAGTTTGCTTTTACAGATGTTTTACACACTTTTTATCTGTAGGCTGTTTCCGTATCTTGCCAGATTCCCTCTTGCTTTTGGCCGGACTTGTACTGAAATTTCGGAATGGACAACGACTATAATATTAAATAGTGACCATCGACCGATACATGACTTCAACACACAGATGTTGTTGAATTACTATTATAATTATTTGCTCGTAGTTTACGTTAATTCAAATTTCCAACTAGTCGCAAAACAAATCGTAATCGTAAAGTCCAATATTTCTAAACTCCAATATTTTTAAATTGTTAGCTCTGAAATTTGCTTTGATCTTAAATAATGCCCATTGTTTTTGCAGCACCTATTGATGTCTTATTCGAATCTCACATGTTCGGATGCATTGCTTCTGATACGAAGATTATCCCTAATGGCGTCATTTCTTGCACCTCATATCCTGTGTTTTTTATCTGTCAGTACCCAGGTCAGTTTATTTGAACTTTATTCAGATCAACAGTCAGATATCATCACTTTTTTCTGAATCAGGTTCGCAGCCTTAAGGTTATAGAGAGTTCGTAAAAAAACACTCGAACACAGGTAACGAAGTCTCATCCAAGACAATCACTAAGGCTTTGCACGAGCCTATGTATGTACGTATGCAAGTGTGCATGCATGTGTGTATTTGTGTATGTATGTATGTATCCTTGTATGTATGCATGACCGTAGCTAGGAGGTTCACTGTTTCAAACGAATCTGCTGCTTGCAATTCGCTGCGTATCCAATCTCGTCCTCTCAATTTCTATTCTGCCTCCTATCTCACCTTGTCTTTGTAGCTTATCAATACGCTTCACATTTTATTTCCCTTGAACATAATCATATTAATTATAATTCATCGAAAGTTCAAATCACATTCGAAACCACGATCACCTTATAACGCTCATGCTTGTTTAAATTTCTTCAAAAAAGTTATGATAACGATGGATCTAATCTTATGATAACGATCGATCTAATCTAATAGAAGTTGCTAATTAATAATTAAAGAACTATGACGTATTTAGCTTTGAAACAGCGTTTGATTAAAAAAATTCACATTTCAGTGAATAAGTTAAGTTAGTAGCAGAATTTTTTTTTGGGTATTTATTTAGAAATTACTTGCAAGACGTTGAAGAATGCAACGCACCAGCTTCATGACAGAAGCCACTGTTTTGTCATCTATGGCGACCGTTTGAGTTGGTACGACGCCAGAAATAAATGCATCGAAGGCGGTGGAGACCTCGCGATATTTGACGATGTCGACAGTTTTGTGGCATTTCGCAATTTTACTTCAGCTATGAAGGAAGACAGTGAATACTTAATTGGATTGCAGAGGAAATGGTGGACTTGGCGAGTGACTGGTATAAAGTATATCCATTCGAATAATATAACGATTATAGTCTAATATAACATTAAATATCTAAACTCTGATGTAACCTTAACACGTCAACTGCGCTTTAATCGTGATGCACCACATAATTATGTTCATTTCTAATCAGAGTCGTATTCCGCATACTGAAAGAACAAAGCAGTTGTAATTGCTATTGTTATTTCAAATGTATATAGCGCCACATCAACAAAAACTAACCAGAATGCTCTCTGAACCAGCCTACATGATGCTAGAAGTCACTAAGAACAGAAATTTCATCGGTAAGCAAAGCAAAGTATAAAGACGTAGAAGAGTTACCTATGACGAACCCACCACACATGGAACCCATTGCAACCAATGCATCCTTTCCATAACTTACGGACAGCATGATGCTCTAAGTCTCTGGTTGCGCCGATAATGTAGAACTACGACAGACGATAGCGTCCGCAGCACACGATAATGCCACCGCTCAATACTCCCTCATTTGTGGAAAATGACGCACATCGTCCGACTCTCTCTGAGTCTCTTGAGTTGTCGGTTGAGCATAAAAATCGTCGATAGTGGTAATGACTATCGTAGTAACGACAAGGGTCAGCGTCTCACTTCCTCCACCGAGACGAAAATTACCTGACTGAATACGTTGTAGTCGCTCTTTACATCCTGGCTTCGACCACACAACACGAAGCCCATCTCTTCATGCAGTCACGCAGTCCAAGACGACTTGCAAACAAAATGCCATCAAAACATACTAATTCACCAGCAAACACAAAGAATAATTAGGGATTTGCGAACTTGCCAACAGTCAACTCCGACGTGTTAGAAATAACTGAGAAAATTCTGTATTTCGACAATTATCCGCTGCTAGGTCACAGAAAACGAATGGCGACCGCTGTAGTCGGTGAAATGCGCAGTTCCCAAAAGCATTTGATTTACAAACGTTTTGCTTTAATGCTGAACTCTGTTATCAGACAAATATTTGTCAAATCGTCTCTATCTATATAAATAAAGCCAGCTTTCTGTCTGTCTGTCTCTCTGTCTGTCTGTTTGACCGGGCTTAACTTCTACAATTTCTCACCTTTTCACTCGAAACCTTGACTGCTGTGTCGGTCTCGGCATCGGACACCAAGTGGAGGGGTTGGCGTCCCCCGTTTTCACCGCTACCATGGTTTAAAACGGCCAAAACATCGCCCCAAGCAATAGGAAAATTACCGTCCCTCCAGTGACACAAGGCTTACTGCATTGGATGCAGTCCCTGCACTGACATTAGGATTACTGCATTGGATGCATGCACGTGTAGAAATTAATTATAGCACAATGACGTTATAAGAAATAGAAGGGTTCTGAGATACGAGATAATTTTTACATAGTAACGGAGCGGACATAATTTTCCGGGGACAAGTTTAAAATAAAAAAAATATTGAAGATCCGGTACACCAAGTTGTATTTAGAAACATACAAGTATATGTATAATACAAAAGAAACACGTGATTTTTTTGGCTTAGTGCAAATCATTTTGAAATTCTAGACTAAAACAATAAGTACTATAGCCTAGGTAGGCCTACGGTATCTGAGTGGAACATTTTTAATTAAATTTTTTAATGAATTACTTTATTGCTTTGATTTACTTTCAAAGATCTTAAATTGTTGACTGATCAATAACATTTTAATTTCATCATTTACCGTGATTAGACTTTTCTGGGAAATGACCAAGGACAGCTGTATTGTCCATTTATGCATTTACCGGAAAATCACTCGAGTATAAAGGCTACCTTATTTTTCAGACTTGTCTGATATTAGATACACCAACTGGCCGCAGAGGGGACGATATGATGATAAACCTGAAGACTTTTCCGGCCTAGATTGTCTCTGCCTCAACGGAAGTAAGAACTTCAAATGGGCAAGTTGCCATTGTTCAGAAGGACGATATATTCTCTGCCAATCAGGTTTGAAATGTGTTTTTTCTTTATTCTACGAAGCTCTCAGAAAATCACGTTGCATCTAGTCGGATTGACTCAGACCAGACTACAGACTCGGTTAGGCTAGGTTCACCTGATTTGGGTTGGACTGGAGATGATTAGATTAGACTGGATTGATTACAATAAAATATATTGGACTAGGTTGGACTCGGCTGATCTGGATTGGATGAAATTGAACTATACAATAGACACGATTCAAATACTATCTAACGACAGAAAAATGATCGTTCATACGAAAAATGAATTCTTGCAAATAAAACGGAGGGCGTAATTTTATGACTTTGAATAGAACTTTGTCACTTCGACCAACATTTTACCTTCAAGACTTAACGTTGCATTTCGTCCAATAACTATTCTGCTCTTCAAACGGTATCACCGGTTATTTTTGTATTAGCAACCAAGGTCACAGTCCATGATGAAAACTTGAAAGAAAAAAACAATTCAAGTGAGTAGATTATACAGTGTTTTGGATGCTATGGTAGCAGACTGCCGGTAAATTTTGCGTTTTTAACCTAGCATGTTTTGTGGCTATGTACGGTTGCTACCTATTAGAACCTAATCATTCCAGTCCATTTTGTTTTTTGCATTCTCTTTTTTTACCTTACCTTGCGTTATCCTACTTTTTGAACCACCCTTTAACTTTTGATCCTGAATCTGCCTCAGACAATTATCTTCTGACGCTTTACTGAAAGATGCTTTTGACATTTCGAGCATAAGAAGTGTTCACTGAACACTTTCCAGCGTTTTATTAATTGCCATTTTAGTGTGGGTGCAGTGATACTAGTCGAGTGTAGCATATCTCTTCGCGAGTTGTAGATCCGCAGCCAGATAAATTCTCAGATTCCAGTCGATGCTTCGACATAAATGGAGCCCAGGTCTGCTACTTCACTCCGAAAAACATAACGAGACTGAAGTTTGCGAGTGCAAATCAATGGTGTAGAGATCGCAACGCGACGCTGCCAATCATCAGAAACAAGATCTACCAAAAGAGCCTGGAAAGCTTTCTCCAAACTGTTTCTTCGCCAATATATCTACTGTGGACTTCAGGCCTCAAAGTCAAAACTGGAGTTTGGAGTTGGATAAACGGTCAACCTTTCCGAGGTTAAGACTACTAGAATTGCAAATAGTAACTTCTATGGCGGTTTTGCCTAATGCACAAAACATCCACCGATGTCGCGCCAAAGGCAGGTCGTTTAATGATAATAGCGTAGCGCCTTTGTGAGGCACTTTAAGGGCACTTTAATAATAAAATTTGAGTGCAGTCTATTCTAGAATCTAGGTGATTATGTAGGAACTAAGAAGACTTCCTTTCACATATTTTAGGATCAGTGTTACATATTAACAGTAAAAATGGACGAGCTCAATCGACAAAGTACATTTAAGTCCATT
The DNA here is from genome assembly GCA_963556255.1 of Allolobophora icterica. Lineage (NCBI taxonomy): Eukaryota > Metazoa > Annelida > Clitellata > Crassiclitellata > Lumbricidae > Allolobophora > Allolobophora icterica. The sequence goes on along the minus strand of OY744614.1, from coordinate 47,259,897 downwards.
GTTGGTTATATGTACTAAGTCGATTATCTTCAGCCGTTTTTAACAGTGTATTGAGTAGGTTTGCATGTGTAAGGAATAAGCTTACATATGTAATGAATAGTCTAACGTATGTACATGTTAGAATATTATGGGAAATACTTTCCTGGACTCAATTTTCTAGTCTTCTTCTTGACTCATTTCCTCCGTAGCCTGTTTTTTTCTCAGACTTCCTTCTTGGACTTTCAACCTCGAGCATAATTGGATTGGTGCTATAAAAGCTTTTAGGTTAGATTAGACAGATACCACTATAGTATTTTGATCAACAGAGTTTCCCCTGCCATTTTCCTAGGTAAAGACCATCGACTGATACCTTGAGCATTATTACAGTGTTGTCATAGCAGTTCTTAAGTTAGATTAGACAGATAACACTGTAGTATTTTGATCAACAGAGTATGACATCGGCGATCTTCCACAATTCGTTTCATTTGACTTTCGCAAGATCTCAAGAAACACTCGAGCAGAAAGGACGATCGTTGCGATCTCAAAGTTTCGATAAGAAACCGATTTCTGAATACAACGGTTATATATGCCAATTCCCAGGTATGAAAATTAAAGGTCAGCCGGAAATCGTCTCGGACATTTGCCTCGGCCGAATATCCCATTTTTCAGCACTATTCGGAAGTATTCGCCTCGGAAAATACTGTACACACAAATAGTTGCTTGTCTGCCTCACATGCCGGAATTTGTAGGCTTATAATATCAGCTTTGAGCTTCATCTAGCATATTCATTTTGAAGAAGAAAAGTACAAAAAATACCAACACCGGGAGTCCACAACGGAAGTCAAGTCCATTTAACTGATTATTTATTTCTGCAATTTAAACTGTATTAGTCAGTTATTACAAGCACAGAAATTTAATTCGATAATTTGACATTGCATGAAAAATGTGAAGCTTCGCATACGGAACAAATTGTACTCGGTTCGTACCCGGATCCAGCAAATAGTACATCCAAATACTCGGAGTCGGTACTCTATGTAAAATGTCCATCCGGCTGACCCCTAATGAAAATGACCAACTCACCGACTGATGTGTCACCGCGACCAGGGCTGTAGACGCAGGTATACAGCGTGTACTCACCTCTAGAGACCATATACTCAGTGGCGTACCAAAGGGGGGGCAGAGGGGGCGAGTCGCCCCGGGCGGCACTTTTGCAGGGGCGGCAAAATAGGGCTGAAGAAAAATATAAAAAGTGAATTTTGGATAAAAAATGAAAAATTAGGGGAGAAAGAAAGGAAGGAAAGGAAGGAAAGAAAGCATCCGTCACTTTGGTCATGTCGGTTTGGCTTCCGTTGATCGTTAGGGGCGGCATCACTCTTAGAGGTATACGTTAAACACTAAAAAGAATTGCAGAAAAGGAGGCGGAATCGCATTTATCTACTAAACTGTCTACTTTAAAGCATATTTTTGCTATGCTGCTCTTCATAATCATAATATTTAGGCCCTATACGCTATATATAGGCTATAGGTATCTAAACGAATTAATGACCTAGAATAAAATTTAATCACAAACTATCAAAATCACTACCACAGCCTTTCACCACTTAGTTTGGTCCTCTTTTTAAAATTACCCTTAAGATTGGTCTGGTTTTGAAATTACCACTTACCCTTTCAACAGAGTTTAGTAGTATTCTGATAGTATTCAGTTATTTTCGAATTTCTGTTACTCGCTATTTACATTTTCCTTTTGCGTTTTTGAAATAATGCTGCAGACTGCAGTTGTTTTACAATGTTTACTAACTATGAACATATTATACTATTATCCGGTAAATAAAATACAATGTTCAATTGTTTAATTTGATTGTTATTAAAACCTAAACTTCTACTGCGCACAAAAACCTCGCAAGATAACATTAATAGCATAGGTCTAGCCTAATGATACTAATGGTAATTGTAACACAGGCCTAATATGTAGGCCCTATACATGTATGTAGGCCTACACTGTACTGTATGCACGAGTCAGCGACAGTCGCAAGTCGAGCAATAAAATATTTCAGGAATTGTTTTAAATGTGCAATGATGAAAGGCTGTTAACCGCTGCTTGTGCGGAAAATGAATTTTAATTAGGGCCTAATAATTATTTCTGATTTTTATGCGCTCAGGCGCCGCTCGCCATGTGCAGTGATAAATTTTCCTGAAAACATAGGCTACCCTGAAATGTTTTATTATCTAATAAAATAGATTTCATGCAATAAAATGCTTAATTATCTAATAAAATAGATTTCATGCAATAAAATGTTTAATTATCTAATAAAATAGATTTCAGTATATAGCGAAAAAGGATAATTACAAAATACAGTGAAAGTGACAAATCCAGGAAAGGTTGTAAAGAAAAAGGTTATAAACTGTGTCAAATAAAATTGTATATGTAACACGATCGTCATGTAATATCTTAGTGAAAATAGCATATAGAAAATTAAGTGACCAAGGGCGGCATTTTGGACCCTCGCCCCGGGCGGCATTTCAGCTCCGTACGCCACTGCGTATACTCACCTGACAAATATTTTTCGTAGTATACTCACCTCTGGAAAGGTTGTAATCACATCCAGAACGTACTTTGACATATATTTTAGTACTGTAGATTGTAGGCGGTAACTTAAACTTAACTTAACCATAACTTAAACAAAATTTCAGTTTGAAACTCTATGCGGATGATGTGGAGGCCTACATCCATTCCCATGCCTCTGATGTGCAAAGCCATTGACGCCCTTTCCTTATGGATGGCCTCTAATCGGCTTCTCCTAAATCCTACTACGACCCAATTCATATGGCTGGGTAGCCATAGACAGCTATCGTGCGTTGATTTGCACCTGCCAGCCCGGGTGTTCCCTAATGTAATCTTTTCACTTACCGTCCGAGACCTCGGTGTCACCCTAGACCAAGAACTCACTCTTACGCAGCATGTGAGCCTGCTTACCAGAAGCTGTTACTATCAGCTTCGTCAGCTTCGAGTAGTTTCTCGTTCTCTTTCACACGATGCTGCTGTGGTCCTTGTCCATGCCTTTGTTACAAGTCGAATTGACCATTGTTGCTCTATTCTAGCCGTTCTCCCACTCGGAGTCCTATAGGGCGTCTGGATCGGGTTCTACGCTCAGCCTCTCGACTCGTCGGGCGCTTCCCAAGTACGCTTCTGTCTCTGCCTATATATGCGATGTGTTGCACTGGCTCCCTAATGGGCTCCCTCTGGAGCTGCGATTACTACCTCTGAATAATTTGCCTGCGTTTAATAAATCACTTAAGTCTTTCTTTTTTAGCCGTGGCTGGACTAGAAGTAGATATCTTGAAGAGGCGCTATATAAATTTCCGGAATGAACGAATGAATGAAATTTATTTCTGTTTGCTTGACCTAGCGAGTTGCAAACAAATTTAAATTTACATAGCTCTAGACGATTTATGCATGTGCCATTTGTTGCAGGAATATTTTGATGCATTCTACTTTGGATTTTGAGGCACGTTTTCAGAATTTCTATGTCCTGTTTAATTTACGTGACGACGCCTACCCGGAATTTCGAAAGTTTAGAAGCTATTATTAAGACTAGAGTATTTTCCCGTCATAAAGCTGGCCATGGTCGTGAGAACTGCTAGAAGAAATCATCAAGGACTATTTGCGAACAATAGAGTATTTAGGCTAATCGGGCTATTTAGGCTAATCAAGGACTATTTACGAACAATAGCCCTGCATTGCACGTGACCAATCGATGTTTAGGCTAATCAGTCGTCACCTCGCCTTTGCTTTTCCTCCCCGTCAACCTCCAGATCGTGTGCCATAAACTGGAAGGGAGGGAGGGAGGTATGGAAGGAGGGAGGAGGATGACACACAGAATTGAGAAACTATATAAGAGATAATAATTTTCAGTCAAACTAATTTAATTATTAACTAAACATAACTATGCCTCCAACTCTGTCCAAAAAATGAAAATCTACTTTCTTTTTGGGCCTATCAGCTTCGAGGCCAAATTTCCTAAAATGCAATTGCATTTTGTTGTCTGTTTTTATATTTGATCATCACTGTCACTGGATGCAAAGAACATTAATTTTTCAAATTTTTTTAGCATAGTTGATGCGTCAGAAATTCAGGAATTCCATCAATTCAATATCTTAACCGGTCACCTGATTGTTTCCATATTGCAAAAATATTTCTTGCACAGCCCCTTCCAAAACCACCCCTCAGTGTTTCGGAAAACTAACCGGTAGCGTGTGCTCACCTCTAGTATTATTACTACAGCCCTGACTGTGACCGATCGGCTGACACGTCGGATTCTCACATTTGAGACTCTGTCTCAACTTCCGATCCCGTCACATCGAATCCACATTGATCACAATGTTGAACTTTCGTAACCTCGGACACGTTTTAAAATCCAACAACAGTAACATATCACCTACAGTTGTTAGTAGACCTACATTGCTTTATTTGTCCTATAAACACGTGTCCTTGGTAGTGAAAGGCGTCCTCGACAATTTTGGATTGGATATCGCAGAAGTGAAAATCCGACATTTACTTTATGTTCCTTCAAGCCAAGTTATAATGCCTATATTTAGTAAAATATATATTTATTCGTGGCGTTCATTGTGGTTAGTTGCTTCATTTCTGAGAAGGGTCACTGGATTTGTGACGCCATTTGCATTTATGCGCATATTACTAGGTCTCTCTTGCAAGGCTAATGGCATTCCCAACAAAAGCAACGAATGTTTAGTGGTAAATGAAGAAAAGATGACTTGGTATGAAGCTAGAAACAGATGTATCGACTTCGGTGGTGATCTGGCAACATTTGAAGACGTTTCAAAAATCGAGAAATTATCTTCTATGATGACTTCTGACAAAGCTTATCACGTTGGAATGGAAAATTCAAGATGGACTTGGTATCAATCAGGTATTTGTCATAGATTAGCAATTCGTCTCAAGCCCTTTATCTTTCAATTAATCTGTCACCGGAAATACAAATACGAAAACCGATTCAGACACAGACACTCGATCATATCCTTGTCTGTGTCTCTACCTGTATTTAATATATGCGTGTGCAATTTATTCTTCTCATCTGTACATGCCTTTATACGTGTATCTCCATCTGTATCTATGTATGTGTCTCTACCTGTGTATCTGCATCTTTGTATGATTTTGTATCGTTGCAGACAGGCCTGAGTTGGAAGACAGCGTACAATATACTAATTTTAAAAGAAGGTCCAGTAAATATTTGGAAGACGAAGACGAATTTGATTTTTACTGTGACGTTCCTCGGGTTCGTAGATTGCCGCATGATCTGCACAAATGCTTTTTCTGCCTGTGCTTCGAGACATTCACTAACAAATGGACTCCGTGTGATTGTGATTTAAGTTTCCGATTCGTCTGTCAACGGGGTACGCTTTACTTCAATCAAGTTGTTATTCTCGTGTGAGTTTAATGCTAACCTTTGACTACCAGTCTCTGGGGGAATTCAATATAGCTGCGTTTCTCTCTCAGAGATGTGAAGTATTAAATTGTCATAACTTAACGTTTTATTCATCTCTCAATAGATACTATGGGGCATTAGCGCAACATTTCCTGTACTATGACTTGGTTTTGATGCAAGGTCGGTTGATGCCCTTGTGTACTAGAAACCGGCGCGATTGACGTTACTGATTAATAATAATAATAATAATAATAATAATAATAATAATAATAATAATAATAATAATAATAATAATAATAATAATAATAATAATAATAATAATAATAGTTTAATTAAAAGTAGGCCTATCTGCCTCTCAACGCTGCGTCGTCTTACCACAGTTACTCTAAAGTTAAGCGCAAAACTTATTATTTTATGAGAACGCGTCGCATCAGACTCAGAGGGGTTATCCAGAGATCGATGTCCAGTGGAAGTTCGAGTCCGGTGGCTACAGAGACCAGAGAGAGGCAGAGCAGCTGTTCATGGGACTCGGCAGTTTCATCCTGTTACGAAGTTGTCTTGAGACGTCCAGAAAAGGCATTCCCCTGCGCATATCTATGTCTGTAGCTGTGTGTTGCGCTTTATACATTCCGAGATAACGATTATGATAAATAGATATGCACCGTGGTAATCCTTCCGGGTACCTTGTGAACTATGATAGCAGCGCTGTAGAGCTTATTTTATTAGATATAATATGTCATTCGGGACTAGAATGCGGTGGCTACAGTGGCTAGCGTACAGCCAAACACTTTGTATCATTGAAACCGATTTCCAATAGTTGTTCGTTTTCATGTTCGTATACTGATCTTCTTACTGATTCAAGAAATCTATTAACTCTTTATCATATTAAAGATCAAAAATTTATCTCATTAGTATGTGCTAATTATGTTTTTATGTTTGTTTGAATGTTACACGTTGATAATGAACCTATTTGCTTACAGCAATGCACCTGCATAATATCAAAACTTATAGCTTGAGCAGTCACCACCAATTAACATCAGAAATATGCCAATCGAGTACTATGCTGGTCTTTCGTACTCTCTTCGGTTGACTTATTCAACTCTGCATTAGCCTGTGTATTTTTTAGTTTTGCAAAACTGTATTAATCTGGTGTTGATGTTGACATCTAAATACGTAGTTTTTGGAAACAATAAAAGGACATTTTCTGGATCGATGTCACATGTATATTAAATTAAAATTTTTCATCCGAAATTTAAGTTCGTTTTCCTTTCCATCTGAAGAAATCCGATCCGGAAAATGGTGACGATTTTGCTCTTTCGCATCGTATCTTTCGCATCATTGGCGCCTTGTTAGTATGAAAACTGCGATATATAGTCTAAGTCATTAGATAAGGTTAGTTAATTTTGTCAACTCATGAGGCATAACGGCCGAATGCGGTGGGAATGTCGCTTTATATAGAAATGTTTCGGATTCGAAAACAGTAAAATTTTGCAGATATCCAAATTCATAGGACCGACTTAACGTACGTAGCAGCTGTGAAGTTTAACTATGAAAGACTGAATACGTTTAATAACAATTTACTAACCTTGGTGTTTGTTTACGTAACTTTCGTTTCTTTTCCAGTTGAGTTGAACAACGGGTCTGAATCCTCATTTCAGCTGAAGAAAACCGATCCACAAAATGGTGGCGGTTTTAATCTGTGGCATCGTAAGAATTCTCTGACTAAAATTTGACGACATTATGACTAAGACGCGATCATCTACAATTGCAATAGCAGACTTGAGACTCAAAACTGTTTATGAAATATAGCAGCTGCTTAAGTAAGACATATTGCTCAGTGCATATGGTGCCCCACTCGGCATCTAATTTCTCTGACCCATCGGATATCGACGGAGCCTCACGAAACGGATTATGAAATATGTCTATGGTTTCACTTGATGCGAACATCGTAATTACTGCGCTATATTTAATTAGATTAGGTTAATTGGTTTTCGCCAATTTGTCCTGCAAAATGGCTGAGTGCGATTGGATTGCCGCTTTGTATGCAGATAATCGTTTAAAACAATTTTCAAATTCTGAAGATCAAGCCAACGTAGGCAACCACTGTGAATTTAGCTCTATAAGATTGAACACATTTAATTTTTTTAAATTTTTAAAACATTTTTTTATTGGCAGGAGTAGGATTTTTTATAAACTGATATGGAATGTTCTCCCTCCCTCTCCTGCTCCAGCAGATGGGATCCCTCTCAGGATTCAAAAGTCAGCTACGCCAGTATCTTATAGAGAATACTAACCTTCTCTCTATCCTTGACCCACCATCGGCCGTTCTCTGTGGCCTCCTAGTTAAGTCTTGTATTAATGTTTGTTTACTCCGCCTCTGTTAAGCGGAGTCCTTTAGTTTTTTTTCTGTTTCACCACTGCCCAGTCGGCGTCGGCCTTGGTTTCATTACCCTGTTTATTATTTATTAGTTCTACCTAGTAACTTAAGCCGTCAAGTTGGTTCTCGCCTTGTTAACATAATTGTAAGTAGGTGTCCCTATTAGCGGGAGTCTTCCCTTCTGGGCCTACCTTTGCGACCATCTTGATTTGCTTTGAGCTGTTGTACTGCCTTGTTATAATTTTGGTCTCAATAAAGAAATATGTTATGTTATGTTGTTATGTTATGTTAATGACAATTTGCCAAGATTAGGTTTTATTACTTTCAGAACTGTTCGGCAATGAAGGCCATCAAGGACTGATAATCGCTGGCGTTGAAGGGTTGATAATCGCTATACTCATAATTGCTGTTATTTCCTTGGTTCTACGTTTCAGGCAAGTGAAGCGAGATTCTCTTGTATAGTCCGGAGTTATGGTCCCAGTTAATTAACCTCTCCTTGTTCTAACTGAAATATTCCACCGAAATCAAATGGCATTGAATCTGGGATATATATCATCAGGTTTCTTTCCTATTAAATGTCCATTTTCCGGCGGTCCTTGGCTTTAATCTGAAGAGTCACCTCTTCCACTGTAAGAGTGAGTGCTCGTGGCTCTTACAGATGTTCGCCCGGCTTCAATGTGCAAACTTCTGAACTTTGTAAGGAGTGCGTTATCAAAGTTATATAATAATAATAATAATCTTCGTTTAATATTTTCACACTGACAATTACGCAGTATGATTACAAATCAGTATGAACGGATGATCACAAGTTATTACAGGAGTCGAATTTAACTGCATACGGCAGCCATGCAAGGCGGCCGTCACGTCCTACATCTCGTTTTAACAACGCGCCATCTGATCTCGCGAATGATAGGCTGAGTGGACCTTCGAGAGGGTTGCGGGAAGCGATCCCGCTACCTACTGCTCTTCACGCCAGTGGTGTTACCACTATTCTATGGACCCCCATACAGTTGTATGGTGCACTCTGCTTTCACTGCCATTGCGAGGTTCTCCAATGCTCTACACAAATGTTTACATACATGCATACGTTTCAAGTGTTTATAGAAGGTGTATGCAGAATTCCTAGATAAGACAAGACCGTATACCACTGTAATTGGCTGGCAAGAATATCGTATGTGTTCTACAGTCTACCGTTTCAAGATAATATTTTCCTTAAGTGTGTATTTGAAACGCTTCGGTTTTCAGGAAGAAAAACGAGACCGTTTCGATTTCTGAATCAGAAATGCAGGTAAAAATGGACGAAAGATACATAAGCGTCAATCCAACGATTGAATCCAATCCAAGTGAATACGAGGATCTAAAGCTTTACGAAGAAGTCCGCTAATTTCGACTATTCGCTGAACAACTGTTCGTTTACTCCGTCATGCTATATAAGAATAAGATAAGATAAGATATGATAAGATAAGATGAGAATATTCTTTGTTCTATCAATTGCTAAAACCGCATTTTGTTGCGCAACCGTATCAATGGATTTGGAAAGCCACTTCATGGATGCTTAACGAAAGCCCAATTGTATTGCATTGTATCAATTACATTAATCGCATTACAACGCCGTATTTTATAATGCCATAACTTTTTATTACCATTGCATTGTATTGTGTTGATTATATTAGCCATACATTTCATCACCATACCTTCCAATACCTCATATAATCACGTTTTACTAACCTTATCCCTATCTTAACTATCGCCCAGTAGCGAACATTACTTTTCTTGCTGAACTGACAGTATGTACATTTCTGTTTACAATTACGATTCCTTCATCTTATTTTACCTTAATGAAGTTAGGCTACATGACGGTAAGTTCCTGTCATTTGTTACTCGGTTCTGACTTCGAGATAATCAAGACAAGCTTTTAATTTAGCAACTAATTGCGATAACGCTGATGATGATTAAACCAGGCACGTTTAGCTAAGTGACTACTGATGGTAGCACTTGTAACGAACGAAATATACACTAGAACTTGTAATGGCTTGGGTTTTCTGCGTGTTAGACACCGTCCGCTATAGAAGTTACTTATTAATAATAGTAACAATAGTAATAACAATGATGGTAATATTATTCATAATGATGATGTTGATATCTTGATGATAACGATATTAATAAAAATTGACAACAACAATAATAATAGCAATAGGGCCTACTGTATATATTAGTTCATCCCTTGTTAATTTATCCTTAAATGCTTAATATTATAATCAAAAATGTTTATGTCTATTTTTTCGTTCTCACTTCTTTTTCCATATAGGTTTGAGCAGTATGGAAAAAACTTCCTTAACTGGCTTGGGCTTTTGTTTCAATTGCACAATAAGAGTTTACTCTATGCAAACGAATTTATTCTTTCTATTTGTAAATCATTCCACAATAAGCTGCGAGTGTGAAGACTGGCCATCCAGAAGATTAGTCATTCCAGAACAACGCCCCTAATTTTTTATATCCCATATCCCGAGGGATCATATGTACATCGGGAAAAAATAATATTGATGATGATGATGATGATGATGATGATGATGATGATGATGATGATGATGATGATGATGATGATGATGATGATGATGATGATGATGATGATGATGATTGTGATGATGATGATGATGATGATGATGATGATGATGATGATGATGATGATGATGATGATGATGATGATGATGATGATGATGATGACGACGACGACGACGACGATGATGATGATGATGATGATGATGATGATGTTGACGATGATATAACGCAATTAGGCTTAATGAAACATCAACGCAGAGTAGAAAATGTGTGTGACACAATCATTTTTACCTTGTTATATCCAGGTAAATGTAGGCCTACCATCAACTTTATTGAATAGACAGAACGGATAAACGCAAAGGCAAACTATACCGCTTTAATAATTTTGTTGTTATTTTGCAGCCAGTAAAATAATTTTCTCGCTTTAACGTCAGACTTTCGCTTTCAAATGCTCTAAATAATAATTGGCCAGACTTCAGCATAAACGACCCGCAATTTCCCTCTCTCGTTCTGCATAACATAAATAATGGTGATTACTGTCACTGTTTACTAACTTTCTTACTCGATGAAAGTGTGGGTACTTATTAGCCTATGATGATGATAGGATGCCCAGTCATGTGTGGTCGATTTGATATAAGCAAATGCACTGCCTCGTCAGCGCGAGTCGTGAAAACGTTACCTGACTCACATCACGTCGTTGTCCGACAGTTAGCGGGATGCTCTATTGAAACAGACATTTTATCGCACTGCTTTACAAATAGCTGTTTGAGTGAGTCTAGAAGATGCTACGACCATCAGCTGCTGCAACTATTGGGCTGTTCTTCTTTCTTTGTCTTCTGTCTAAATCGACCGCTCAAGGTAATGATTACATATGGCAAGATTTCGAGATTAATTGTGGCTCGCTCAGTTGCATTGTTAATCGCAGCTACGTGAAATGAGACAATACGGCACAAATGACAACTATACGGAAGGTGCGCCGCATATATCGACTAAATGTAAGATACCTTTGAAGCCGCTATTAGCTGTTTAGGCCCTACGGTACTAGAAAAATGTCAACATTACATTGCATAAAATTAAAATTAGTGAAACAGTGAGATTGAACTGAGAACACGCTTCATTCTACACCAAATAATTTCATGAGCATCAGACGTCGAGATTTACTGGAAAATGTCGAAAACTGCAATTATTAGACTACAGATCACGCTAACAGAGCGACACGATATCTATGCTGATAGGCCGCCGATTACAGAGGATGGCATTATCTATGTTTTAAAGACTACTTTACACGATGTCATTGGTCTCTTGTCACAGGAAATTCAAGTAAGTGTTATGAATTGAGAAACGAGACGGTTTGTTACTTCCAACCAGCAGATGGCGTGGCATTGAACTGGGATGATGCAGACAAATTCTGCCGAGATAACAACGCCACTTTACCTGTCATTCTGAACAGCGACCATCAGAGGACAATCGAGGAATACCTGTCGCAGTTTCCTCAGAGGAATGTCCTTGTGTTCACAGCTGGTAGAAAGTCATGGTCGCTGGATCCAAACTATCCATGGCGCTGGGTCAACGGAAAACAAGCTCTAAGTAGGATCTAAAACTGTACATTTCTCCCCGTAGACTGTTTCCATGTTTTAGTTTTTATCTGAATTACCTTGTATGGACAACGACTCTTGCAGTTGTACTTAGTAACTTCTATCGCGCCGATGACCAATGCACGAGCGCTAGACTTTAAACGCGGGAGTACAGGTTCGATCCTCGATCCCTGAGATGGCTACTGTGTAGTGACCTTGAGTAAGTCCTTTGCTCTCAATTGCTCAGCGCCATCGACTGATGCTTCGTCATTATATACTAGCGCTTAATAAAGGCATGACAGTAAATGAATACTAATATTGCTGGTAGTTTTCATGTATTCTGTTTCGTAAACTATTCGCAGTATCTGGTATACAATTCGTGTAATAAATGTCTCTTGCACCTCTGCGTCAGCAGTTCGTCTCATTGTTCGTCTTGATGTGGAAATGACAATCGATTGTTGCAGCACTTGCAACCCCTAAAGGATGTGTTGTGCAGTTGTTGAATTAACGTTGTCTTGTCAGAGCTTCAGCCGATAGATCTGACGACGTTCTAATTATCTTTGAGGATCAATTTGGAAAGATATTTGTGTAATAAATATGCGACTGCCTTGCATTATCTTACTCAACCTTGCTTTATTTTATCTTAAGTCACAAGATAACAATCGATAGTCGCTCTTTATGCTTATAGTACAAACCTTATTAAAACTTTATTAAACCTTATTTTGAAAATTCAGCCGATGGTTGTGTTCTTACCTGTGATGGTTGAGAACCCATTATGCTTATTATATGTTTATTTTATAGAGAACTTTGCTTAAATTTGGTTGTCTTTGGTGTTAATGTTGGATTGTTTAAATTTTTTAGAAACCCGTTCCACGTGAATTGCTTATAGCACTATGGGCCTACATTGCATAGCTTTAAATTTTAACATGAAATTAGCTTTATCTTAAATACTGCCTTTTGTTCTTTCAGCATCTAGTAATTTCGCTCACAGAGGTGGCAATTTTGGATGCATTGATACTAATCTTAGAATATCATTAAGTGCTTTCGATGTTTGCTCTTCATATCGCAATCCTTTCATCTGTCAGTATTCTGGTAAGTAGGTCTAGTTTGAACAACACTAACAAACAGTGCAGAGGTTTAGAAGAAAACACATAATTCCAAAGTTATCTGTGCATTACATGTATAGCACATCATCTCAAAATCATCTATTCAATCATACGTCACTCCAATGTTATCTGCTGCTCGAACCCAACTTTTAAGCAATTTCAATTGCAACTGTAGATTTGCAATGGTAATTTCAACAAGAAATTTATATAGTGCCAATCTAAGAAAACTCATCGCATGCGTTCTTTCTAAGCTAGCCTAAACGCAAAAACAATGAACAAAAAATTATCAGAGACAGTGGCCGGGATCCACACACATGCGTGGAGCCCAATCTTTTTATTCTTATTGAAAGTTGATAGAAAGCATGTTAAGAGTTCAGGACCGAGTTGCGTCGATATATAGTGGAGCGTCGACAAGCGCCAGCGTCCGCAGCACACGATAACACCACCACTAAGCAGTCCCTCATTGGTTGTAAATAACGGTCTGCCAAGATTAACCACAAATCGTCAGGTTATGCGAAGAAAATACAATCACAAGGCGTAAAATCCACAGCAGAAATAAAGAATAATTCCATGACACAAACGCAACAATAGTAAAATCCAAACTGTCAGAAATTACCGAGAAAATTCTGTATTTAGACAAAGTAATCCGGATAAATAACACATAAGGTTAATCAACAACCGACGAAGATGTTGATATCTATAAGCAGAGTCTAGTCGTTATCTATGGTCATGTCTAATCTTTTCTTATCCTATCCTATCTTATTAACTTATCTTCATATTTTATCAAATCACACATCGCATTTTTTGCTATCAAAGACGCTCCTGCTAAGTGGAGTTCTATGCAAGCCCAACACGAACACCATACAGCTCAAATTAGAATAAATTTCTTTTAAAGCAAAGATACGACTATGCTAACTCTAGGTTTATGTGATCATGCTAAACTTTTGATTAGATATTTAATTAATTCCATAGCTCAGTTTCTTAAGGTGGTAATATAAACAGGGTATAATTGTATTTGTGTTGTATTTACGAATTTATAAAGCGCCTCTCGCAGTACAACCTAACAGTGATATTTCAGTTAACTGAAATAGAAACTGAAACGAAAATTATGAATTTCCGTTTAACGAAAACTGAAACTGAAACGGAAATTATTTGCAAAACGGAAACTGAACAGAAACGGAAATGAAAATGTCAAAACGGAATAGAAATAGAAACGATAATTAATTCCGAACGGAAATTGTTGAAAATAAGTAAAAATTTTCTGCGTTTGTATTGGGTTTTAGTTGGGCCAAATCGCTGACTACGTAACTCTAGGGGCTTGGGCGGACCATTTATTCTGGTTGTTATTCGATATCCATGCATCGAAATCTATGTTGTCTGTTAGAGTTTGGTTGCTAAGTTTTCCATTGAGAATGAGTTTATCGCGACTATTGGCTGGACGCAAGCGCGAAAGCGGTCTCGCAGTATTTTGTTTATGATGAGAAAACGAAAAAGAGTTCGTGTTTAGTGAAAGTTGGATCAGACGTTAACAATAAACCATGTGGACTGTAGCTTGTCGGCAAGAATTGGACTAATCTAAAGGTATAATATCTATCATAATAGTTCGAAACTTGCGTGTGTCACGCCTTAGGCGGGAGTGTTACTGGGCCTGGGCCGCAAATTAGACAGGCCCACAAACAGACGTAGGCTACAGACGCACAGCCAGACAGACACCTCTTCACATTCCCTAATTCATCTAATCCTCCGTCTTCCTAGCGTTCTCTAGGTCAGAGGTTCTCAAACGGTGGTACGCGTACCACTACTGTACCACCAGGTCGCAAAGTGGTACGCGAAGAAATAAAAAAAATTCTATGAGTTTGTGCCCATCTTTATCAATTTTTCCCATCTTTCTTTGATTGGCAATTAACTAATGAAGCCGCTATTCTACGTAACCGTAATTACGGTAATTGTAATCTTCAAACCTCTAAAGTGCCACTGGAAGGCCAAGCGCAGGGCACCAGCCTATTACGAGCGCTATTCACGTCCACCATGCGCTTGTTTCTTTAAATTTTCTATATATGAGTTTTTCCCATCTTCTTTCTGCGTCCACCATGCGTTTCTTCTTAAAAGTTTAAATTTCTAAACGCTAATTGCAAAGGGACTTCGCGCTCGTCTGTTGTTTTTGATCTGACCTTTGCTGGTGGTATGCCAATATTCGATTTTTTTTACCTGGTGGTACAATAAAAATACAGTTTCAGAACCGCTGTTGTGTGTCAACGCAAATATATCTATGTAGAAACTGAAACTGAAATTTTCCAGAAACTGAAACGAAAACGGAAATTATTTTAAAACTGAAACTGTAATAGAAACTGAAATTATTTCAAAACTGAAACTTGAACTGAAATAGAAATTACGAACCCAAAACTGAATAAAAACTGAAACTGTAATTATTTTCAAAACTGAAATATCACTGCAACCTAATCAGAGGCGAGGGTGCAAACTTAAGACCCGCCTTCTTCGGTTGGCTTAAACCCACAGGATGCTTCTTTGTTTCAGTGGGCTGACTTTCTGGCTCCTGACCTAATCACCGCTTGTTTTCTTGGGAAATTGGTTGATACCTTGTTCCTTAGACAATGGCGCCATTGAAGTTGCTAATTTCTGGGGTGGGGATATGGTTGAATGGCTACACGCTGGCACCAAGATCAGAAGGACGCAGGTTCGATACCCGCTTGTCCCATAAGGTTAAATCAGCCTTCATTCCCTAGGTGGCTCTTGTAAACTGAGCAGTAGTACAGATGGGCGCCTTGTATGGCTGCCATACAGTTAAATTCGACTCCTGTTAAACTTTTTATCGTCTGTTACTACCATATCATGTAATCTTACTGCGTACTTGTCAGTTTGAATTAATAAACGAAGATTATTTTAATTATCATCATCATCATCATCATCATTACTATTATTACTAGGCCCTAATAATAATAATATTAATGTGTTCTACTGAGTTTTGAAACAGCGTGGGATTGGAGAATTCTGCTGACACAAGTGAGTAAGTAGGTAAGTAGCCGAATTATTTTCTGGTATTTATTAAGAGAGTATTTGCCAGACGCTGGAGAAAGCAACATATCAGCTTCATGACAGAAGCCACTGTTTTGTCATCTATGACGACCGTTTCAGTTGGTACGACGCCCGAAATAAATGCATCGAAGGCGGTGGAGACCTTGCGATCTTTGACGACGTCGACATTTTGATAGCAGTTGAAAATTATACTCTAGCTATTGAGAAAACCAACAGATACTACATCGGATTGCAGAGCAAATGGTGGACTTGGCGACTCACAGGTACAACATAGTATCAAACTATACTATTAATGTTGTTTAATGAAACTAGAATCATTAATCTGGGATTTAATCTGAAAACTGCAATAGCCCACTTCAAAACAAAACCGTATCCCGGCTACCGAGTGCGAGTAACAACTTGTCCACGCAAGGGAATCTCAAAACTGTTGGCTCGTGTCCTCATGAAGGAATTCGGTTTTGAAATGGTTCAAAGAAGTTTAATTTTTGCCACGCAAGCATGGTCCGCTATATCAAATGCGAGTAGTTAGATAAAGTTACAGGAGAAGTCAAAGAAAGGAGAAGCTGAGTAACGTCAAAATATAACTGGTAGTTCAGTGTTTGGACGGAAAGCAGTGCAGGATGTAGAATGGCATTAAAGGTGAACAGGAGACGAACAAATACAGAGCTCTTTTGTTAGCTCTTTTGTTCTCTGCATCCCAAAAAGCCGATGTTTAAGTGCACTCCATAGGCTAATACACGCAATTTATTAGGGTTCGTTATGAACAAGCGGCGAGCAGCACCAGAAATCTCGAGACGATGTTCGAGTGAAATGGCGATTAAGATTAAAACTCCATTAAAATTGTAATATTTCAACATTTGTTTTAATTATTTTTGGAATTACCTTAATCGTATGTATGCATGTAAAAATAAACGTAGTGCGCCATTAATTGTGTTCTTTAAATTCTTGGCTTAAGTCATAATTAATATATCAAAATCTGAACACGTGACCTTCACCTTGCATTGGCTTCCAGTTGAGCAGAAATCTCCTTCAACTTGAGGCTTATGCCTACCAAAACAACATCTCATTTTCAAATTGCTTATCTCTATCTCAGCGGACTGATCTTCTGGATGTTGACCGAATTACAGCTGATGCCTTGTTCTCTAGGCATATCCGCTACAGAAGTTCATAATTAATGAGAAATAAATATTTAAATGGCAAAATAGTTAAAGCAGATTTAGACTTACTAGTCAGTATTAAAACAGCGTTGGGTTTTAGAACTGGATTTTAAAATACATTTGCAAGATAATCTTGCTATTCATCTTTAGATTTGTTCGATATTAAATATACTAATTGGCCGCAATATGTTTCCGATGACGTTTCCGGTCTTGACTGCGTGTGCCTGAACGGAGGGGACAACTTCAAATGGATGAGCTGCAACTGCTCAGAAGGACGACCTTTTCTCTGCCAATCAGGTTAGGAAGAAATTGTTGTGTTTAAATGCCATGAAGATTGGACTTGATCAAATCGGATCAGATCATTTCGATTCGGTTAGATTAAACTTGATTGGAAAGGTTGCATTGTACAAGAATATGCTGAATGTAATAGAATATACAACTAACTATATTAAACACTGAAAGTATAAGGCTCATTAGCATGGCTTTTTGAAATGCGTTTTAATTTTGTACTGCGACCAACACTTCATTTTCAATTGTACAAACGAATTAAATTGTGTTTAGTCCAATAATTCAAAATCTCTTGCATCACTTTACTAGAATTCGAAGTCTCTGTACATCATGAAAACTTGGAAGAAAGAAGCATATCAAGTGAGCAGATAATAGTACTGCCGCATCTCATATCTTTTGTTTTTCGTTTTTTTCTTTATTGTACCCATCCTTACCTTACCGTACCTTAAATCACCAGTTTATGATCTAACCTATACTTTATCTTACCTTATCTTACCTGTCGCCATCTTACCTTTACCTGATCTTACCTATCCTCATCTTACCTCCACTTGATCTTTATTGCCCTTATGTTACTCATCTGATCCTACGTCTTCCAGTTCTTCTCGCCCTAAACCACACCGCCTTAACAGCTGCTCTGCCTCCTCTCTTGATCTGGACTCCCTGGAAACCGGACTCGGACCTCCATTAGATTGCTCTTTGGAAATACCCTTCTGGCTTGATGTAGAGCTCGTGAATAAGTTGATGCCCTGCGCTTGGTTTTCGAGTGGCGATTTAGCAGTTTGGAGATTACGATTACCTTATCTTACCCATCCTTACCTTACCTTTGTCTGATCTTACCTATCCTTATCTAACCTTACCATACCCATTCTTACCTTACATTTGCCTGGTCTTACGTATCCCTATCTTACCTTTTTAAGTCTAATCTATTTGACGATGGTTATTGTGTTCTCAGATCGGGAACAGCTCTGCGCAGTTTTCCTGAAAAGGCGCTATATAGAGATGTACACCTATAATTAAAAATAACTATTGAAGTATGATTATCTTGTCCACTGTTAATCTAACCTAATCTGACCTTACGTTTACCTCGCCTCTCCCCTAACTAATGTCCTTATTCTACCTCAAAGAGTTATCCTCTGATGCTTCGCTGAAGAATGTGTTTAACAAATCGATACAGAAGAATCCATACCACAAGAAGCGCTCACTACTGTTAGTGTTGGATCAGTGATACTAGTATGGTGTAGCATATTGTTTTAATCTTCAGATTCACAGACAGATAAATTCTCAAATGTCAGCCGATGCTACGATGTAAACGGAAATCAGGTCTGTTACTTCACCCCGGAAAACACAACGAGACTGAATTTTTCGAGTGCTATTCAATGGTGCGGGGATCACAATGCGACGCTGCCAATCATCAGAACCAAGGACAACCGAGAGACTCTGCAAAGCTTTCTCGAAACTATTTCTCTGCCAGTATATCTCCTGTGGGCGTCAGGTCTCAGAATTGACACTAGAGTTTGGAGTGAGATAAACGGACAAGTGTTATTAGGTAAAGGCTGCTTGATGATAGGCATTTGGCTTTGCGAGGCAACTGCAAGACCCTTTTTTGTGTTTAAATACACATATGCCTACTCTATAATGTTATGTTACTTGCTAGCCTTGCGAACTTGTTTGTGATTAGAATGACTATTTCCGTTAACGACAAAAGCTAATGAAAGCTTATCTGATAAACTATGTGAGTAGAACAGGCGATGTTGTAACTAAATATTTCAAGCATACGGTGGATGTTTTTGTTTATCTGTATATCACTGTGGTTGCATAGAGAACAGAGAAAGACAGACAGACCTAGACAGACAGGATAGAGACGGTGGGTGTGGAAGACTAGATGAAAGATGGAGAGCGATGCAGGATGACAACTGCAAAAACCATGCATGAAAACAGGAATCTGGAATTGTACTTGAAATCAGTAGCTTCTATCACACCGGTGACTGATGCCCAAGGAAACGATGGCGCGGTAAAAACGATCCGTAATCGTGTTAATATCCACCAGAAAATCATACCGCTAAGTTATTTAGGCAGCCTATGGTAATTAAACAATTTGAAGAAGTTTAGTGTTTAGCTGAGAACGAAACCATATGAGCGACTGACCTAACAATAGAAGTGTAAAATGTTTGTCTCTGCCGAGTATCTGTGTATGTTTCTGTTCTTTTATCTGTCCTGTATAATAGTATATGTCTCCAGTGCATATTTTAAGGAATTTTGACTACTGGGACAAAATCGGCCATGATCTGGTCGAAGAACTTTTTTAAGGAATTAATCTTCACAAACTTAAAACTTTTAGACTTTTTCTAAAAAAAATTTCAAAATTCATCTCCCAAAAAAGTTGATGACCCAATCAGAAGGGGTCATTCAACAATAATGTCATACCTTTCTCATTATACTACTGGGACAAATCTTTTAATTCTTCCAACATTTGTCCCACTAGTTGTACTTTATACATACATTGCCTGGGACAAATCGCTCTGACTACTGGGACAAATCCTAAGACTACTGGGACATTTGTCCCACTAGTTATACAGTTAAAATATGCCCTGTATGTCTCTGTACACGTACGTGTGGTTTTATGTGTTTGTAGCCTACACAGACATGCTTCTGGACCTGTGACTGTGCCTGTATTAATGTCTATACCTGTGTCTATCCCAACGATTATATCTTTGTCTATGTTTTTGCGTTGTACCATGATTTCAGATAAGATCGAAGACTGCATACCATACACCAATTGGGATGAAAAGACAAAGCAATATTTGGTAGACGAAAACAATTGCGGTTGCTTCTGTCTGGACCCTTGGTTCCACCGATCCCCCGTTAAACGAGAAATGGTACAATATTATATCTGCCTGTGCCTCGAGACATTCACCTACAAATGGACTCTATGTGACTGTGATAAACACTTCCGATTCGTCTGTCAACGAGGTAAGCCTTTCGTATTTTTAATTTGTTAAGCCTTACGTATTTTTAATTTGCTATTCTCGTGTGGGTTTAATGCTAACCTCATATATCCAGTTCCCGTCGAAATTCAATGTCGACTTCGCTGTC
Organism: Allolobophora icterica; assembly: GCA_963556255.1. NCBI lineage: Eukaryota > Metazoa > Annelida > Clitellata > Crassiclitellata > Lumbricidae > Allolobophora > Allolobophora icterica. The sequence goes on along the minus strand of OY744614.1, from coordinate 47,239,266 downwards.
AAAACGATTTTGAATACGGTTTAACTTGGAGCAACCATCTCTGCAACAAAAAACTGAGCTATATAAGTCTTTATATTAGATGAGTCCATTTATGTAATCTTATGTGGCAGAGTGTTCGAATGCAGGTGGTTGTATGCAGATAGTTCAGGTTCGAAAACAGTCTCTTTAATTGACTGTTATCTGATTTCTTTTCACTTGCAATTAATGTCTTTGTATTACTGTGTAATCCCATCGCGTCTGTGTCGACGGGAATTTTCAGTGAACGAATATTTGATTTGATTGATTTGAAAAGTGTAAACGGTCAAATTTGCATCTAATCCAACTTCTAAGACCGACTTAATGTAGGTAACAACTGCTAAGTTTCATCGAATAAGGTTGAATAAAAGATTGATTTGATTTGATTTGGTTTGAATATGTTGAATCACAATTAACAAACCTTCCTGTTTGTTTCTGTCAGAAACGTTCGGCAGTCAAGGCAGTGAAGTCAATCAGGCACTTATATTCGCTACAGTCGAAGGCTTGATAATCGCAATACTCATAATTGCTGTTGTTTCCTTGGTTATACGTTTAAAGTAAGTGAAACTGGATTCTCCTTGTTGGACTGTAGGATCATAGCTTGCTGTTTTGGTCCCAGGTAACCAACCTATCCTTGTCCGAAATTGAAATATAGGGCCTACCACCGAAATCTAATGGCTCTGAATTCGTAGAAAATCGTTAGCTTTCTTCCCGATCTCACTGCGCGTACTGTTTTCAGCGCCTTTGCGATGCTGTTATAGCCTGCTAAATGCGAGATATAATGTGTGTGTGTGTGTGTTTGTGTGCGTGTTCGTGTGCGTATGCGTGTGTGTGTGTGTGTGTGTGTGTGTGTGGGTGTGTGTGTGTGTGTGTGTGTGTGTGTGCGTGCGTGCGTGCGTGCGTGCGTGCGTGCGTGTGTGTGTGTGTGTTCATGCACTCGCTTGCTTACCCTTTAATTTTACAATGCACTGTTGGTGACAACAGATGCAAGTACCTCATGAAATATTCAATTTCCAAAACACCTGAAGTGTTTTGGAAATTGAATATTTCATGAGGTACTTGCATCGTTGCATCTATATACTTTGTATGTGCTCTAATCAAATTACAACTGAGTAATTGTTCATATAGGTCTATGAATATGATTGCTCTGAAATTACAATATTATGTACTCAACATCGCTCGAAGAGATTGTTTAAATACAAAGCAGTTTGGGGTGAAACATGTACCTCAAACAAGATACACTATGCACAGCCTAAAAGTAATGGATGTTTGTCTGAAACTGGTTGATGTCAATGCAGGTTTTGTCCAACTACTTCAGAAGGACACACGGTCTTTATTACGAGAAAATCGGTTTATGAAGAAAAAATAGCTACTTTATTGTCTACTGTGTGAGACAGTGTCCTATATATGTGTGTTTTGTCTGAAATGCTACGATTTGCAGAAAGAAGAGTAAGATCGTTGCAAATGTTGAATCAAACGTGCGTGACGAATTGGACCAGGGATACGCAAGCGTCAACCGAACGGGAGATTCGATTTCATCTGAATACCAGGATATAGACGACCCCTACGAACAAGTCCATTAATGTTGACTATACGCTGAGCAACTTTTCGTCAGTACCGTCAAAATAAATGAACGCTTTTTCAAAGCAACGTACATTGTTGTTTAGCAAACTCGTGTTGCACTGCATTGCACGAATTACATTAATCACATTACTCTCACTACAGCAGCTTACATTGCATTACGGTTGCATTGCATTGTACTATAAATTTTATACTAACTACAATGCATTGCCATTCATTACCACATCCTACCTTAACTAAGCCATAGGCCTATAGCCCGCTTTATCTTACCTTGCATTGCTGTGCAACATCTAACCGTACTTTACTTTAGCTCATAATTGTTTTATATCGTTTTGCTTCACATTACACTTTTAGTGGTTAAGAGAACATGAGTGTTTTCCGGTTCTGATTTAACAGAGCAGCTAAACACGATAACGGTTGTAACCGAGGCAGATTTTCTTGGATTTTGCATTTAGTTTTACTTAGGCGTGTTAATCTAGCGTAGTTAATCTGGAATTACTAAAAAAATTAGTAAGATCACGTACTTATCTAATTAATGTATGTTCACGGTTCTGTGCTATTAATCAATGACGTCAACAATGGTTGGAGCGAAGATTTTCAAATATGAATTTTGTAGAACAATTCTCGAAATCTTGGAGAACTATTTAAAGATAACTAGGGCTGCCCGTAGATGTTCCTCAGCTTCAACCCCAGATCAACAGTCTCATCCCTGGATCTTCAGGGGATTCGTCCCACATGCCCATCAAAGGCCGGGTTCCACGTTCGTCATGTGCAGTGAAGCAGCTCCACCATGCCAACAAAAGACATTTATATCCAAATATCAGCATTGTTTGATATATAAAGGTAGGTTAGTAAGATCGATGTTAACGGCCCTCGAAAGCAAATATCTAATTATGCCGTCAAACGCCGGACAATGCGACTGTATTCTTATACACCATTGAAACACTTTCCAGCGTTTCAATATATGTTAACTGCTTCTTTTAACTTCGCCACTGCTCGTACTCTAGCAGTGCCAGTCCCAAGCCTGAATAAAGGAGGATGGCGACGCTAATCATCTTTGACAAAGTATCGTTAAACAGCAACTAAGCAACCAACTGCTTTTGTTTTACAAGAAGAGCACTATTCTGCCATGCGAACGGTGAGAACTGTTCAAATAATTTCTGTCAACGTCAGCCTTTATTGCCATAAGGTGCCGTTAAACTGTGAATCCTATCCCAATTTATAAAAATTAAGTCCGGAGTTGAAAAACCCGGAGTGATAGATAGAGGCAAATGAGGAGGAGAATGGAGGACGGATTGCAATGATGATGGAGAAACAGAGAATCTGCGGAATTCAGAATTTCAGAGGGAGATTGTTTCAGAGGCGTGGTTTTGTGTTGGATATGACTCGGTTGGAGAACTTGCGGTTAGTTGTGACTGGGGGTCGGGAAAGACTGAGATAGGAGGATCGGGTGGAGCGGGTTGCAGAGATGGTGAAGAGGTCACGGAGGTATTTGGGCTGGGAATATTGTAGGGAGTTGTTGTTTAGTGCTGGGACATTGAAGTGGATTCGCTTTGGGATTTTTAGTCAATGGAGTGATTTGAAGATGACAGTGCTATGATTATGTTTGGCGTTCCAGTGACAACCCTGGCTAGTGAGTTTTAGATAAGTTGAGGAAGCAGGATTCAAAGTTGATGAAGAGGGAATTGCAATAATCGAGCTTTTAATGAACATTGGAGGTAACAATGGTGCGTGGAGGCAGTTTTAAGGTCGAGCATGGGCATCGCCATAATTATAGCGCCTGTGCGATACTGCACTCATAAGTAGGCTCCCTAGATAGAAAGATTACATGTCGCTTTTAAGGCAGAAGTGAAACATCAACGCAAAGGAGTGAAAGTATGAGACATTTACAATAATATTGTTACTTTGTGATTCAGGTAAATGTAGCATGGCCTTCACTGATTGTACTGAACGGCAAAATTACAATGGAATACTGCGTTAATTAATTCATCTTTGTTTGGTTACCAATAACACATTTTTTCATTTTAGGTCAAAATAATAATTGACCAGACTGCAGTTTAAACAACAAACCGTTTCCCTTTCTTGTTCTGTGCTATGCTCCGTCATTCGCCAATTATATACCGGCAAATTAATCAACTGTTCACTAACTCCCTATTCGATGAGAGTCCAGGTACATATGATGGCCTACGATGGGAGTTAATCTAGTCGTGTGCGGTCGGTCGAGATCTCCCGGTTCGATGCAGACAAATATATATATGATAGTGTCAGCGCGTAGAGTCCAGAAAGAGTTCCTAACTCATCATGCGACTCATTCCCTATAGGCTTCAATTGAGAAACTATTTGCGATAACGCTGATGACCAATTTCAGCCTGACAGGTTTGACTAAGCAACTACTTATGATAACGGTTATAATGAACGAAAACATGTTAACTAGTTTTCTATGTATCTTGTTTTTCTTTAACGACTGTTTTGTAGCGTCTGTATCCAGAGTCCGGTACGATAGGCCTACATTATGACAACGGTCTTGTGTGACAGCGCTTTATTAACTGATTTCGTACATACATACATACATACATACATACATACATACATACATACGTACGTACGTACGTACGTACATACATACATACATACGTACGTACATACATACATACGTACGTACGTACGTACGTACATACATACATACGTACGTACGTACGTACATACATACATACATACATACATACATACATACATACATACATACATACATACATACATACATACATACATACATACGTACGTACATACGTAGATACATATGTCCAGGCATCATACAAATACCCCTATACGCAACTCTTTTTCTATTGCCTACATCAAGAGTCCGGAGCGATGCACATGACAGCCGTGTTTTATGACAGCACTATTTAAGCTGTTATCATGCATGCATAAATACGTATAGAATATATACACAAGTACATACATGCAAGCATACATACATACATACATACATACATACATACATACATACATACATACATACATACATACATACATACATACATACATACATACATACATACATACATACATACATACATACATACATACATACATACATACATACATACATGCAAACATGGGTAGAAACATATGTCCAGGCATAAAACAAATACCCCTATATACATATCTATTTTCTAACACTTATTTCAAGAGTCCGGAACGATGCATATGTCTACATGTATATAATTATGACATAAAGCCTAATTGCCGAAAACGTCATTGTACTTTGAATTTATAATATATAGACCTAATCAACATCGCTTAGTTTAAATACAAAACAGTTTTGGGGCGAAACAAAGTACCTCAAGCGAGATACATCGTGCACGGCCTAAACGCTGTTTTATGTTTGTCTCAAACTGGTTGATGTCAATTCCCGTTTTGTCCAACTACTTCAGAAGGACACGCGGTCTTTATTAGCCTACGAGAAATTATTATTGGTTCATAGAGCACCACTGTGTACTGCAGTTTGGCTTCCGTTTCAGACATTATTCTATATGGAAGCGTTTTTTTAATGTTGCGATATGCAGGAAGAAGAGTATGACCGTTGCAAATGTTGAATTAAACATCGCGAATTTGGACCAGGGATACTACACAGGCGTCAACCGCACACTGGATTCGAATCCATCTGATTACGAAAAACTCCAGTTATGTTGACCATACGCCGAACAACTTTTCGTTAATACCGTCAAAATAAATGAACGCTTTAAAAAAAAGCCACCGTACACTGATGCTTTGACGAACTCATACTGCATTGCATTCCACGAATTACATGACGAATTACATTTATCACATTAATCACATTGCAGCAACTTTCCTAACACTACCTTACCCAAGAGGCGTAGCGACCGCCCTCCGTACCCTCCAACCGGAGAGGGCCCCGCAAGGCGTGAAGTCATTATGATACTGTTTTGATACATCACATAATGGAATACATGTACACTGTAGGCGTAGACCTATCTGTACATAATATGAACCCTGTATATTGTATATTACCGAATTCCAGTTTCCGTATTATAAGGAGCCCCGGACGTATGTTCAGACGGGGCCACGTTCTTTGTTGCTACGGCTCTGCCTTACCCTACCTTACGGTTACAATATATGCATTCATTATCATGTCCTATCTCATCCTACCTCATCTACACCATATAGCCTGCTTCATCCTATGTTACACTGCTGTGGCGCATCTAGCCGTACTTTACTTTAGCTTGTAATTCTTTTTATATCACTTTGCTTCAAAATCCAACTTGTGGTCAAGAGAGCACCTGATTGTAATTCGTTCCTGACTTCGCGATAACAAAAGATTGCTTTAACTAAACACTTAAACGCTGTAACGACTAACATGAAAACAGATTTTTATGTGATTTTTGCCTTTCGTTTTACTTTATCGATAACTGAAATCATCGATAAGCGATAATTATCGACAGTGCTTTTTTTCTAGAAAAAAAGGTGCCGGAACGGAACAATAGGTGCCGGAACGCAACAATTATGGGCGGGCTAAAATCACGAGAAAAACGGGATTGGGGGTTGGTAGGGGTCTCAATAAATACTGAAAACAGTTCAAAAACAATTAAATTAAATGAAAATAACTATTATTACTGTTTTTATTATTAAAAATAAATAAATTATTTTTAGTAGCTGAAAAAAGGTGTCGGAACGCCGTTCCGGCTGAAAAAAAGCACTGATTAGGCCTATCGATAATCATAATAATTACTATGCGATATTTTTTAATGAATTTCGTTAAAAAATTCTAGAAATCTTGCAGAACTTCTAATAGGTAACTAGATATACCCGTAGATGTTTCAAGGTTCAACCCCAGATCAACAGTTTTATCCCTGGATCTTCTGGGATTTCGTCTCACATAGACCTACCCATCGTAGGCTCGGGTTCCGCGTTCGTCATGTGCCAGGCCTGGCAGGCCTTGAAAATCTTCACATCGCATCGACGTGTCTGTTCTCGCCCACTTTGCCTCGTGCTTCGGAATCCGATTTGCTGATCTTATGCGCGTGATAAGTGCAATAGATAAACAAAATATATAATAATTCTCTTGCCGTTATGTTTTCCACTGCATGGCAGTAGATGTAGTAGCTGTAACGGTGATTGTTGCTCCTGCTTTCGTCTCCTTCTTTGTCTTTGTTGTTGCTGTTGTTGTTGTTGTTCTGAAAGCCAGCTTTTAAAATCCGGTCCCTGTTATCCGGCCGTATTCGCGGACATTCGCATTTCTTAGTCCAAACCGGTATATAGTTTCTAGTATTTTTTTCATTTCATCACTTCAGTGGGCCTTAAATGCAGTATGGCCTTAATAATTGGACAGTAGGCAACTCTGATGAAAACCTCACTGCATTGACTTATGACTCTATTCAATCTACGGGTCATTTTCTTTTTACTTTTCTGTTTGTTATGTAGGCCTAATTCCGGTTAATTTCAGTTTCGGTGCTTTGTTCTGCGTTATATCTTGTCAATAATCACCCCAACATGATAGTCGGTTGTCATGGGACAAATAAATCACCAGAATGATAATAGACCAGCAACCGTCCAATAACTTTTTCTAGTCCAGGCCAATCTCTGCGTATAAAAAGGTCATGATTAGATCAGTAGCCTATTCGCAGGTCGTTTTGAAGTAGACAAGTATATTACATCGTCCGCGTAGATTCTCCATTAAACTTTTTCTGACACTCACCACACGTCGCTGTCCGTAAGAAATTTATCCGGATGATCCACTGATACGTACGTTTGACGCAGTTTATCATATTGCTTTTCGCAACGTAAGGTTTGTACGCTGTTGGTACAACTAACTGCATGAGTGACTCAAGAAGATGCTACGAAAGTCAGCTGCAGCAGCTATACGGCTGGTCTTCTTCCTTTGTCTTCTATCCCAATCAACCGCCCAAGGTAACTAACGGTTTTCTGTTTAACGACGCTGTGTCAAAACTGTTATTCTTATTCTTATTCCTATTACTAGCATTAGTAGGCCCTATTATTATTATTATTATTATTATTATTATTATTATTATTATTATTTTGTTTTTCTTTTTTGCCTGAATAAACATTTGGAACGGCATCTATTCGTCGAGATCCAGTGCAGTAAAAGTTCCGTGGAATACCACCGCTGTAAACTTTTGGATCGTCAGAGTCAGCAGCTTAATGTTACTACTACTACTACTACTACTACTACTACTACTACTACTACTACTACTACTACTACTACTACTACTACTACTACTACTACTACTACTACTACTACTACTACTACTACTACTACTACTACTACTACTACTACTACTACTACTATTATTATTATTATTGTTATTATTATTATTATTATTATTTTTATTATTATTATCATTATTATTATTATTATTATTAAGTTGTAGCTTCTATATCGCCGGTGTCTAGTGCACAAGGCAACAACAAATGGCGCAACAAAACGAAGCCATAATGAGGCCAATACCCAACGGATGAGACCGTCAAGACAGAGGAGCAGATTTTCGTCGATAAACAACTTGAAAAAAGATGTCTTCAACAGAGAACAAAATGAATCGCGTCGCCCTCCTCCTTAAGCATACTAGGTTAAAGGAAGCGATATGACCAAGGCAATACAGTGCCTGTATGAAACAAAATGATAGCATATAGATTAGGGTGGAGTGAAAAAATTCGTGTCTTAATTTCAATATGTCCTGGTGTCGAAAAGTTGAATTGTATAATGTACATCACAAACAAATTTTTTGCATAATAAAAAATAATTTCTTGTGCTGCCCCAAGACTGTCGAAGTTCATGTGATTTAAGTCGTTTTTGAGCATTTTGAAGGTAATTTTTGATATTCTTCAGAAACTTTAATGACATCCTAAACTATCATTAAATGTCAAATAGAGCAAGGCACCAGTATCAATCAATCAATCAATCAATCAATCAATCAATCAATCAATCAATCAATCAATCAATCAATCAATCAATCATAAAATTTATATAGCGCCTCTTCAAGAGTTCCACTCAGAGGCGCTCCCGAGCCAGGCCTGATCATAGTGAAAAGTCTTCAGAAGGGTGTAGAAGGAAGATGAGTGTGTACGAGGAGATAGGCGAAGGGAAGAAGGCAGGTCATTCCACACTGTTGGACCAACAACAGAAAATGCTCGACGCTGCATTGTAGCAGTGCGGGCAAATGGAACCAGAAAGTCACCCCGAGTAGAGGAACGAAGAGCTGAGCGACCTATAGAAGTGGAAGAGAGAGTAAAGATGGAGCATAAGTAGCGAGGAGCTGTGCCCAAGACGCTTTGCCAGACAAGAGCAGATCCGATACAGGATACGCTGTCGGAGAGAGAGCCAGTGTAGAGTATAATACATGTAGAAGGAAACGCTACCATAGCGAGGAATGGAACCAACAAGGCGAGCCGCAGACCGTAAAACCCTCGCAAGAGTGGACAAGCGGACTTGAGGAAGACCAATGTAAAGAGAAGAGCAGTAGTCTAGACGAGAACAAACAAAAGCGTGGTTAAGAGTTGAAGCAGCAGATGTTGAGAGAGAACGCGCAACAACCCTAAGCTGACGGAGATGGTAAAAGCAGGAGCGAGACAGAGAAGAGAGGTGCTTAGTAAAGGTTAGTTCCTGATCAAGGATGACACCGAGGTCTCGTACTGGGGTAGAGAATGATATCAGTGGGAATTCAGCTGCAGAAGAGTTCAGGTCAAGTTTTGCCAGCTGTTGGCGGGTACCCAGCCATATGAACTGGGTCTTAGGAGGATTGACTCTGACGATTGGAAGATAGCCAGGCAGACAGAGTGTCAGTTGCGCGAGACATCAAGCGAACAGCACTCAGAGCATCCCGTGCAGAGCAATGCAGGTAGGATTGGAGATCATCAGTGTAAGAATGGCTAGAAAGAGCACTAGCAGCAAGAACAGATTCAAGGTCAGGAGTAAAGAGGATATAGAGGAGAGGGCCAAGCACAGAACCCGGAGGGAGGCCAACAGGTACAGGAATCCAAGGGAAACGCGAGGAGTGGAAGACAGTAGACGAGAAGAGAGCCAAATTCTTTGCACTGCAATCGACGGCAGAAGCCAAGGGTACATGTATGAGTAGCCGCTCCAGTGGAGAAGAGGAAATGTCTAAGGATGGGAATGCTGAACTGGACAGTGACACAGACTGCAGTGCTATAGGCCAAATTTCCACCCAAATGCGCTCGCCATTGTCGAACTTGGCTCGCGAATGTGATCGGCATGGCGTTTCAGATAGGTGCGCTGCGGCTCTTGCCACCGCTGTTTTGCAAGATGTTGGTTTAGTAACTGGCAATGACTGTGCCATGGTCATAGACAGAAGCAAAGTGCGCAGGGAAAGGAAAAGAAAGCCACTGAAAACCCCACAGATAACCTGGTGACACTGGCTACATTTGTGATGTCAGTCTATGCACCAATGTGGTTCCACATAAAGACAAAGTCTGCATGCACGGAGGGATCGAAGCATCTGTGGAGAATGATAAAGTACTCCAGATATTTGGAAAACATTTGCGAGATGTGGTTGATGAAGTTATTCAGCGAAACGGATATTTCGGTAACGCAGAAAGCATACTACTCGCAATGTTAGCAGATGAGAGAAGCCAAATTCGAGAGCTGGCCTACAGGAGGATTCTCACAGCAAGAAACGAAAATGCTTCATCAACGCGCATCCGAGAATTTAGGGTTCCACGACTCAACTTTAACGCTATAGTGACTATACGGAACTTGTCGACTGGCAAGAAATTGACAGATATGAGCCACCTCTTCTCAAGAGCCGTTCAAACGCCCAGATAGAAGAGTGGGTAAAGTCGAATGTTGCAGAACAAGTTTCAGAAATTGCTCAGTTCCCTTGTCATACGCAAGGAACAGAACGATGTATTCGTCTGGTGACTGAAGCGGCCGCATCAGTATGCGGTACCGTGGCAAGAGATGGATTTATTCGTGCAAGAATTGCATCGCGGAAATTGATGAAAACATTTAACACCAAGTCTGCGTTTCGATTCAATTAACTGCTTCATAAGAGAGCAACAAAGTGCATTTAGCAATATTACGCTTAGCAATTTCCAAGCCTGAAACGCGTAGAACTTGAGTTGTGCTGGGGCAGCATAAAAAATAATTTTACATTTATAATAATTCAACATGTTATAATTAACACTGAAATACAACTTTTCCACACCAGGACGAAAAGAATTGTAATTTTTGGAAATGTGCCTAATACGTTCACTCCACCCTAATATAGATGCAGTAAGTGAGTTACTAAAAAAGTACCATTGAAGTGACTTGCTACTTACGAAGCTTTACAAAAATCCCAGAAATCACATGGAAGTAGTGAAAACCTGAAAATGAACTAAACACGTTTAATTCCTCACAAATAATTTCGTGCCTGTTAAAAAGAGATTTCTTGGAAACCATCGAAGAGAAATCTCACAATCGATCACACGTCTTGCTAACAGAACCGCCAGATTTTCTACTTAATCAAGGGACCAGCATTTCCAGAGGACGATTTGACCAATGTTTTCAAGCCTGTGCTGTGACGCTAATAATTTCACACGTGCTGCTCGATTGCACTGCATTACATTATATTCTTGGTGCTATATGTCGCAGGTGATTCCAAACAGTGTTACGACGTGAGAAACGAGACGGTTTGTTACTTCCGACCGGCAGATGGCGTGGCAATGAACTGGGATGATGCAGACAAATTCTGCCGAGACAACAACGCCACTTTACCGGTCATCCTGAACAGCGACTATCAGAGGACAATCGAGAAATACCTCTCGCAGTTTCCTCAGAGGAATGTCCTTGTTTTCACAGCTGGTAGAAAGTCGTGGTCGCTTGATCCAAACTATCCATGGCGCTGGGTCAACGGAAAAAAATCTTTAAGTATGGGGATCTAAAATTACATAATTCCTATGTTCTACAGATATTTCCTCCTTACGTTATTTCCATGTCTTCCTCTTGGTTTATGACCTCGCCTACCCTTGATTTTGGAGGTTCGACTCACGGGTGTGTCTTGATTTGAAAATGGCATCTGGTTGTCAGAACTTGCAACCTATGAGAATGTGTTGTCCGGTTGTTAGACTGTCGTCGTATTTGCTCTTCAGACGAAAGATCCGACGACGCTCGGAGGATTAATGTTGAAAGAGGTGTGTAACGCATGTGTGGCTGCGTTACCTCTTCTTATCTTACCTTACATTACATTACTATACATTACATTAGCATGTCTTACTTTACTTCACATTTACATTACCTGACCTTACCGTCTTTGCTGAAGCTTACCTTACATTAAACCAGTTGATAGTCGCTATACACTTAAATGGAAGGTCAAGAAGAGTGCGTTATTTGAATCTTTTGCGACAAGGCGGTTGATTTGTGGACCGTTTCCTTGGTTTGCGACATGTGGAGGTTCAATATGATCATGTCTTCATTCATTCGATGTGTTCGTCATTTTTACGCCTTAGATTGCCAAGGTGTCTTAGGACTGTGGAACCGCTCAAAGTTAAAATATTAAACGTTCGGAGCTTCATTTAGCCATTTATGTTTATAGAGAATCTGGTTGAAGTGTTTTTGTAACTATTGTGTTCGGGAGTAGCTATACTCTTCGGATGGGTTCCTTATTGAAATAACGTCGCATCAATTTCTTTGTGCAATACATAACATAATTTTAAATTCTAAGGTATGAAATTTCTTTTGAACGCTTCTTGTTATAGCAGCACCTACTGGTGCCGTTTATGACGATAAGACTTTCGGATGCATTCGTTTTGATGTGACCGTAATCCACAGTGGCGTCTCTTCTTGCTCTTCCCGTCCTGGTACTTTCATCTGTCAGTACCCAGGTAGGCCCTAAGTTTATTTGAACTTTATTGCGATATCGTCACAGGTTTCAGGTTGGCTAATTAATATGGCGTTCCATAAAAGCGACAGAGTTCGTTAAATATTACAGGTTCCTCTACAGGCGAATGGCACTTCAACATGGTCGGTGGCAAGCTCCGGCGCACACGTAGAACCTGATAAACGAAAGCCTCGTTCAGGACAATCAGTAAACCTTTGCACGTGCTTTGTATTTGTGAAAGTATGCATCTAGACACTTATTACAGCGCGTTTTAAATTCTTTTAGAGGCGCTCACTTGTATGGCACAAAGGTAAGGAGGTTGACTGCTTGTAACGAATATCCATCTTGCATTTTATTGCATGCCACATCAGCGCCTAAAAATTAATAGGCCTACTGAGAACTGTCAACTCTACACACTTCCTAAAACTGTCAAACTGTACTTGATCTGGTAAGTAAAACCTCAGGTATTATAATGAAATCGTATGTGGTTGACTTGAGTAAATCTCTATAAAAATCATACTTCACATTGCACACTAGAGATAAGTCAAAATGCATATTCGGCGATGTCAACTCCACACTTTGTGTCAGAAAACATATTTTTAAGTCCTGTATCACATCAAACATCATCCCAGGCCCGGCTGAAGACATTTGGCGGCCCTAGGCAAACCGTCCGAAGGATGGTCACCAAAACATTTTTGAATTTCGACATGGTAATTTCATCCATCTTTTTTGGAATTTCATATTACAAAAAAAGTTGATGACCTGTTTTAGGGATTCGTCAGGCAAATGTGATGACCCTCTTTTTAGGAATTCACGGTTACACTGCGATTAGCGAATAATAATTGTAAAATAATCCAAGGTTTTTTCATTTATGAATTTCCAGAAATTATTATTTTTTCTTTATGTTTATTTTGGGAAAATGGAAAATTGGCGGCCCCTAAAAATCGGCGGCCCTAGGCGGCTGCCTAGTTTGCCTAACGGACGAACCGGGCCTGTATGATCATCCCAATATTATTTGTTCATTGTGTATGACCAAAATTCCTCCGCTATTTGAACCCAAATTTTAAGACAAATTACAAAATTTAGTTTGGATAACGCTGGTTTATTGAAAGCCATAATGTTTTTTCAACGCCCGGTATTGGTGAGCCATCGGTTATCTTTTTCTATGACGCTCCGAAACCGTGTGTTGAACAAGACATTCGACAATTCATATTAATTAATATGTAACTTCAACGATCTATAGAGCGGTTGTCAAAATGTCTTGTGCATCAGGCAACAGCCCCGTATACATATGCAGAAGTCGATAAATAATAGGCCCTATAATTAAAGTAATATGACCCATTTAGCTTAAAAACAGCGTTTTGATCAAACATTATTTTAGGAACTGAGCGAGTAAATAAACAATAAGCCGACTTATTTTATGGTATTTATTTAGAAAACACCTGCAAGACGTTAAATAATGCAGCATACCACCTTCACGACAGAAGCCAATGTTTTGTCATCTATGGCGAAGATTTGAGTTGGTACCAGGCCAGAAACAAATGCATCGAAGGCGGTGGAGATCTGGCCACTTTTAACGACGTCGACACATTGATAGCATTTCGTAATTTTACTTCAGCTGCGAAGACTGCATCCTTTGCATACGAGGGACACCTTACTGGATTGCAGAGGAAGTGGTGGACTTGGCGGGTCACAGGTATGACGTGTAGCATTAGGCATCCGATTGATGTCGTCTGATCTACCAAGGCACCTTTAATCTGGAATCTAATCTAGAAACTTCTATAGCTCGTTATCCTAATACACCAAGGCTCGATCGATATTAGTTTCTAAGCAAAATCATATTCCGAATGATACTCGATGGCCTAGTGCGAGAGACAACCGACCCGATCATCGGAGTCAGTTGCCAATGAACGCGTGCAGCCGTTGGCTTGTTTATAAAAGAAAGAAAAAATTCGATTATGGAAGGGTTCAGGAGAAGCTTCTTGAATAACACCCAAGCCCGCACGTTTCAAAAGGATGTGCGAGTAGATGGTTGAAATGGGTGTGTATCTTGGCTTTTGCAGACGTCATCCTATTCAAAGCAAATTAGAAGCTGCTTATGGTCAGCATACAGCTCTTTGTGCTAGCCTGCATGATGCTAAATGTCATTAAAACAGAAATTTAATAAGTAATAAGAATAAGAAACAATGCACACTAAAGTAGAACAGTCAGCAATGGCGGGCCCACGCACACACGTGAAGCCTAACAGACACATCCTTTTCATAGTTAACGGACAGCATGATGCTCAGAGTCTTTGGACAAAGCTTCGTCGCTTATGTGGAGCGACAACAGGCATAAGATTACGCCACCGTCCTGGAGTCCCTCATTAGTGGAAGGAGATGCACGTCCGGTTAAACGACCGATGCGGGTGGCCCAATACCCAAAAGCATCACTTTCTTTAAAGCAACGTTGTGGTTTATGCCAAACGCTTTATTACACACAAATTTGTCGAATTGCATTTATGTAAACTTTAAATGGCAAAATGTACGCTACATTAGTGACACTGCTTGATTCAGTAGCTCTAAGCTATCTGTCAAAGGTGACCGATCAATTGGGCGCCGGTCAATTCGGCGCCGATCAATTCCGCGCAAGGCAATTGGGTGCGGTCAATTGGGCGCATGGTCAGTTCGGCGCCGGTCAATTCAGCGCCTTTTGTTTACGCTTTAATTTCTACCGACATTTCGTATACTATGACGTTCCTTGATCCCGCTTCTAGTTTAAGTTATATTTTAATCATTGATGCCGCTTCTGGTTTAATTTATATTTTGATCGTTCATCCCGCTTCTAGTTTCAGTTATATTTTAATCTGTATTTTGATCTATGCACAGTAGACGAAATGTCGGTAGACGAAATATCTGTATACGAAGTGTCGTAGACGAAAAGGCGCCGAACTGACCATGCGCCGAATTGACCGGCGCCGAATTGTCATAGCACCCTGTCAAAATTGTCTTCACAAACTGCGCGTGTACTTTATTTGGTAGATCTATAATATTTAAAGAGATTGATGATCGCGTTGTGTTTTAGAATCGTTTGATGTTAGATACACCAATTGGCCGAAGCCGGGACGATTTAATTATCTACCTGAGGACATTCCCGGCCAAGATTGTTTGTGCCTCGATATAAGGAGCAACTTCCAATGGGCGAGTTGCAAATGCTCAGCAGAAAGTACTGTTCTGTGCCAATCAGGTTCGCAAATGTGTTTTTTCTTCTTTATTCTACGGAGATCCCAGTAGATTCCATTGCATAAAATCGGATTGAATCGAACGAGACTATAGACTCGGTTAGGCTAGGTTAGGCTAGGTTAGACCGAGTACGGTTGGATTGGCGTTGATTAGATACTATACTATATTGGATTACATTAAAATACACAGGACTGGGTTGAACATATTTGATTAAATTGAACTATATAATGGCATGGTATTGTGTGGTATCTGGGAATTTATAAAGCGCCCCTCACAGTGAAAACTATTCAGAGGCTATTCAACTGTTAATAGACCAAATATATGAAGTACTATCAAACTGCAGACAATTTGCCAAGTGAATTATTGCAACCGAAACCTAAGGCGTATTTTCAGGACTGTGAATGAAACAGTATTCTGATTTGTCACTTCGCCCAACATTTAAACAACGCAATAATGTTGCATTTATCTAGCAGCAAATCTGCGCTTCAAGCGATACCTGCTATTGTTATTTCATTAGCGTCCGAAGTCGCAGGAGACCTGGATCGTGAAAATTTTGAAGAAATAAGCAATTCAGGTCAGTAGATTACTTGTTTTGGATGCTTCCGTAGCTGACTGATGATACATTTTGTAGTTCGCTTTGTATACTATCTGGATAGTTTTAACGCCGTTGAAGCAGGATGCAATAGGTAGTAATAGCAATCAACGGTTGCTTCTTACTTGAACCTAATGTTTCCTTGCTTTCGTTCTCTGCCCTTGCCTCAGTTTACCTCACCTTTTCTCGTTGTATTTTAGCTTTACTTTGACCCTCATCCTCGACTTCTGAACCTGTGTATGTCTCAATAAATACGTTTTATTTGACGATTTGTTTAAATCGTCGAACTCAAAAAGTGTTCACTTAACACTCTTCAATGTGTTTGTTAATTGCCAATTAGTTTTGCAATCAACGAGTGTGGTATGTCGCCTGTCGGGTTGTAGATTCACTGACAGATAAATTCTCAAATGCCAGCCGATGCTACGAAGTAAGCGGAACTCAGGTCTGTTACATCACCCCGGAAAACGCAACGAGACTGAACTTTGCGAGTGCTGGTCAGTGGTGCAGGGATCACAATGCGACTCTGCCAATCATCAGAAACAAGATCTCTCAAAGGAGTCTGGAGAGCTTTCTCGAAACTATTTCTCTACCAATATATCTACTGTGGACTTCAGGCCTCAAAGTCAAAACTGGAGTTTGGAGTTGGATAAACGGTCAACCTTTCCGAGGTTAAGATTACTTGAATTGTTAATTACTTAATTAGTAAGTAATTTTTGCGCCCACGTGTAATGTTCAAAGCATCGTCCGATGGCGGACCAAAAACAGACTGTTGAATGATAATAGCGTAGCGCTTTTGTGAGACATCTAAGGGCGCTACATAAACTATCTATATATTCACTTACTTACCTACTTAATTATTTACTATGAGTCTAAATTAATGTCTATTAACAACGGAAAATATACATCGAAGCAAGGAAAGATTCTTGCTGGCGGATTCCCTCGGATTCCTGTCCAAAGCTTTGACTGAACTCGCCCTGGAAGTTGGTTTCCACAACCATACTACTTAGTAGCACCCATCGACTTACGCTTGAGAAATACCACAGCGGCGCTATATAAGTTCTTAGATTACATAAGTAACACTAGTTCAGTTTTGTTCAATAGAGTGTGGTATGGACGACCTGCCATCGTTTGTTGCATTTAATTTACGTTCGAGATCTATGGAAACACTCGAGCAGAAAGGAAAACTGTGGCGATGCCTCAGTTACGACAAGAAACCGAAACTCAACAACACCGGATACATATGCCAAATCCCAGGTAAGAATATTGCCAACTAACGAACTGAGGTCGCCCTGTGATCTACTGGATGACACTTTTGATCTTATACTTTTGCGACCCGGATACGAATCCTACGCCCGTTGATCACATGCCAAACTGTAGCAGGCCTAATCCTCTTGTCGCAACCTATATACGGACTAACTTATTCCGCAACATGGGCTAATGTTATCCTCTAGGTCACTTGACTCGTTAAGGTTAACCTTTGGTTTCGCAAAACTACAAGGTTATAACGGCGTTCTATTGGCGTACATTTTCTGTGGATTTGGGGTCGCGGAAAAAAGTAGGCCTATTCTGAAATTGCACGATCATTCGACCTGCTGTGTCTGACCTTATGTTTCTCAGAGAGAATTGTGATTATGGTTGTATGGAAAGATTACAGCACTTTCATAAAATGACATTTGTCATTACTATTATTATTATTATTCGTTTATTATCGACTCACATTGACAAACCGCCATATGTTACAAATACATTAGTGATGCTAAGTAATAGTAATGTAATGTTGGAGGATTTAGGAGAGGCCGAGTGACTCACAGAAAGACAGGCACAGGAATCTAAACTTTCTACAACAACAGACTTACCTTGTGTGTCAAGGTAATGTGAACTGTTGCAGACCATTTGACCTGTTATTTGATATTATAGATCACAGAATGTAATGACAGCAGAGTTTCAGGCATGTTTCTTTCGGATTCTTTGTAGCAGGAAACCCTAGACCGCATACCGAAATCACCTTACGGCTTACAAAATGCTTATATTAAATAAAAAAAATGACTAAGTCGTGCCTTAATTGTGGTTAATTGTTTTATGCATGAGTAGGGTCACTATCCTTGTAACGTCATTTGCATTTATGCGTATATTACTAGGCGATTATTGCAAGATCTTCAGTAATGGCATTCGCACCAAAAGTGACGAATGCCTGGTGGTACATGAGGAACAGGTGTCTTGGCACAAAGCCAGAAACAAATGCATCGACTTCGGTGGTGACCTGGCAACATTTGAAGACGTTTCGAAAATTGAGAAATTATCTTCTCTCTTGACTCCTGAAAAATCATATCACGTTGGATTGGAAAATTCGAGATGGATATGGTATCAAGCAGGTATTTGTCACAGTTTAATCATTTGCCTCCGGACTTTCACTTCTCGTTAAACCCAGAAGGCCGCCTTGGCTCTCTGGATACATATAGAGGCAGATAAGAAAGCTGATTCTGACTCCAGTCATACGTTTACATTATCTTGTATGCATATAAATTTATTTGTAGCTTTATCTGTGGCTGTGGCTGGTTTGGGTCCTTTTCCGTGCTTGAATCGTTTCCTGTGTCTGTAACTGTATATATTTGTAATATGAAATTTGTATCTATGTATTTGTATTTATCAATGCAGGCGTATATATATATATATATAATTAACAAAATAAACAAAAAAAACAAAATAATAATAATAATAATCAGTGTTTTTTTTCAGCCGGAACGCGCCGGAACGGCGTTCCGTCACCTTTTTTCAGATCCTAAAAATAACTTATTTATTTTAATAATAAAACAATAATTTAGTCATTTTATTTTAATTTCAGTGTTTTGAACTGTTTTCAGTGTTTATTGAGACCCCTCCCAACGCCCAAACCCGTTTTCCTGGGGATTTTAGCCTGTCCCTAGTTGTTCCGTTCCGGAACCTTTTTTTCTAGAAAAAAAGCACTGATAATAATAATAATAATTATAATAATAATAATAATAATAATAATAATAATAATAATAATAATAATAATAATAATAATAATAATAATAATAATAATAAAATAATAAAATAATAATAATAATAATAATAAACTTACGTTGTTCCAGATGTTGACAAGGACGGCCATTCCAGAATCAATATACTTAATTAGTATCTGACACCTGAGGGATGATATAATTATACCTCGGGTAAAAAAAATAATAATAATAAATAATAATAATAATAATAATAATAATAATAATAATAATAATAATAAATAATAATAATAATAATAATAATAGGCCTAATAATAATAATAATAATAATAATGATAATAATAATAATGTATTATTGTAGATAAGTTCGAGGACTTCGTACAATATACCAATTGGAATGAAAGCTTAAGGGAATATTCGATGGACGACTTAGATGTCGATTCAATGTGCCACCTTCCAGGGTCTAGCAGTTGTGGTGCACGTGAACTGGAGAATTACTTTTTCTGCCTGTGCCTCGAGACGTTCACTTACAAATGGATTCCATGTGACTGTGATTTTACTTTCCGATTCGTCTGCCAACTGGGTAAGCTAAGTTGTCGTCAATGTGTTTGTCAATTTGAACCCTGTGAGTTCAACACGAAACTATTAGAACCAGTTCTCGCGGGAATTGAATTCACTGTAACTTCACTTAATGCCAATTTCTCTGTCAACAAGGCAGTTCAAATGTCATTTCCAAGGCTTTATTTGCCATTGCATATTTTGATTTTAGTGTCGCAAACTGCATTAATCTGAAGCAGACAAGTAAATAAACGGTCATTCGATAAAAATAACACTAGATTTTCTGGGTCGATGTCACACGATTATTAAATTTTATGTTTTTAAATTCTTTTTTCCTTTCCAGATGAATCGAACAACGGGTCTGAATCCTCATCGCAGCTGAAGAAAATCGATCCACAAAATGGTAAGAACTTCACTCCATTTGAAACAAAACTCATCTGAGTAGACTGAATAGAAATTCACTTGACATGACTACATATCCAACACAGCACCACGCTTCTGGAATGATCTCCCCCCTGAATTCCGCAGTTTCTCAGTGCCTCCATCATCATTGCAACCTGTCCTTCATCCTCATCCTCATGTTCCTCTATCTATCACCCCCCGGGCTTTCCACTCAAAACTGAAGTCTCACCTTTTCAAGTACTCCTACCCTGACTCATCTGATACTCCGCCTTCCAATTGTTCTCGCCGTAAACGACACCCGCCTTGACGGCTGCTCTGCCTCTCCTGATCTGGTACCCTGGAAATCGGACTTGGACCTCCTTTGGACCACTTTCTGGAAACCCCCTGATCTGGTACCCTGGAAATCGGACTTGTACATCTTTCGGACTACTCTCTGGTAACTGATCTGGTACCCTGGAAATCGGACTTGGACCTCTTTTGGACTACTCTCTGAAAACCCCCTTTGATTTGGTTTGGCCTCCTGGAAATCGGACTTGGACCTCTTTTGACCACTATCTGGAAACTGATCTGGTATCCTGGAAATCGGACTTGGACCTCTTTTGGACTACTCTCTGGAAACCCCCTCTGATTTGGTTTGACCTCTTGGAAATCGGACTTGGACCTCTTTTGGACTACTCTCTGGAAATCCCCTCTGATCTGACGTAGCGCTCGTGAATAGGCTGGTGTCCTGCGCTTGGCCTTCGAGTGGCGCTTTAGAAGTTTGGAGATTACGATTACGATTACGATTACGATTATCATCTATAAATAGAGACTTTAATGTGGTTGTTTGTGACACAAGCTGTTTAGGAAATGTGAAAACTAGTCAATTAAGGCATAGTGAGCCCAATCCGGCTTCTGTTTTCATTACTTATAGGATTGATACCAATCTTCTCCGAGTGGCTTAGGAACTTTGACCACGGTTTCCTTTTAAACGTCCATCAATTACAGTCTATTGTAACATGATAACTTCCCTGCATAAGTCAGTAGAGTAGATAAGTTGTTTTTGCCAACTTCTGCGCAGTGTGATTCTCGTTAACGATAACCTTAACTAAAATGTTCGCTAAAGAAAATAAAATGATTTCGTTAACGATAGCAGCTATAACAGAAACTAAGAAATCATTACTATAACTATAACGAAAATAACACTAACGAAAATTTATCGTTATTTTTCGGTTACAAAAATATAAAGTGCAATATCGACAAACATGATAACGTGATATGCGCTACCCTCATCATCAGAATTGTGAAAGAGCGTTCAGTGTACGTGGGGAACTGTGCAGTGGAAAACGAAATCGGATGTCGATGAATTTGGAGCGTCGTGTATCCCTGAAGCTGAATGCACACATTCTTCAAAGCCTTTCGAAGCTCTAAGCAACTTGTGTAACGCATCTTATAAGGCACAGCTGCTGCGTCTGTAGGCAATTTCGATAATCCTTATTGTGACTATGTACTAAAATAAAAATCCACTGACTATAACTATTATTGTAACTAAAAAATAATACAAACTATAACTGTAACTATAACTAAAATGAAAACCCATTAACTTTAACTGTAACCGTGACTAAAATAAAGCCTGTAAGGATAACCACACTGCTTCTGCGGCAAGATGACCGAATGCGGTTGCCGGTCGGATTGTCGCTTTATATGCAGATAGTTCGTGTAAGACCAAGTAAGCAACAACTTGAAGTTTCGTTGTGAAATACGGAATAGGTTTAATAAAAAATTTACTAACCCTGGTGTTTGCTGCTTTCAGAAATGTTCGGCAATCAAGGCAGTCAGGGCAATCAAGGATGGATGATCGCTGGCGTTGAAGGACTGATAATCGCTGTACTCGTGATATCCATTGTTGCCTTGGCTATACGTCTTAGGTAAGTTGGTGGTTGTTTGGTTGGTTGGATGGGTCAGTGGTTGGGTGTGTGGGTTATGCATAGGTGGATGGGTGGATAGACAGACAGATAGATTGAATATCAAGCTCAAATGCTAAAACCACCCGATCATTTTACCTAACAATAGAACATCATACCTTACAAGATTCCTGACACAACGGCCAACACGCCCTACTACAATTGTGCAGTTTAGTTTTCGCCATCCCACTTCAACTTAAGCAAATCATTAACCAATGGCTCTAAAATGCCACAAGACCTACATATAGACCACAGCTGCAGCTGTGCTTTGCCACCAGACAAGATCGACAACAATGTCATAATAATGCACTCTAGTCTAGTGTGTCTATTGTTCCCAGATATTTTTCCTTAGAGCGTAATTTCAATCACTATGGTTTTCAGGAAGAAGAGCGAGGCCTTTGCAAATGCAGGATTGGAAATGCATTCGATTCCATCTCAATACCAGGATCTAAAGATCTACGAAGAAGTTAAGTAACTTCCTCCACACGCTGAACAACCTTTCGTTAATTCCGTCATGGTAATAACACATAAACGGGTTTTGAACGTCACTTACATGTACATGGATGCTTTACGAAACTCCAACTGTATTGCTTTGTACCAATTACATCCTAATCGAAATCGTAATCGTAAACTTCCAAATTTAATTTCTAAAGCGCTACTGTGAGGCTCAGCTCAGAGCATCAGCTTGTTCACGAGCACTGATCACATTGATCACATTACAACACTATTTTACATTACCTTACGTTTGCCTGCAATTGCATTGCATCGTATTGATTAGACTAGGTATGCATTGCATCACCATGCCATACCTTACTTTACCTCATACCACATTACCTACCTTAACCTTAAGTAATCACACCGAACCGAACCGAACCTTCCTGGAGTGGCGCAATATCAATTTCTAATTATAATTACAATTCCTTAATCTAACTTTACTTTAATTAAATTACATGTTGATTAAGTTTCCGTGAATGTAACTATGTTCTGACTACGATAAACAAGACAATTTTCAATTTAGCAACTAATTGCGATAACGCTGTTGATGAATTTAAACCAGATAGGTTTGACTAAACAACTATTCCTGGTAACGCTTTGTAACGAATTTAGACCAAGACTCGTTTGACTAAGCAACTATTCGTCGTAACGCTTTGTAACGAATTTAGACCAAGACAAGTGTGACTAAGCAACTATTCCTGGTAGCGCTTTGTAACGAATTTAGACCAAGACAAGTGTGACTAAGCAACTATTACTGGTAGCGCTTTGTAACGAATTTAGACCAAGACAAGTGTGACTAAGCAACTATTCCTGGTAGCGCTTTGTAACGAATTTAGACCAAGACTCGTTTGACTAAGCAACTATTCGTCGTAACGCTTTGTAACGAATTTAGACCAAGACAAGTGTGACTAAGCAACTACTCCTGGTAGCGCTTTGTAACGAATTTAGACCAAGACAAGTGTGACTAAGCAACTATTCCTGGTAGCGCTTTTTAACGAATTTAGACCAAGACAAGTGTGACTAAGCAACTATTCCTGGTAACGCTTTGTAACGAATTTAGACCAAGACACATGTGACTAAGCAACTATTCCTGGTAGCGCTTTGTAACGAATTTAGACCAAGACACATGTGACTAAGCAACTATTCCTGGTAGCGCTTTGTAACGAATTTAGACCAAGACAAGTGTGACTAAGCAACTATTCCTGGTAGCGCTTTGTAACGAATTTAAGCCAAGACACATGTGACTAAGCAACTATTCCTGGTAGCGCTTTGTAACGAATTTAGACCAAGACAAGTGTGACTAAGCAACTATTCCTGGTAGCGCTTTGTAACGAATTTAGACCAAGACAAGTGTGACTAAGCAACTATTCCTGGTAACGCTTTGTAACGAATTTAAGCCAAGACACATGTGACTAAGCAACTATTCCTGGTAGCGCTTTGTAACGAATTTAGACCAAGACACATGTGACTAAGCAACTATTCCTGGTAACGCTTTGTAACGAATTTAAGCCAAGACACATGTGACTAAGCAACTATTCCTGGTAGCGCTTTGTAACGAATTTAGACCAAGACACATGTGACTAAGCAACTATTCCTGGTAGCGCTTTGTAACAAATTTAGACCAAGACAAGTGTGACTAAGCAACTATTCCTGGTAACGCTTTGTAACGAATTTAAGCCAAGACACATGTGACTAAGCAACTATTCCTGGTAGCGCTTTGTAACGAATTTAGACCAAGACACATGTGACTAAGCAACTATTCCTGGTAGCGCTTTGTAACGAATTTAGACCAAGACAAGTGTGACTAAGCAACTATTCCTGGTAGCGCTTTTTAACGAATTTAGACCAAGACAAGTGTGACTAAGCAACTATTCCTGGTAACGCTTTGTAACGAATTTAGACCAAGACACATGTGACTAAGCAACTATTCCTGGTAGCGCTTTGTAACGAATTTAAGCCAAGACACATGTGACTAAGCAACTATTCCTGGTAGCGCTTTGTAACGAATTTAGACCAAGACAAGTGTGACTAAGCAACTATTCCTGGTAGCGCTTTGTAACGAATTTAGACCAAGACAAGTGTGACTAAGCAACTATTCCTGGTAACGCTTTGTAACGAATTTAAGCCAAGACACATGTGACTAAGCAACTATTCCTGGTAGCGCTTTGTAACGAATTTAGACCAAGACAAGTGTGACTAAGCAACTATTCCTGGTAGCGCTTTGTAACGAATTTAGACCAAGACAAGTGTGACTAAGCAACTATTCCTGGTAGCGCTTTTTAACGAATTTAGACCAAGACAAGTGTGACTAAGCAACTATTCCTGGTAACGCTTTGTAACGAATTTAGACCAAGACACATGTGACTAAGCAACTATTCCTGGTAGCGCTTTGTAACGAATTTAAGCCAAGACACATGTGACTAAGCAACTATTCCTGGTAGCGCTTTGTAACGAATTTAGACCAAGACAAGTGTGACTAAGCAACTATTCCTGGTAGCGCTTTGTAACGAATTTAGACCAAGACAAGTGTGACTAAGCAACTATTCCTGGTAACGCTTTGTAACGAATTTAAGCCAAGACACATGTGACTAAGCAACTATTCCTGGTAGCGCTTTGTAACGAATTTAGACCAAGACACATGTGACTAAGCAACTATTCCTGGTAACGCTTTGTAACGAATTTAAGCCAAGACACATGTGACTAAGCAACTATTCCTGGTAGCGCTTTGTAACGAATTTAGACCAAGACACATGTGACTAAGCAATTATTCCTGGTAGCGCTTTGTAACAAATTTAGACCAAGACAAGTGTGACTAAGCAACTATTCCTGGTAACGCTTTGTAACGAATTTAAGCCAAGACACATGTGACTAAGCAACTATTCCTGGTAGCGCTTTGTAACGAATTTAGACCAAGACACATGTGACTAAGCAACTATTCCTGGTAGCGCTTTGTAACGAATTTAAGCCAAGACAAGTGTGACTAAGCAACTATTCCTGGTAGCGCTTTGTAACGAATTTAGACCAAGACAAGTGTGACTAAGCAACTATTCCTGGTAGCGCTTTGTGACGAATTTAGACCAAGACACATGTGACTAAGCAACTATTCCTGGTAGCGCTTTGTAACGAATTTAGACCAAGACAAGTGTGACTAAGCAACTATTCCTGGTAGCGCTTTGTAACGAATTTAGACCAAGACACATGTGACTAAGCAACTATTCCTGGTAGCGCTTTGTAACGAATTTAGACCAAGACACATGTGACTAAGCAACTATTCCTGGTAGCGCTTTGTAACGAATTTAGACCAAGGCAAGTGTGACTAAGCAACTATTACTGGTAGCGCTTTGTAACGAATTTAGACCAAGACAAGTGTGACTAAGCAACTATTCCTGGTAGCGCTTTGTAACGAATTTAGACCAAGACTCGTTTGACTAAGCAACTATTCGTCGTAACGCTTTGTAACGAATTTAGACCAAGACAAGTGTGACTAAGCAACTATTCCTGGTAGCGCTTTGTAACGAATTTAGACCAAGACAAGTGTGACTAAGCAACTATTCCTGGTAGCGCTTTTTAACGAATTTAGACCAAGACAAGTGTGACTAAGCAACTATTCCTGGTAACGCTTTGTAACGAATTTAGACCAAGACACATGTGACTAAGCAACTATTCCTGGTAGCGCTTTGTAACGAATTTAAGCCAAGACACATGTGACTAAGCAACTATTCCTGGTAGCGCTTTGTAACGAATTTAGACCAAGACAAGTGTGACTAAGCAACTATTCCTGGTAGCGCTTTGTAACGAATTTAGACCAAGACAAGTGTGACTAAGCAACTATTCCTGGTAACGCTTTGTAACGAATTTAAGCCAAGACACATGTGACTAAGCAACTATTCCTGGTAGCGCTTTGTAACGAATTTAGACCAAGACACATGTGACTAAGCAACTATTCCTGGTAGCGCTTTGTAACGAATTTAAGCCAAGACACATGTGACTAAGCAACTATTCCTGGTAGCGCTTTGTAACGAATTTAGACCAAGACAAGTGTGACTAAGCAACTATTCCTGGTAGCGCTTTGTAACGAATTTAGACCAAGACACATGTGACTAAGCAACTATTACTGGTAGCGCTTTGTAACGAATTTAGACCAAGACAAGTGTGACTAAGCAACTATTCCTGGTAGCGCTTTGTAACGAATTTAGACCAAGACACATGTGACTAAGCAACTATTCCTGGTAGCGCTTTGTAACGAATTTAGACCAAGACACATGTGACTAAGCAACTATTCCTGGTAGCGCTTTGTAACGAATTTAGACCAAGACAAGTGTGACTAAGCAACTATTCCTGGTAGCGCTTTGTAACGAATTTAGACCAAGACAAGTGTGACTAAGCAACTATTCCTGGTAGCGCTTTGTAACGAATTTAGACCAAGACTCGTTTGACTAAGCAACTATTCGTCGTAACGCTTTGTAACGAATTTAGACCAAGACAAGTGTGACTAAGCAACTATTCCTGGTAGCGCTTTGTAACGAATTTAGACCAAGACAAGTGTGACTAAGCAACTATTCCTGGTAGCGCTTTGTAACGAATTTAGACCAAGACAAGTGTGACTAAGCAACTATTACTGGTAGCGCTTTGTAACGAATTTAGACCAAGACAAGTGTGACTAAGCAACTATTCCTGGTAGCGCTTTGTAACGAATTTAGACCAAGACTCGTTTGACTAAGCAACTATTCGTCGTAACGCTTTGTAACGAATTTAGACCAAGACAAGTGTGACTAAGCAACTATTCCTGGTAGCGCTTTGTAACGAATTTAGACCAAGACAAGTGTGACTAAGCAACTATTCCTGGTAGCGCTTTTTAACGAATTTAGACCAAGACAAGTGTGACTAAGCAACTATTCCTGGTAACGCTTTGTAACGAATTTAGACCAAGACACATGTGACTAAGCAACTATTCCTGGTAGCGCTTTGTAACGAATTTAAGCCAAGACACATGTGACTAAGCAACTATTCCTGGTAGCGCTTTGTAACGAATTTAGACCAAGACAAGTGTGACTAAGCAACTATTCCTGGTAGCGCTTTGTAACGAATTTAGACCAAGACAAGTGTGACTAAGCAACTATTCCTGGTAACGCTTTGTAACGAATTTAAGCCAAGACACATGTGACTAAGCAACTATTCCTGGTAGCGCTTTGTAACGAATTTAGACCAAGACACATGTGACTAAGCAACTATTCCTGGTAACGCTTTGTAACGAATTTAAGCCAAGACACATGTGACTAAGCAACTATTCCTGGTAGCGCTTTGTAACGAATTTAGACCAAGACACATGTGACTAAGCAACTATTCCTGGTAACGCTTTGTAACGAATTTAAGCCAAGACACATGTGACTAAGCAACTATTCCTGGTAGCGCTTTGTAACGAATTTAGACCAAGACACATGTGACTAAGCAACTATTCCTGGTAGCGCTTTGTAACAAATTTAGACCAAGACAAGTGTGACTAAGCAACTATTCCTGGTAACGCTTTGTAACGAATTTAAGCCAAGACACATGTGACTAAGCAACTATTCCTGGTAGCGCTTTGTAACGAATTTAGACCAAGACACATGTGACTAAGCAACTATTCCTGGTAGCGCTTTGTAACGAATTTAAGCCAAGACAAGTGTGACTAAGCAACTATTCCTGGTAGCGCTTTGTAACGAATTTAGACCAAGACAAGTGTGACTAAGCAACTATTCCTGGTAGCGCTTTGTAACGAATTTAGACCAAGACACATGTGACTAAGCAACTATTCCTGTTAGCGCTTTGTAACGAATTTAGACCAAGACAAGTGTGACTAAGCAACTATTCCTGGTAGCGCTTTGTAACGAATTTAGACCAAGACACATGTGACTAAGCAACTATTCCTGGTAGCGCTTTGTAACGAATTTAGACCAAGACACATGTGACTAAGCAACTATTCCTGGTAGCGCTTTGTAACGAATTTAGACCAAGACACATGTGACTAAGCAACTATTCCTGGTAGCGCTTTGTAACGAATTTAGACCAAGACAAGTGTGACTAAGCAACTATTCCTGGTATCGCTTTGTAACGAATTTAGACCAAGACACATGTGACTAAGCAACTATTCCTGGTAGCGCTTTGTAACGAATTTAAGCCAAGACAAGTGTGACTAAGCAACTATTCCTGGTAGCGCTTTGTAACGAATTTAGACCAAGACAAGTGTGACTAAGCAACTATTCCTGGTAGCGCTTTGTGACGAATTTAGACCAAGACACATGTGACTAAGCAACTATTTCTGGTAGCGCTTTGTAACGAATTTAGACCAAGACAAGTGTGACTAAGCAACTATTCCTGGTAGCGCTTTGTAACGAATTTAGACCAAGACAAGTGTGACTAAGCAACTATTACTGGTAGCGCTTTGTAACGAATTTAGACCAAGACAAGTGTGACTAAGCAACTATTCCTGGTAGCGCTTTGTAACGAATTTAGACCAAGACTCGTTTGACTAAGCAACTATTCGTCGTAACGCTTTGTAACGAATTTAGACCAAGACAAGTGTGACTAAGCAACTATTCCTGGTAGCGCTTTGTAACGAATTTAGACCAAGACAAGTGTGACTAAGCAACTATTCCTGGTAGCGCTTTTTAACGAATTTAGACCAAGACAAGTGTGACTAAGCAACTATTCCTGGTAACGCTTTGTAACGAATTTAGACCAAGACACATGTGACTAAGCAACTATTCCTGGTAGCGCTTTGTAACGAATTTAAGCCAAGACACATGTGACTAAGCAACTATTCCTGGTAGCGCTTTGTAAAGAATTTAGACCAAGACAAGTGTGACTAAGCAACTATTCCTGGTAGCGCTTTGTAACGAATTTAGACCAAGACAAGTGTGACTAAGCAACTATTCCTGGTAACGCTTTGTAACGAATTTAAGCCAAGACACATGTGACTAAGCAACTATTCCTGGTAGCGCTTTGTAACGAATTTAGACCAAGACACATGTGACTAAGCAACTATTCCTGGTAACGCTTTGTAACGAATTTAAGCCAAGACACATGTGACTAAGCAACTATTCCTGGTAGCGCTTTGTAACGAATTTAGACCAAGACACATGTGACTAAGCAACTATTCCTGGTAGCGCTTTGTAACAAATTTAGACCAAGACAAGTGTGACTAAGCAACTATTCCTGGTAACGCTTTGTAACGAATTTAAGCCAAGACACATGTGACTAAGCAACTATTCCTGGTAGCGCTTTGTAACGAATTTAGACCAAGACACATGTGACTAAGCAACTATTCCTGGTAGCGCTTTGTAACGAATTTAAGCCAAGACAAGTGTGACTAAGCAACTATTCCTGGTAGCGCTTTGTAACGAATTTAGACCAAGACAAGTGTGACTAAGCAACTATTCCTGGTAGCGCTTTGTGACGAATTTAGACCAAGACACATGTGACTAAGCAACTATTCCTGGTAGCGCTTTGTAACGAATTTAGACCAAGACAAGTGTGACTAAGCAACTATTCCTGGTAGCGCTTTGTAACGAATTTAGACCAAGACACATGTGACTAAGCAACTATTCCTGGTAGCGCTTTGTAACGAATTTAGACCAAGACACATGTGACTAAGCAACTATTCCTGGTAGCGCTTTGTAACGAATTTAGACCAAGACACATGTGACTAAGCAACTATTCCTGGTAGCGCTTTGTAACGAATTTAGACCAAGACAAGTGTGACTAAGCAACTATTCCTGGTATCGCTTTGTAACGAATTTAGACCAAGACACATGTGACTAAGCAACTATTCCTGGTAGCGCTTTGTAACGAGTTTAGACCAAGACAAGTGTGACTAAGCAACTATTCCTGGTAGCGCTTTGTAACGAATTTAGACCAAGACAAGTGTGACTAAGCAACTATTCCTGGTATCGCTTTGTAACGAATTTAGACCAAGACACATGTGACTAAGCAACTATTCCTGGTAGCGCTTTGTGACGAATTTAGACCAAGACACATGTGACTAAGCAACTATTCCTGGTAGCGCTTTGTAACGAATTTAGACCAAGACAAGTGTGACTAAGCAACTATTCCTGGTAGCGCTTTGTAACGAATTTAGACCAAGACACATGTGACTAAGCAACTATTCCTGGTAGCGCTTTGT
Source organism: Allolobophora icterica (assembly GCA_963556255.1). Lineage (NCBI taxonomy): Eukaryota > Metazoa > Annelida > Clitellata > Crassiclitellata > Lumbricidae > Allolobophora > Allolobophora icterica. The sequence continues at coordinate 47,208,464 of OY744614.1, read as the reverse complement.
AACGAATTTAGACCAAGACACATGTGACTAAGCAACTATTCCTGGTAGCGCTTTGTAACGAATTTAGACCAAGACACATGTGACTAAGCAACTATTCCTGGTAGCGCTTTGTAACGAATTTAGACCAAGACAAGTGTGACTAAGCAACTATTCCTGGTATCGCTTTGTAACGAATTTAGACCAAGACACATGTGACTAAGCAACTATTCCTGGTAGCGCTTTGTAACGAATTTAGACCAAGACAAGTGTGACTAAGCAACTATTCCTGGTAGCGCTTTGTAACGAATTTAGACCAAGACAAGTGTGACTAAGCAACTATTCCTGGTATCGCTTTGTAACGAATTTAGACTAAGACACATGTGACTAAGCAACTATTCCTGGTAGCGCTTTGTAACGAATTTAAGCCAAGACACATGTGACTAAGCAACTATTCCTGGTAGCGCTTTGTAACGAATTTAGACCAAGACAAGTGTGACTAAGCAACTATTCCTGGTAGCGCTTTGTAACGAATTTAGACCAAGACAAGTGTGACTAAGCAACTATTCCTGGTAACGCTTTGTAACGAATTTAAGCCAAGACACATGTGACTAAGCAACTATTCCTGGTAGCGCTTTGTAACGAATTTAGACCAAGACACATGTGACTAAGCAACTATTCCTGGTAACGCTTTGTAACGAATTTAAGCCAAGACACATGTGACTAAGCAACTATTCCTGGTAGCGCTTTGTAACGAATTTAGACCAAGACACATGTGACTAAGCAACTATTCCTGGTAGCGCTTTGTAACAAATTTAGACCAAGACAAGTGTGACTAAGCAACTATTCCTGGTAACGCTTTGTAACGAATTTAAGCCAAGACACATGTGACTAAGCAACTATTCCTGGTAGCGCTTTGTAACGAATTTAGACCAAGACACATGTGACTAAGCAACTATTCCTGGTAGCGCTTTGTAACGAATTTAAGCCAAGACAAGTGTGACTAAGCAACTATTCCTGGTAGCGCTTTGTAACGAATTTAGACCAAGACAAGTGTGACTAAGCAACTATTCCTGGTAGCGCTTTGTGACGAATTTAGACCAAGACACATGTGACTAAGCAACTATTCCTGGTAGCGCTTTGTAACGAATTTAGACCAAGACAAGTGTGACTAAGCAACTATTCCTGGTAGCGCTTTGTAACGAATTTAGACCAAGACACATGTGACTAAGCAACTATTCCTGGTAGCGCTTTGTAACGAATTTAGACCAAGACACATGTGACTAAGCAACTATTCCTGGTAGCGCTTTGTAACGAATTTAGACCAAGACACATGTGACTAAGCAACTATTCCTGGTAGCGCTTTGTAACGAATTTAGACCAAGACAAGTGTGACTAAGCAACTATTCCTGGTATCGCTTTGTAACGAATTTAGACCAAGACACATGTGACTAAGCAACTATTCCTGGTAGCACTTTGTAACGAATTTAGACCAAGACAAGTGTGACTAAGCAACTATTCCTGGTAGCGCTTTGTAACGAATTTAGACCAAGACAAGTGTGACTAAACAACTGTTCGTGGTAACGCTTTGTAGCGAATTTAAATCAGTACCCGGTTGACTAATCAACTATTCGTGGGAGCACTTTGTAAAGAATTTAAACCAAGACACGTCTCACTAAGCGAATTATTCGTGATAACGCTTTGTAACGGACAAAGATATTTGAACTGGTTTTCTTTGTTAATTTTTACTATCTCCGTTTTCCTTAATCAGCAAGTGATTAATAGCATTCTCCCCAAGCTTATGCACCGCTTCAATATAGGGTAGTTGACCTGAAATTAATTAAAATCCCTTGGACTGATCACTAGGGTGTTCCAAAAAAATGAAAGTGTCCAAAAGTTAATCCCCAACCCATTATATAGTAGATGGGATTCATGGGAACACCCTACTGATCACGGCTTGGCTTTTCTGCGCCACCGGTTAATGCTTTGTACATTTGACACCGGCCGCTATAGAAGTTACTAGGTAATAATAGTAACAATAGTAATATTAATTATAACAACCATAATAATGATAGTAGTAGTAATGATGACGACGATGATGATGTTGACGTTTGGTGATGACGAGAATAATGATACTATTACTAATGCTAATAATATCATTATTGTTGTTGTAGCAACAACAACAACGACAATAATTATTATAATATAATGGTAATAATAGAAATAAGAATGATAATAATGATAATAATAACAACAACAATGATGAAAAAATAGTAATAACAATAAAAACAATGATAACAAGAGCAAAATAAAACAACAGTAACAATGGTTGATAAACAAAGTGCAGAAAAAATTAATCCTGTTCTTCGACAATATCAATAACTATTTATTGCAACAAACGTATCGGCAACGTTCCCACTCACAATCACAGTTCCGCAAACGGGGTTCTATGCAAAGACGAGGGGCCCTGTGACCACACCGTCCTTTCCCTTCATCGTTTTTCCCGCAGGGGATCTCATCCCAGGGGAATAGGAAACCATCGTCTGACACTTATTCCTCCTCTTCTCTCCCTCGTTCATCTGTAACAGGTCTACGGTTTCCATAGCAAACCTCACATCATTGTCAAGGTCACGGACGAGCTGATGACGGCAGAAAGGATGCGGCGGGTTGTGCAGTAGGTAGGCCTGGTGGTGGGAACAGTCCATGGTTCGAGGCTCCAAGGCCGTCACGCATGACTGATTCCGTGGGAGAACGAGGGAGCTGAACGGCTGGTTGCATACGCAGTTGCCGCCCAGTTCCAGTCGCGTCTCCATGTCCATGAGGATTCTTTTGCTGTTGGCGGTGGCGGTGTCGGTGCCTTTGAAGTCGCCTTTGAAGTCGCCGCGCCTCGTGGGTGGGCTGGACGATGAGGAAGAAGACAAAGCGACCGATTCGTCAAGACGCTTCTTTGTCGGCGTCATCAAAAGAGACGTCGTCCCGTTTGCGCATGCGCTCATTGATCTGCGACACAACGGATGGATTACAACGTAACGATTACTCTACGTAACGTAGCAGATATTACACAACGCAACAATTGCTCTACGTAACGTAGCAGATATTACACAATGTAACAATTATTCTACGTAACGTAGCAGATATTACACAACGTAACACTTACTCCACGTAACGTAGCAGATATTACACAGTGTAACAATTATTCTACGTAACGTAGCAGATATTACACAACGTAACAATTACTCTACGTAACGTAGCAGATATTACACAACGTAAAAATTATTCTACGTAACGTGACGGATATATTTCACAATGTAATAATTACTCGATGTAAATGTTACCAATGTGAAACAACGTAACACTTTTCGCTGTAATTGTAACGGGTGTATTGAAAGTGCTAACATTAAGCTCTATAAAAGTCGTTTAACTAGATTAATCAATGTTACCTTGACGGATTCAACAATAATTATTCAACGTAGAGTACGGTGCAAATTGGCCCTCCCAGGATCGGTCCTGGCATTCGATCATATAGGCCGTATAGGTCGTATAGGCCATATAGGTCATATAGTTCATATAGGTCATAGGTCATACATGCCATATAGGTCATAATAGGCCATATAGGTCATATAGGCCATATAGGTCATATAGTTCATATAGGTCATAGGTCATACATGCCATATAGGTCATAATAGGCCATATAGGTCATATAGGCCTGCATTGTGAAGACGAACACGCCTAATTAGAACAGGTTACCTGTTGACTTACCTGCGTCTGGATACAAAGACAACGGCCAAGAGCACAACACCTAGGAGGCTGCCGAGCAGAATTCCTATCACAATGGCTATGATTATCCCTGCGTCAAAAGAAATACACCGTGGGTAAAAAATCCCCGTCCTGCCTAACGTTCCAATATACTACGATGTCTATAAACAGCAGTAGTATAGTAGTTTCTATTTAACGACGCTGTGTCATGACAAAAATGACTAGCGTCGCCCTCCTTCTTTATCCACGCTTGGGACTGGCACTGACCATTGAATAGTTATTCTGCGAGAGGCGCTTTATAAATTTCTAGATACGATACTACCAGAGTACGGGTTGTGGAGGACTTATCACCACGCTAATAGTTTCCAGTGTTAAACGACATCTTATGGCTCCCAAGACACGGTGGCCGATTGGTTAGAGCGCTCGGCCTGTAACGCGGAGAGTACGGGTTCGATCTTCCTCCTCCTCTGAGACGGTTACTGTGTAGGGACCTTGAGCAAGTCCTTCACTCACAGTTGCTCAGTGCCATTAATGTTCTGTCGTATGGTCGAGTGTGAACTTATGAACTTTGGAAGGAGGGCAATATCAAATACAGCTGTATTGTATTGTATTGTATTGTATTGTATTGTATAAGGCCATTGATGTCGACCTAACCGTATATCTACTGTATAAACCAAAACCTTATGATGCTAACAGAGTAGTTTTAATCATATAGCCATAGATAGCCACACATATAGTTAATCTTACCTTAGGTAAGATTAACTAAAGATAAATTAAAATAAAACAAGGTGCTGCTAAGCATTGGATAGGCGTAGTACTAAAGAAATTGATGTTCGAACGTTGTCTCTGTAGAAATAAACTGCATCCCTTGTTGTAATACCGTATTCCTTCGCTTGAGATTTAGAATTTTCGTCGTGAACGACTTACTTTCTAAGCGAATGTAGTTGCTTACCGTTGAAAACAAAACGTTTCGATTCTTTGCTTTCGCTTTCGATTTCAGACTGCACCGTTTCTATGGAGACATAATTAACATACCACGTGACAGAAGTACCGGTTCAGACTGCCTCCCAATGAAGATACAGTTTCCCCATTCATTTCTCTCGTACCCTTACATTGTCCCAATACATTTCTCTCCTACCCTTATATCTTTTCCGCACATATGCCAACCAAAAACCGCACCCTGTTGGATATATTAGTAGAATTAGTTATTTCACGAGAAATGGGTAATTGGATAGCTAACTGGTGGAGACAGTTCATAAATGGTTGATAGGTGTCGCCTTCAGATTGGTGTTAAAAAGATCTTTAGCTGTGAGGTGTCGGGAAAACCTCATTACGTCGGGTCAGGTGCAACAAAATTACACAAGCCGTGCAGTCGACACCTCTGCTTGAAAACCGAGTCAAAAGAACTGTGAAGATGTAAGCGTTAACCGAAATTCAGTGATATTTACAAAGGTTTCCTAATAGGCGCGATTTGAATGGGCAAAGGGAAGATTGCACCGTGCTGGTTCAGACTAACCCTATTATGGAATTCATTATTGCATTTCACAGATCTGTTTGGCAACTCTATCAGAATAGAATCTATACTGAGTAGCGAAAAGTAGACCTATTATAAGGTAAGGTAAGGCAAGGTAAGGTAGGGTTAGGTAAGTTATGGTAAGGCAAGGTAACGTTAAGTAAGACTGTAAGACAAAGCTAAGATTTGCATTACATTATGTAAAGTAAGTAAACTGAGATTAAACAAAGATATGATTACGTCAGTTAAGATAAGGTGAGACAAATCATCAAAGTGCGGCAATTCTAAATAAGGTAGGGCAAAGCAAGGTAAGGAAATGTTAAGCAAAGTTAGCAAATGCGAAATAATGTGAGGTTGATTGAAATAATGCGACGTTAAGTGAATTCATTAATATTATTTTCAGATTGTCTGATTGCTTTAAATGCTTCATTTATTGTCTGTCTGGTTCACTCATCCAGCGGCGTAAACTTGTCGAAAATATTGGGGGGCTCATTTCCTTCCCTCCCTACCCCTCACCCCATTGGTCCCCAGCGGTTTTCCTGCAGTTTAGGGCCTGCGATGACCGTGTAATTGTATGGTTTGCGTCACATTCTAGACTCTAGAGACTGACATTGGACGAAAATGCTGCAAAACATAGATACTGCTGTTTGCTGTCTCCCCTACCCTAACCCATCACCTTGGCCGCTCGCCTCAAGCGTGGGTAATGATACTTGCAAGAGAATAGCACATTAGGCCTACTAATAAATGAATGCCTAAACAGTTAAAACAGAAAACTTTATTCTGACATTCAGAATAAAGAATCCATCGATACTTGGTTTCCCATGTGGATTGAAATTTTATCCCAGTTTTGTCACCTTTACTTATCTGCCCACCTAGTGCATGATCGCTATAATATTGTTGGCTGCCGTGGATTGCAATCAGCCTCTGATATAGGCCTAACTGATAGCAGATCAGATTCAGCTACAAAGAATGAGGAGCGCAGATTGTGAAAAATAGGCCTACACCAAATAAATTGAAAAAAAAATCGTCACTTGGGTAAATGTTGAATTTTTAACAAATCATCTGTAATTCTCTGCTTTCCAACAGTATAATGACATCACAACTAAATAAATCTATTGGGATCAAAATATCTTTCCACGAAATTGGGCCTTGAATGTATTTCTGAGACATCAGTAGCTTGCCTAGTCAAATGCCATTGATAATTGATTATTGACTAACTTAGGCCTACGCGATGGGACATTCGAGGTTATAGTTTGATATTGTTACCTGATATATTGGCGCTAGCGGACGGTTGTCAATTCACACTACCACTGAATGAGAGTAGCGACTGCTTCAATTTCTTTACGGGTGGTCCGCTTGACATATTTCGGTGTTACATAGTGTAGACAGTTATTTTATTCAAATAAGAAATATTTGATCTAATCCGTCTGCACTTTATTAATTTCCGAACACAACTTCTTTGTTTAAAAGTAAACGAATTACTGTATTCTGAACAAGAAGGGCTACTTTAAATTCACATGAGGCCGAGTAACATGAAGAATTAAGACTGCAGTTCGTTTGTAGACAGCGTAGTGTGTACACTGTACACTGTACAGGCTACAAGGCTTGTAGAGAGACATTGATAGAGACAGACTGCTACAAAGACAGAGCGAGAGAAAACAAGAGAGATGCAGAGAAAGAGAGAGACAGAGAGAGGCGAATAAGGGAAATGTCATTTCAGACATTTCTTAGCGCTGGAGCTGAGAGATATAATGCTACAGTGGATGCAGTGGTTGTAGGCCTGAAGGGGAGAATCTGGCTAATATGTTCGTTCCCTATGTGCACCATGGGTCGATGAGGGTCAAATACGGTGATACCCCGACCCATCAGGGTGGCCTAGACAGACACCGCACGTACACATGTCTGTGGCACTGACTATCATGTTTCATGAAGCATGCGTCATATATATATATATATACAGGCTATACTATAGTACAGACTGCAGAGAGACTGAGTTCTATACGGAAAACCATGAATTGTCCACCCTCGTTACATGGTTGCTACACCACTGCATTGTGCATGCAGTTGCAAGTTGTAACTTATTGTAGTTTATGTGAAAAATATGTGACTACTATCAGAATATTGGGGGGGCTCAATGGCTGGGCAAGCCTAGCGCCTCAATTATTGGGGGGCTCCAGCCTAGCGGCCTATAGGAGTTTACGCCTATGCACTCATCGTCTACACAACTATCTGTCTGTCTGGCTGCCTTTGTGTGTCTGTCTATCTATGTGTGGCCATCTGTCTGTCCATCTGTCTAACTGTCAGTCTATTTGTCTGTCTGTCTGTCTGTCTGCCTGCCTGTCTGCCTGTCTGTCTGTCTGTCTGTCTGGCTGGCTGTCCGTCCGTCCGTCTTCTCGAGTGTTTCTGTAGTGTTGACAAACATCACGACGTATCGTCCTCCGTCTCTACAACCGAAGAGTCGTGTGCTTACTATGCGAACAGTTTCCGAAGTCTCCAAGCCAACGGTTGTCATGGCAAGTCAGATACCATGTCTCGAGGGTGTCGTTGCAATGGATCACGGCGCTCTCCCTCCCGTCGCCAATCGTTCGCGCCCAGGCGTTCGCCGGCAGACGAACATCCGGGCATCCGACGGCTGAACCAACACACAAACACACGCACACGGAACTATTCAGATGATCAGAACCGTTCGTCTGAGACAGTTATGGCGTATGTGCCAATTCAACGGATCAGATCTGATTGGATATAGTTGACCACAAACGCACTTTTATGATTATTATTATTATTATTATTATTATTATTATTATTATTATTATTATTATTATTATTATTATTATTATTATTATTATTATTATTATTATTATTATTAATCTTCTTTATTAATGCAAACTGACAAGTACGGATTACGATTTGCATTCAAACATGACAGTACAACCAAGATCTTAATAAAACACACAGTTTGGCAGTTATGCAAAGCGCCGTCCTATTATTATTATTACTATTATTATTATCATCATCATCATCATCATCATCATCATCATCATCATCATCATCATCATCATCATCATCATCATCATCATCATTATCATTATCATTATCTTTATCAATATTACTATTATTATTAGTAGTAGTATTGTTATTATTTTAAACTGCTTTTTAGTTGCAAATTAATTATTTTTATTTTTATTATTATTAATACGATTATTATTATTACTACTACTACTACTACTACTACTACTACTACTACTACTACTACTACTACTACTACTACTACTACTACTACTATACTACTACTACTATTATTATTATTCTTTGCACGATCGCATGTTTGATGTTTCAACCATCATAGCAAATCATGCGCTACATAAGTTATCGGGTTAGAGACAATCAATCATCAATCAATCGCAATTTGTATAGCGCCCTGCAAGATCACTACTCAGAGGTGGGTCATAAAAGTGGTTGTTATGGCTACGTTGGATTTCCAGGAGGCATGCGTTTTACGATCGGTTCTAGAGACCCGGATGTTGGTCGAACCCACCCATACACAACCGAATGAACCCCTAGAGAGCCGGAATGAGCCGAAAGGAACCGAACAGAGCCGAACGAACTAGAACAGAGTCGGAAATAGCCGAACACAACCGAACAAAGCCAAATGGACTCGAACGAATCTGAACGGACCCGAAGAGAGCCGAACGGACCAGAAGAAAGACGAAAGGACCCGAGGATAGCCGAAATGGATCCGAAGAGAGCCAAACGGACCCGAAGAGAGCCGAACGGACCCGAAGAGAGCCGAACGGACCCGGTGAGAGCCGAACTTACCCGAAAAGAGCCGAACAGACCCGAAGAGAGCCGAAAGGACCCGAAGAGAGCCGGATGGTCCCGAAAAGAGCCGAACGGACCCGAAGAGAGCCGAACGTACCCAAAACGAGCCGGACGAACCCGAAAAGAGTCGAAAGTACCCGAACAGAGCCGGAAGGACACGAAAAGAGTCGAACAGACCACAACAGAGCCGGGCGGATCCGAACAAAGCCGAAAGAAGCCACCGCATCGCTTGGGAATAGCCGAGAACGGAGAAGGAGTGCCATTCGAGAAGCAATTACGCAGGTCGAACGGTCACCGTTTTACGATCGCTTAGCAGCGTGACGAAACTTGTAAGGCGAAAGGCGAGACGACAATAGCAAGGAGACGGGAGCCATCTTAGAAGCGATCCATCGGGTGCCATAACCACGCCGGCCATTCCACAGATCTCTCCCACGATGGGCGACTAACCGACAGTGTTCCGGAAGCATCGGGTAATAACGGCCGCTAATATGGATAGACATAACAGCGAATAGAGCGACGAGAGAAATAGAGACCTCTTGGCCCCAATTATTCGACCAACAGCTGCGGCAAATGGGGCCGGAGACGCCGGATGGGTTTCGTTAATTAGGGCCGGAATGGGATAATTGCGCGTGAGGACATCATCATGGTTAAGCGATCACGTCTTGGTAGAAGCACGCATCCAGGTGGCAATTAAATTAAATCATGTCTCCCATTGAAATTCCGAAGTACAAGCCAGTGGCTGTCCCGAGAACTTTACCAAGGGGTGGGGCAACACTGAAGCAAACGTGGGGTAAAATTGGGCAACAGTTATGCAAATTCTGTCGAAAATGTGATGAAAAGTGGGGCAAAAGTGTGAAAAAGTGAGGCAACTGTGGGAAAATTGGAGTAAAAGTGAGGTGACGGAGTGGGGTAAAAGTGCCACAGTGGGGTAAAAACCGTGACTAAATTGGGGTAATTTTGGGGAGGGTGGCAATTTATGGCAAAAGTTGAACAAAAACGGGGCAAAACGAAGAGCATAACCACAGTCATTTAAATTCATAACCAAGGATTGTCCACCTTTCCAGTATTTTTAACTCGTCTGAACTCTGCAAAAAGAAGTGATTTAAAACCAGGCAGCGCTTATTCTCCTCTCTTCAAATCCGCAAATAAATGTTTCTTCTGATCGCACCTGTGTATTTTGTTCTTGAAGAGGCGCTAAATAAATTGACACAGTTGATATATAACAATAGAATACATTGCAGTAGAATAATACATTACAATAGAACAATGCATTGCAATAGAACAATGAATTACAATAGAACAGATACTTTAAGAATTAATTTCAACTTCTCTACCTGAATAGTGCAACAGGAAGTTCGTTCCGTCGACGCCGACGTCACCGGTCACGTGAACGCGCACAGCACTTCCGGCCGACGTCATCAGATGTCGCTGCCAGCGCCGGCTCGTTGCGCATGCGCCGACCTGGATTCGTTTGGCGGCGATTGCGTCATCGATGACGACGCTGCGGGAACAAGGAGTGGCTTCCGCGGAGAGGAACGACGAATAGAAGGAGGAAGAAAGGGTGGAAAACGAGGAGGAGGAAAACGACGAAGAGGAGGAATCAGAGGATGATGAGCTCAGGTGGATGATCGTGAGGTTCAACCGTTGACCTTGAGCGACCGTCAGCGTCCAAGGACAAAGCACGGATCCAATCGGATGGAGAGAGGA
>OY744614.1:47180193-47187693 GCA_963556255.1 Allolobophora icterica | reverse complement strand
TAGAAATCGACAATCCCTAGTATTCAGTTGACCGTTCTCTTCAATGTCATATCATATCCTTCACAGTGTTCGCCTCTATAAATGTGCCCGTCCACGCCGAGTTGCAGTTGTAACATTTATTTAACGACGCCGTCATATCAAAGATGATTGACGTCAGACGTCCACGCCGATTAGAGACCCTCAGTATTATACCCCAGTCTATTCATGATACTCGTCTTCACTTCATTAGTTTCTATTGTCTGCTGGTAGGAACTGGTTGGCACCGGAATAATTCCACCTGTTCTGGCTTATGCCTATAGGCCTATAGATGCCTATACCAGCCCGAATAGAGACCCTCAGTATTATACCCCAGTCTATTCATGATACTCGTCTTCACTTCATTAGTTTCTATTGTCTGCTGGTAGGAACTGGTTGGCACCGGAATAATTCCACCTGTTCTGGCTTATGCCTATAGGCCTATAGATGCCTATACCAGCCCGAATAGAGACCCTCTGTTTTATACCCCAGTCTATTCATGATACTCGTCTTCACTTCATTAGTTTCTATTGTCTGCTGGTAGGAACTGGTTGGCACCGGAATAATTCCACCTGTTCTGGCTTATGCCTATAGGCCTATAGATGCCTATACCAGCCCGAATAGAGACCCTCTGTTTTATACCCCAGTCTATTCATGATACTCGTCTTCACTTCATTAGTTTCTATAGTCTGCTAGTAGGAACTAGTTGGCGCCGGAATAGTTCTACCTGTTCAGGCTGATGCCTGTAGCGACGGTCGGCGTCGACGTCAGTTCTCGCATGAGGGGTGGTCTTGGCCTGTTCTGCCCAGAAATTGTCACTCGGAAAACGAGTCAGCGAGTCAAATTCGAGTCCAGGGGCTCGAGTCCGAGTCCAAGTCCGAGTCCTGACAGTCCAAGTCCGAGTCCGAGTCCGAGTCCGCAAAAAATCGGTCTCGAGTCGGACTCGAGTCCTGGGCTCGAGTACTACATCACTGGTAGTAGTAGTAGTAGTAGTAGTAGTAGTAGTAGTAGTAGTAGTAGTAGTAGTAGTAGTAGTAGTAGCAGCAGCAGCAGCAGCAGCAGCAGCAGTAGTAGTAGTAGTAGTAGTAGTAGTAGTAGTAGTAGTAGTAGTAGTAGTAGTAGTAGTAGTAGTAGTAGTAGTAGTAGTAGTAGTAGTAGTAATAGTAATAGTAGCAGCATCAGCAGCAGTATTACTATTCCTGTTATTATTATAATGATAATCATAATTTTTTTTGGCGCTGAGGTACTTCGTTCCCTCAGGGCCTTATTATTATTATTATTATTATTATTATTATTATTATTATTATTATTATTATTATTATTATTATTATTATTATTATTATTATTACTATTATTATTATTATTATTATTATTATTATTATTATTATTATTATTATCATTATTATTATTATTATCCATCATGACATTTGCTATACGCCACCCTCTGAAGAGCAAGCATCAATCGATGGCACTGAGCAATTGTAAGTGAAGGACTTGCTCAAAGTCCCTACACAGTAACCATCTCAGAGGGAGGAGACTCGAACCCTTACATCCATCGCTACAAGGCGAGCGCTGTAACCAATCGGCTACCGTGAATGCAAACTGCTAAGTCCAGGATCCTGGGATTCGTCCATATCCGGCTCAAGGGCCAACGAAAGGTAATAAGCTTCTCCCTTGCATTGCGCTGTGGAACAGTGGAACTGTTAAAGACTCCAAGTCTAATTCGCTGAGATGGAGGGAAGTTTCCATCGATGGAGTGAAAAGGCGAGGGAGGAATAAGCGTCATTAAGTCTCCACTGGAGTCTGATTCCTCTGTTGTGGTGATGACCGTTACACGCATCACGTGAGCAGAACGTAGACGAGAGAAATACAGAGACATCTGCACTCAGCTGAGTTACACGAGAAGACTTTATGGACAGTCTTTAACACATACATACATACATACATACATACATACATACATACATACATACATACATACATACATACATACATACATACATACATACATACATACATACATATATACACACACATACATATATACATATATACACACACATACATACATACATATATACACATACATACATACAAACATAGATGCATAAATACATACATACATATATACATACATACAGTCATACATACATACATACATACATACATAAATACATAGTCATACATACATACATATATACACACATACATAGATACACACATGCATACATATATACATACGTACAAATAGATACACACCCACATACATACATGCATTCACAGATGCGTACATAGGCCTATATGCATACATAAATACATATATGGATACATTAATGCATACATACAAACATGCGTACTTTCAGACACATACATAGTCAACCAGTTAGTGTGGCCAGATCACAAAGTCTGGTAGTAGGCCACAGTTTACGTGACTTATAGCCAGCTAGTTTATGCTCACATGTAACTGCAGACACAGAAACTAAACGACACACAGAGAAAGAGAGAAATGCAGCCATGGAGAGACACATAGATGCACAACAATGATGGACACAGACAAACAGGCACACAGACTCACAGACAAGGACGGACACACACAGATAGACAAAAACAGACACATCCAAAGACAGGCACAACAGACAAACACACAGATATACAAAGACATACACACAGACAAACACATAGATTGACAAAGACAGACACACGGACAAGCACAGACATACAAAGACAGGCACACAGACAGACACACAAATATACAAAGACAAGCACACAGACAAACACACATATTGACAAAGACAGACACACGGACAAACACAGACATAGCAAGACAGGCACTCAGACAGACACACAGATATACAAAGACAGACACACAGACAAAGATAGACACACAGACAGACAAAGACAGACACACACACAGACAAAGATAGACACACAGACAGACAACGAAAGACACACAGACAGACAACGCCACACACACAGCCAAACAGACGGACAGTAGGCCACGGTCGACATCGCCTGTTTTCACAGAGTTCTGACTCGCCTGTCACAGAGAATATGGCGCAGAATCAATCACAGTTAGCGCTACATAAAAGACTAATCGTCGATCGAAAGCAAAGGATTTCGGGAATTCGGGGGCCTGCTTAGCGCAAGATAACGGCGCAACGGACGACGGGAAATTGGAATAAATCGCCGATTTCAAAGCTTGTCAGATTCGCTCGCATCGGATCTGACGTTACCCATAGTTCTCCGCGTTTCCGTTCGAATTGACCCCTGCGCCGTGACCTCTGTGCTACGCTTTTCTCTGAAGTATCGTCAAGTAAGACTTCGGGGGTAAACCACCCAGATTGATGAGTTTTTCCGAGCCCCCCAGCTACCAAAACACGGTCAAATGTTTTTATCTTAAAATATGAAATAAATAAAACATAACTACCGTCGCTTTTCCACACGCAGTCGCGTGGATCCGTTAACCGCCTCGTTCATTATTCAAGCTGTTGAAAGGCATGGCTAGAAGCTGCGGACACTATCGCAATCAAATGCATCGTTCGCATCAGTTGTCTGGTGACGAAGCACTCGTTCAATTTCGCCCATAGCAGTGTGATGAGACTAAAAGGTAACGAGCTCTTCCCATGCACTGCGCTGTGGAACAGAGAAGCTGTTAAAAGACGTAAAGTCTCAGTCTCTGACATGGAGGGAAGTTTCCTTCGATGGAGTGAAAAGGTGAGGGAGGAATAAGCGTAATTAAGTCTCTGAGTCTTTCGGCCTCTACTCTCCGCGTTACAAGGCGAGCGCTCGTATCAATCGGCTACCGTGTTCCACGCCGCGACAAGAACATACTGAGCGATGATACCACCGATTTGCCCATACGGATCAGAATGAACAATGCGAAATCTAGACGAGAAAAGAAACCTAGCAGTAGAAATCAGCTGGCTGCGGAGAATTGCATAGATTTCAAAACTACAGAAAATTAGAAATGATTACACAACGCATGATGCAGTTTAAGGTAAAGAAAACAACTGCGTTAGACAAAGAGAGACTGCCAGTCGACCGAATCCAACACAGTTGACCGAATTCCACACAGTCAACCGAATTCCACACAGTTGACCGAATCCCACACAGTTGACTGAATTCCACGTCACAACTGACCGAATTCCAAATAACTGACCGAATTCCACACAGTTGACCGAATCTCACACAGTTGACCGGATCCCCCACAGTTGACTGAATTCCACACAGTCAACCGAATTCCACACAGTCAACCGAATTCCACACAGTCAACCGAATTCCACACAGTTGATAGAATCCCACACAGTTGACTGAATTCCACGTCACAACTGACCGAATTCCAAATAACTGACCGAATTCCACTCAATTGACCGAATTCCACTCAATTGGCCGAATTCCACTCAACTGACTAGAAACACAGGCAGATCAAGACTGCGCTGGATCGACAATATAAATGAGAACATAAACAAGACTTGAACTAACATTAGGATGAGCACTGGACGTGACAAATGACCGACGACAGTGGAGATTAATCATTCGTACCAATCGTTGGTAAAAGGCTTCATTTGATCTATTTCGTTTGATTTGAACTGAGGATGATGATGAAATTACATGTACAAACAATTCTTAAATCTAGTCCATAGATCAAGTCCTTATTACGGATTTCATACTTACATTTAGTCATAGTATGGTTTTGTCTTTGATTAAATCCTTAGATTCAGTCCTTTGGGTTTCATACCTTTCTTTATATCCCCTTACACGTGGTTCTTTCGTTTTGTCCTTATGTTTAGTCCTTAAAATATTTCCTTAGGTTTAGTCCTTAGACCTGGGATTTGCCGATATCTCTGAGAAAGCGTAAACACGTCATTGGCGACCCAACATCCGCGCTATCCTTCCTGACAAATCGCCCGTCGTCTTGGCAATAAATCTCCGACACAACTTGACGCAGTGGGAATCGAACCCAGAGAACTCTTTTTGATCCATCTAACCCGTAAGTAGAGGTTGTCCAGTCGTCTGATCGCTGGTGTCGTGGATTCGAAAGATACTTCACCCCCTGTCTGGCACCTCTGGGAGTTAGGGGTTGACGCCGGCAGCAATTTATCAACGGTTACCTAAGTTTACGTTTCACTTGACTTAAAGGCACAAAGAACAAATACAGTCCAAGGTAGGTTCCATAGACAACAAAAACGTGGACGTAACATCACTTGGACTAACAATGAGAGGAGAGCTGCACTGGACATGACAAATGACCCAGGAACATGGAGAAAATTTATTCGTACCCATCGCCGCCAAATGGCTGGCGTCAGTAACCGATGATGATGATGATGATGATGATGATGATGATGATGATGATGATGATGATGATGATGATGATGATGATGACGGTGGTGGTGGTGGTGGTGGTGGTGGTGGTGGTGGTGGTGGTGGTGGTGGTGGTGGTGGTGGTGGTGGTGGTGGTGGTGGTGGTGGTGGTGGTGGTGATGATGACACCACGGTGGCCTAAGTTTACGGTGGTTTTGGATAACCAGAAATTCTTATTGACTTTGAATGACTGATTTAAATTGATTGATTTAAATTGAAAAACGGATTTAAATCTATTGATTTGATTCGAATGACCGATTTCAATTGAGTGATTTGATTGTCCGATTTCAATTGATTGATTTGAATTTGAATGACCGATTTCAATAGACTGACTTGATCTTGAATCGACCCATTTGAATCAAATTGATCAACCCTATAATTAACAAACCTAGACAAAACTTGTACTACAAAATTGTACTATGAAAACTTCTACTTGCATGTATACCGATGGAGTGAAAGTGAGCCTACACCAGAAGTTTTCAAACTGTTTGGACAAGGGACCCCTGATTCTACTGTACTTCGTTTCCATTCAATTGTTCTTTGTGTGACGGACATGAGACAGTATTCAGATAAATGAAAGCAGAAAAAGATTTGCATAAAAAATAAGGAGAAAATAGGCTAGACTTACGTATTGCTATCTTACTGTATGGTAGTCCGTCAGGCGTCCTATTTTTCCTTACAGTCTGGCCTCCCCAGGTTTTAGGCCAAAACCTGACTATTCAAACCGAATAGCTATGACATAATGTCAGACGGATCATTCCCTGACTGCTCCCGCCAACAACTGGACATTGAAACAAAGAGATGTGAGTTTTGTCTTAAGGCTGGAGTTACAAACTGCTATCTTTATTGTATGGGGGTCCGTTAGGCGCCCTATTTTCATCACACTCCGCATCCATGGGTGTATCCCTTCTACTCAACCAGAGTAGAGATGAGACTAGTTCTCAAATGGAACATTCGTTGACTGCTCGCACCAGCAACTGAACGATGAGACATAGAGATATGTAATTGCGAAATGTAAATCATAAACTAGAGAGAAAATAAAATTAGAAGACTAACAGATTCATGTTTAATTAAAATGTGTAAATTTCAACTAGATCCAAGCTCAGCCAAAGCTTTAGATCCAATTTAAAATCTGATGGACTGATTTTCCGGGTTTATATATATATATACACTTCTGAGAGAGCGGCTAAATGCTTCCGTTAATCTGATTGGCGGAACGACTACAAGCCAAAATAAGAACAGTTTTCGCCAAAAAACCGATACTTTATGACTCCGCCACTGCACGTACTCTGACAGTGCCAGTTCCAAGCCTGCAGAAAGGAGGTGGGCGAATCTTTGTAATGACAAAGTGACGTTATAAAACCGATAAGCAGCCACATTTATCCCATGCAACAGATGACGTCATAAATCAAAATCGATCTGCTATTTTTAGAAATATGGTTAATAATGGAGGTGTTATCCGATGACGTAATTGACTTTACGAGTTGAAAATGCGAAAAGCAAATTATATCCAAAGACGCTAAAGCCCCAACGCTTTCCTAATTTTGGAGCTTAATAGCTTCAAAAGTTTGATATCGCTTCATCTTCTTCTTCTCAGTCTTCTGCTGTTGAGCAGGTTTGTGACATGGACGACCTCGAGTTCACTTCCGACCTCCTCCATTCTGTTCTGTCCTGCGCCCTCCTCTTGGTGTGTCCGTATGTATCACCATTATCGAGATCACTCATCATATTTAATCTTCTTCTGCCTCTCGTTGTCTTCCCCTCCATACGCCCCTCCAGCAGCGTCACCAGCATACCCTCCCCCCTAAGTGTATGGCCCAGCCACCGATGCTTTCTTCTGCTTATTGATTGTAGTAGATCCCTCTGCACCCCTGCCCTTTCCAAAACTGCCTGATTTGTGACTTTGTCTCTCCAGCTTATTTTCAGCATTCGTCTCCAAGTCCACATTTCGAAAGCCTCTATTCTCTTCCTATCCGTACCAGTCATCATTGTCCAGCACTCAGCTGCATATGTTGCAACTGTCCAGATCACGCATTTTATCATCCTTATCTTCAGTTCTAGATTCATATTTCCAGTTAGAACTTCATATCTTTCAAAAATCTCTGCTAAACATTTGACATAATG
>OY744614.1:46865193-47175193 GCA_963556255.1 Allolobophora icterica | reverse complement strand
TCTCGTTCTCCTCCTCCTCCTCCTCCTCCTCTTCTTTTTCTTATCTTCTTCTTCTCTTCTTCGTCTTCTTCTCCTCATCGTCCTCGTCCTTTTCCTACTCCTCCTCTTCTTCTCTTCCTCTTCCTCCTCGTCCTCCTTCTTCTCGGCCGAATAAAAATATCCATCGTGACGAAAGCAAACAATCGCTCCGTGGCATCGTGAGTTTACTTTGCCGCAAGAGCTCGCTTTTCGTATCCTATGTTATACTGCATCGCGTACATGTAGCATAAAATCATGTTTCTCAATTCAATTCAATTTATTGTCCCCACGAAAGAAAGTAACAAACATTTGTTACAGTTATGACAAAAAATAAAACAGACCATTATAATATTATGGTCGCCTGGATGTACGCAACGACAATGTGACTATATATAGTGTAATTATAATGAAACTATGATGCAACGAGAGTATTTACCCGTCATATTATGACGGCAGTGTATATAGGCCTATTTGTATCGTTGGTTAAAATGCTCTGGTCGCCGTCGTCAAGTCCGCAGTACTGACGTCACAAACGGTTTCTGTTTCACAATAGATTCCAGAGCGTTTATAGACAGGCACACGCTCTATGGATATTATATGTATAGATTATGATGTAGCTTATAATGTAACTATGATGCAATTATAATATGATTATATTGTAACGATTATGAAACTATGTTGTAACCCATAATTTAACTCGTGTAACTTTAATGTAACTTTATTGTAACTCATAATGTAACTATCCTACCCCGCGCAAAAAACTTGTGCGCTAGTCTAGCAGAATGTCCCTTCTGGGTAAATCCTCTGTTGCATCCTGTTAGACACGACATTCTTTCTCTCATATTATTCGCAGGATGGCGCCGGCGTTATGCGTCGTCTTCTCTAAGTGTACTAAATGGACCAACACACGCCACTCATCTAATAGACATTTGTGTACCTGCTTGCATCATTAAAGTGTCTGCCAACTCCAGACATCGGACTGCCTGTGTTAATTTGCTTTCTGGGGCGCGCGTGGGTCTCATTCGAATGTTAGCTAGGTCCGTTGGGTCAAGCGGTCAGTCTTACCTCCAGAGGGCGACGGGCTCTGCCCGGCTGTTGTCGTGGTCGTACGACTGGCCAGTGAGACGCTGACCGAGTGGACAAGACCGAGTAGAACGATGACCGATCGACTGGACATTGCGGTCAACGGATGGACATCGATTCGGTCAGTTAATTGACGTCGACGTCTGCGTTTCCTCGTAGTTCGTGCGGTGAAGAAAAGTCCTTCGGTAAATGAAAACAGCTCTTAATGTAATGTAGGACGCCTAATGTGTTGTGTAAATAACAGAGGCGTTTATATAGCGCCGTCTGTGATGTGATGTAGAGCAAACGGGGTCTTTCAACTTCGGGTGGCGATAGGCCCTACATCTCTGTGGAAGTCCGACAGCGGTGACTCTACCCGTAATCTATGATCATTGCTCACTGTTCAACTTGCTTTTAATGAACACTAACAATAATAAGGCTTTGGCACATTAATAATAGTAATAGTATTAGTACTAGTATTAGTATTAGTAGGCGTAGTAGTAGTAGTAGTAGTAGTAGTAGTAGTAGTAGTAGTAGTAGTAGTAGTAGTAGTAGTAGTAGTAGTAGTAGTAGTAGTAGTAGTAGTAGTAGTAGTAGTAGTAGTAGTAGTAGTAGTAATAATAATAATTATAATAATAATATTATTAGTATTATTGGTAGTAGTAGTAGTATTAGTAGTAGTAGTAGTAGTAGTAGTAGTAGTAGTAGTAGTAGTAGTAGTAGTAGTAGTAGTAGTAGTAGTAGTAGTAGTAGTAGTAGTAGTAGTAGTAGTAATAGTTGTCGTTGTTGTTGTTGCAGTAGCAGTAGTAATAGTATTTTTGCTTATTATTATTATTACTAGCTGTAACCCGTGAAAAATCACGGTATATAAAACAATTACTGCAGTGATAACAATTAAGCTTACTTCCCCGTTATATTATGACGTCATATTATAGGCCTATAGCCGTCGTTGGTTAAACTGCTCTAAACGCCGTCGTCATGCCCGTTGTCGTCAAGACAGCCGTCGCCAAGGCGGCAGTATAGTGACGTTACAATAGTGGTTGTTACGGGACAGACAGACGTACAACCGTTATTATGTTGTTTGATTATTATTATTATTATTATTAGTAGTAGTAGTAGTAGTAGTAGTAGTAGTAGTAGTAGTAGTAGTAGTAGTAGTAGTAGTAGTAGTAGTAGTAGTAGTAGCAGTAGTAGTAGTAGTAGTTGTTGTTGTTGTTTTTGTTGTTGTTGTTGTTGTTGTAGATTAGAGGCGCTATAGTAAGTCTCCAGATAATTGACTGACAAAATGACTTAACTAACGGGGAATTTATACAGCGCTTTAAATCTTTTTGTAATCGCCATTTTAAATAAAAACGGATATAGGCTACTAAAGGGTATTTGCCCAATCTAATCTAATCCTGGAATAGGTGATGACTTCATATGTTTATTATTAAATCCAATCCAGGTTTCTATTGCGCCGTTGTTACAGTTCACAGGGTCGATGGCTATAGGTCGCTAAACAACTTCGTGACTATAAATGATAAATCAATACTCTGAATTAGCCTAGGCCTATTCTAAACTCTTTTATTACTTCGAGATCATCCATAAATACCTTTAAAATCCTCCAACTGCCTCCAAAATCCTCTAAATACATCTGAAGTCCTTAACCTCCTCTAAACTTCTACATATGAATAATCAAACAAAAATCTTAAAGTCAGACGTAGCCGTTCCGTAAGTCGCTTCAAGTTACCCGACACCTATCTCCTAGCTGAGGAATTGCATTCAGGTTACATCAATTATTAATTAATTAATTAATTAATATTTATAGCAATTAAAACTAAGACATAAGTAACTATTTAGCATATATTAACATGCTATCAGATCGCTAGGCCTACAATGGACTCTCTTCCATTGGCAGAACGAGAATTAACACATAAACTTGACTTACTTCGCGTGATGTTGCTACGTCCTGCAGTGTCAAGCTCAGATCTCTAGGACGGACTCACTTCCATCCATTTCAGATCCAACACATGCGGTCAGTCAACAACCGGCGACTAATTCTCCCAATGTCCTACGCGATACCCGACCCATTCAACAGAAAACGCCGGCGTGGTCGTTCCGTCAGCCAGCACGCATTTCACGACGATAGACTCGTTTCGTACGCCGGTGTACTGCGAAATATTATCCGGCAACAAAAACGATCCGAAATCTTGTGTCATTGGTTCCCGTGACCTATGATGTCAAGTAGCAACGTAGACGCCCGGAGCCTCCTTTTCATTGACAGATATGATCCGGGTTATTTGCTCAATGCGGTATTCCACCGATGACCTACTTTCCACCACCACTAGACCTCTCAACAAGAACCAATTAACACAATAGACTGGGAAGTCCTTATGATATCACGTCGTGTCATGCGGTCAAACAACATGCGGACAGTCTATATAACAAATCCCAAATAAGAAACACCAATCACAGAAGAAAATTTTTATTTACGTGGCGCTAGGGTGGAAATAAACAGCAACATAAATCAGTCAAGTTGTCAGCATCGTGAATTCTTTTCCGTGATTGGTGGAGCTAAAAATAGCTAAAGTCTACACTCAAGTGTAGGGCAGTATAGACCTATACACAATCCTATACCTCTGAACTTAACTGTACGCGTTTCTTAACAAAGGATGGCCGATAAACTTAAGGGCGGTTCTCTTCTGATGCCTTTTAAACCATTTGCTTACCAAGCCTGAAATTTTACATTTTAATTTTCATACTGAATTACAACTGTAGGCTAATGATGTTGGGTCTTTCTTGAGCCGACTATATAGTAGATAACAAAAATCTGGTGGGACTGACCGTTCTTGTGAGTAAACCAATGTAAAACAAAAGTTAAGTGTGGTAAATTCCCATTGCCTAAAGTAATTGTAATTGTAATCGTAAATGTAATTATAATTAGTGACTTCTGTAAGTTCTGTTACACCGGTGTCTAATGCACAAGGCATCAACTGATAGCAGACCAAAACCAAATAGTAATCAAGTCCATATGCAGAAGATCAGTCTGTATGACAGAGAGGCACCGTATGGTGGATAAGCAATTTGAAAGAGGCAAGTTTTAGGTTGAGAACGAAATGTCACGAGTGACTGAGCAGAGCAAACAGACACAGGGGAGAGTTAAAAAAGTAGACCCAACCATTGAAGAAGCTCATTCACCAAGAACAGTTCTTGATTTAGGTGATTTAGGTATGACCAGACAAAGATAATCAGATGACTTCACTGAATAATGAAAAGTCACTGGTATACAGGCGTCGCAATTGCCTGTAGTTTTGTACAGCACATGCATAGGCGTAATTTGTGGGGGTACGAGGGGTACCCGTACCCCCACTTTTTGGACTGAGGGTACCGTATACCCTCCACTTTTTAAACAATTCATTAGGATATTTATATAGCGCCCATTAAAGAGGGCTACTCAGAGGCGCCCAATGCCAGTCAATATTTTATTATTGAGCTTTCCCATAGATCGCAGTCTCCTCCTTGCTTCGTGTATGTAAGAAATAGGTACCCCCCACTGTTAGACCAATGTTACGCCTCTGATTACATGGATTTTGACCATGAGTGCAGTGTGTCACTTTATGCGATCTTTTGACCCACTCAACTATTAAGCGAGAAATAAACAAATATCTTCAACTCAACTTGACAGGCCTCCTTTTAACAGGTGTTACCATTCAGTGACTGGGGAGGGGGGTCCATAGAGTAGTGGTAACATCACTGGCGTGAAGAGCAAAGAGGTAGCGGGATCGCAACCCTCCCAAATTTAGGTCCACTCAGCCTTTCATTCGCGAGATGGCGCGATGCTAAATGAGATGTAGGACGTGATGGGCGCCTTGCATGGCTGCCGTGTACAGTTAAATTCGACTCCTGTAATAACTTGTGATCATCCGTTCATACTGATTTGTAATCATACTGCGTTACTGTCAGTTTGAAGATATTAAACGAAGATTATTATTATTACTATGACATCTTCAACTAGTAGGCTAACAAAACCAGAATGTGACTGAGCTTCAAGGCATTTGGCAAAACAGCAACTCGTGATTGGAAGTGCTACATTACTTGCAAAGTTATTACAACGTACACTAACCGTAGTTTTCGTACTTCTATATGCCCGTGACCACACAGTCGCACACGGAGTAACACACGCAAGCCAACTGATTAATGAGGCCCCTAGAGTCCGCTTAATTCATTAACAGATAATAATTGGAAATTGATCCTTCGTCAGTTGTCATCGTTCAGCCTCAGGAATGCCATTAAGTAGGCCTACCATAGTTATTCTGCAAGTTCGATATCGATAAGGACACTTTAAAAACCTTTTACAAATTTCTTAGTAAAATATAACTGAGCTACATCAATAAGTTCACTTCGAACGCGGAATTTCCATTCTAAAAATAGAATACGTTCCTGCTAACGAACTTAATACCGCTTCGACCCTTAGAATCACATTTCATCCTAAATTTACTTGCAGAATCGTAATGTCACTAGCCCACGATCTCACGTGCAGACATGAATTACAATACTGCTTTGCATCAGCGAATAATACGCTTCATAAACATAACTATTGTTAACGATGTTCGCCTAGCCATCCGGATCGTATTTGTCAACGGATTAGATTTCGCACGTAAGTAATGCGAAATTGCATCCTGGCAACAGAAGTGGGCGTGGCCGGATCGTTTTTGTTGCCGGATAGTATTTCGCATGACACTGGCGCGCAGTTCGCGTTCTAGTTTAGACCACTGACGCGAACGGCAGACACGCGATCTCCAATTTAGAGTCTAAATAGAAAACTTGGAACGGATGCAAACAGACCATCAGGAATAATACGCCGACGGCCGATGTGGACATTAGAATGACCAAAGAGATGACCAGCTGCGATACGCTTAATAGATGGCCCGGCGAAACGTAAACACTCTGCGTATAAGTTGCCGACCGCTGCCGCCATCTTGAATTTAAAAAACGCGTGACGTGTTAGTACCGTTGAAGTCTAAAAACACCTCAAAAGTGAGCCAAATCCGACACATTTTCCTATTACTCTTCATAAATGCGTATACATATATATAGGTACCCTATACCAGCGGAAAACTCGCACATATCTGTTTCGGAAAGTATGCTGCAAAATTTGTATTAAACATACACTGTTCAGCTGATGGGGCGTAAAAGCATTGCGAAATAAATACATTCATGTGAATCGTATACATTGATAATGCGTCGTGCTCAAGGTAAAATACATATATCATCGCGCTATATATTTATTCCACGCAAATACATCACTACCTTCGATGAGCTTTTTACGATTTCAACTCGGAAGAAACCCGGTCGTTTGCGCTCGTATCCATTTGATACAGTGCACGGGATATACGGTTGCAAATCGGCAATCTTTGTAGATCTCACGGTCGTTTTTCCACTGATCTGCACATATATGTCTTCGCCAACGCTGGCAGTTAACAGCTCATCAAGATAGCGCTCTACATTCCTGCGCGAAACCAAATCATCCCGGATATTCATCAGATCGCTTGCCTACTACATTTCTATACACAGTTTATTCATATATAATTATACAGCTTATTCAAGTATAATATATATATATATATATATATATATATATATATATATATATATATATATATATATACACACACACACACACACACAACATTCATACAGCACAATCAGTACGTCGCTTATATATCTACTAGAGTATTTGCCCGTCATATTATGACGGTAGTGTATATAGGGCTATATAATTATGTCGGTTAAAATGCTCTGATCGCCGTCGTCAAGACTGACGTCACAAACGGTTTCTGTTTCACAATAGATTCCAGAGCGTCCTCCGACAGACACACGCTCTATGGATATTATATGTATAGATACACCTATCAATTGGCCTATTTATATATGAATGTATAGAGGCTATAATTATATACATTTGCTGTATATATGAATATATTTAAAGCTCACTCATATATATATATATATATGCAGTTTATCCATATATTTGCATGTAATTATATGTACATCATATATAGGCCTATATACAGAATTCTATTAGGCCTATATATACGTTAAATGTGGGTGATCCATATAAAACAGAGTTATAGACTCAATATGTGGGATTATTATTAGAGCAGTTTTATATAGCGCCCCTTCTAGATGCATACACAGGAGCACTCCCAGCCCATTGCAACCACGGTCGAACAACGCAGTTTTGAGGACAGTATACGAAATGAGGTGAAATGAACAGTCGGTAGTTACCTGCATGCATGGGCGTTTTGAAGCGCCTTTTTTCACCTCACATAAGCCAACCCTCTGGCCTAATTTTAATTATTGCGATTGTAATTATAACTGAAAATGTATGAAGCTCCAGCACACACACATGGGCGTGCGCAGGAATTTTTGCAGGGGGTGCAACATTTTGTAGGGGGAGCAAAATGACGTTTTTTTGCATAGAATGTAGCCATTAGTGAACACAGAACACGTGACAACTTCAAAAATAAATTATGGTCAAGGACTTTACCTGAATAATTAAGTGTTTTCGCATTGAAAAATCGTGTTGAGGCTGTTCTAATAGTCATAATGATCAAAGGATTTTTTAAATATGCGCAAAATCGAGGGATTGCAGATCTCCCCTTGTTCCCACGTGCGGACGTCCAAGCACAGACACTCTTCAAATGTGTTGCCGACCTGATACTGCAAAACCACGATTGAATCATTGAACACAATGGTTTGAAAGGCTTTCTCAAAATGCTGCAGCTATAGACTGTTATTTTTGTGACTGACATTAGAGTACAGTCGTATGTTCGTGGGGCACGGTTTACCCGAGTGGACAGCGCTCGACCCGTATACGGGTTCGATCCTCCACTGAAGCGGCCACTGTGCAAGGACTTTGAGCAAGTCCTTCACTTAGCCTACAGTTGATAAGCGCCATCGATGTTGTCGTTTGGCTGTTTGTGAGTGCACTTCTGAACGGTTGTATTGTATTGTATCAAATACAATTGTATTGTATTGTATCAAATACAGCTGTAGGCCTATTAAGTGCGCGTAGGCCTATAGACCTACGTGCGAGGACGCATTCCACAGTATCCCTTTATATACACACAGAAACATGATATTGTTAGTTGTTTTGATTGTGTTAGGCTATATATTATGTGTGCATGTATCCATTCCGATCTCACAAGACTGCTGCAGAAATGTAGAACGGCTGCAGAAACTGTAACAGAAGACTTTTATTCTTGAAAAGAACCGTTCCAGAGGATGGTGCATGGGTGGGCTCAGCATCAGCTTATCCTTTCTATACTATGCAACGGCGGTTTGAAAGGATCGACTGTGTGGACAGAACTCCCAGAAGCATAAATTATCCGGTAGCATACACCCGTGGCCTACAGACAGACATGTACAGTGCATGACTTCATGGTTTATGTAGAGTGTATGCATTGGAGGAAATTGGTAGCATCGCCTTGGTGAGCCATAAAAGGCGCAAAATAAACGCTTGTGTATACACACACACTCAGACCTACATACAAGCTAACATATATATAATTATATACCTTAGGGCCTGTACATACATTCATTCAGCATTCATACATACACATACTGTGACATAGCCTACATATGCACATATAAGGCCTATAGATGCGCACACATGCATACATACGTACATATATGCATACATATACAAATACACACACATGCTTGAAATAGTAATACCTCGTCCTCGGTATTAGTTATCAAACTATATATAGGCCGACGGCAGAAACAACTTTAAACATTTGTAATTATCGGCAACTTGCCGCATAGGAATTAGGAACACATGTATCTATTAACAGCTGACCACCTCCCTGGCAGCGAAGCCATAAATCCTATGTGACTCTGTATACTCTGACATTAGACCTTATTTTGTGTTACTCCAAGCACTTCAGTTCATGCCATGTAGGCCTATTATATGAGCAGGGCTGGAGTGGTAAAATTAGAGGTGAGTACACGCTTCCGGCTAATTTTCCGAAACAGATTAGAGGTGAGTATAGGCCTACGCTACAGTATTTTGTGAGTATAGGGCCTACGCTACAGTATTTTAATATAAATAAATATAAATATTTTGTGAGGTGAGTATACGGTCTCTAGAGGTGAGTATACGCTGTATGTATACCCCGTATACCCTCGACTACAGCCCTGTGTAGACGCCGAAACTGTTACTATAATGCGTGTGTGTGTGTGTGTATATATATATATATATATATATATATATATATATATATATATATATATATATTCTTTTATCAGGCAAAACTGGTTGGCACATTGCAACCACCAAGAAAAAAATAGATACTAGCAATAATAATAAAAATAATAAAGGTTGCTGTATATACATGGATGGGTTTAAGACAAGTTTAACGACATCTTATGCAGGGCTGTAGTGGTAAAATTAGAGGTGAGTACACGCTACCCGTTAGTTTTCAGATACAAATTAGAGGTGAGTAAACTTATACGCTACAGTATTTTAATATAAATAAATATAAATATTTTGTGAGGTGAGTATACGGTCTCTGACTAGAGGTGAGTATACGCTGTTTACCAGCGTATACCCTCGACTACAGCCCTGATCTTATGGCGACAAAGGCCGCTGACGTCGAGAGAAATTATTTTGGCATATTACTGCTCTTCAATACAATAATCAACTCAATCGGTAGGTGTCCTAAGTGTAACACTAATAATGGTAGTTAAATATTCGGTGTTGTTTACGATATATGCCCACTATTGCGGCTTCCACAGCTACTAGTGTCGACCTTTTTAATTCCTAACAATCGACTGCTGTTTTTCTTTAGTTCATGACGTGTTTTATTGCGCTTTTGTTGTTTTCTAACGTAGTGGCGATAAATGGTGTTGAATTTCACTCGCAAGGAGGCGTTTCATTAAGTCGCGTGTAGATGGAACCCCAGCGGCCTTTGCCAGGCAGGGAAGGGATCGAGTCAGTCCTTTCGAATGCCAGAGGCCAAGTGAATTCACCGAGAAAAACAAGATTAAAGACGGGGAAGGCTCTTGCAGAAGAGCGACCAATGTAAACAGTAGCACTGCCGACCGACGATGTCGCTACATTAGACGCTGCAGGAGATGCTACGGCGAGAATTATTTTCTCAAGCTTAATCCAATATCTTATACCGTATACGCCCGGGCGTATATTCGCGTTCGTCAACAAGCGGTTGTGTGGGGAGGGAGGGGAGCGAGGGAGGGAGGAGAGCGAGGGAGGAATTGACGGAAGTGAGGCGTCTGGGTGTAATGGAATGTAATGTACAGTAGGCCTAATGTGAATCTTCGAAATTTCTCAGCGCCACATCAAAGCCACGTCAGAGAGACTAGCTTATTCACCGGATGGATTTGGATGGGTGGATGGAAGGGTGGATGGGTGGGTGATGAGTGGATGGGTGGGTGGGTGGGTGGGTGGGTGGGTGGATGGATGGATGGATGGATGGATGGATGGATGGATGGATGGATGGATGGATGGATGGATGGATGGATGGGTGTATGGATTGATGCATGGAGGAGTGGGTGGATGGATGATGGATGGATGGATGGATGGATGGATGGATATATGGGTGGATGCATGGAGGAATGGGTGAATGAATGGGTTGATGGATAATTGGTTGGTGGATGTATGATAGATGGATGGGTGGATGGATGTGGGGACGTAACGACGGAGGGAAGGAAAAGATGGATGGATGGACGTAGGGAGGGAGATGTGTAAATTTGTTAGGTGGGTAGGCGTGTGATGGGTAAAGGCGAAAGAATGATGATGTACGGAATTGTTTTCTGGTTTTAGGTAGAAACAGTTTGATGAAACAGAGGAACTGGTAACGACAGATAAGGACTGTCAAAGAAAGAGGAAGAAACAGGCACACAGGCAGACATGCACAGGGTGACAGAGGAGAACTCAACAGGTCTCCGAGACGGTCAGACAGGCACACCATGGAGAAAACAAGCAAAGTAAACCGCGGATGTGGATCATGCAGGACTTTCAAAGTTCTATGTAGCAAGCAGCTACATGTACATAGTTGCAAGAGAAATAAATCTGTTGTTTATCCGGAGCAGCGATTTTTTCCTGCATCCCCTTTCATCTGTGGTTCACCTTTTACACAAACAGCCAACCTCACCCGTAAAAACATCAACGTTGTGATTCAGAATCAACGCGGAATTTGCCAAGAAAACTCGATCGCTGAGCGAGTAGATCAGATATAGGATCAACTTACATCAGGTTACGATAATTCACAAGCGATTATACAAACTTGCATATCTTTGTGATTTCCACACAAAATCGCCTGAAATCGGTAGAGGTCACTAAAGCCAGTTGCTGTGTAGATCCGCTTAATATCACAAAATGGATATTTAAGTGGTAAAATAAAAAGGCATCTCATACATTTCTTGATTTATCTGAGGAAGAACAAAGAAGAACTGTCATTAGAGCAGTGTTTGTAGCTAGATGCGGTACTGTTTGTAAGTATATGTGTGGTACTATTTGTAAGTAGGTGTGATACTGTTTGTAAGTAGGTGTGGTACTGTTTGCAAGTAGGTGTACTGTTTGTAAATAGGTGTTGTAGCCTACTGTTTGTAAGTAGGTGTGATATTGTTTGTAAGTAGATGCGGTACTGTTTGTTAGTAGGTGTGATACTGTCTGTAAGTAGCTGATACTGTTTGCAAGTAGGTGTACTGTTTGTAAATAGGTGTTGTACTGTTTGTAAATAGGTGTGATAGCCTACTCTTTGTAAGTAGGTGTGATATTGTTTGTAAGTAGGTGTGGTACTGTTTGTTAGTAGGCGTGGTACTGAAATTATCATTATTATATGAAGCTTTTGTATCTTGTAAGTCTCAAAGGTATGTTGTATGGTTGCTGATTGGTTAGGACGCTCGGCCTTTAGCGGGTTCAAGCTTCCACTCAGGTGGTCACTGTGCAAGGACCTTGCTTTAGTAAGTCCTTCATGAACAATTGCTCAGTGCCATCGATGTTATGGTCGTGTGTGCTCTGTTGAACTTGAGAAAGAGAGCAATACGAGCAAACGAGTAGTAATATAAGAATAAGATAAGAGAGAAATGAATTACTAAAAAAAGGTCATCTACTTTTTTTAAAGATGAAAGTCAGAAAAACTTTGTGGATGTTGGAAAACACGGATGAAATTTCCCAAAAAAGGTCGCCCTTGTTGTTCCCCCCCCTCCCCGACAAACCTTGTTTCCCCCCTCAGAAGAGGGGGACTAGATTAAACACTGAGCAATAGTGTCCCTGTTGAAGAACACCTCTGAATAGCCCTCTCAGTATATATTATATTGTATTTTACTATACATACATACATACATACATACATACATACATACATAGGCTACGTTCATAGATGCAGTTGTATTGTACTGAATGTGGCTAAAACAATCATCCCACTACTTTAATTGTCACCAGATTCGTCAGAAAAGAAATCAACAATGATCAATGAAAAATTGTCTGTCGATTTCTCGTAGCATTTAATAGACATTGAAAAGCCGTAGCAAAGACAGAGATGTCAAGATATTGATGAAATTCGAATTGCTTTTAATCCTAAAACGCCATACACTAATGTTCAAGACATTAAAACCAGCTGTTCAAATGCAAAAGACATTTGTTACCATAGTATTAACAAATGTTCACTTCATACGTTGGAACTATCTGCAATAATGTTTCAACAGACGCTCTACTATGAAACCTATAGTAACATAACACCAAACACAGTTATTCCCAAACTACCAATGAACAAAATATAGGCCCCTATCTTCTCCCAATCCCCTAAATTCGCTTTATCCGGTATATGAATGAAAATTAAAAAGAAATACTGCTCATAATAATGTAAATTTTGTTAATTCTTTAGCAAAGATAAACTCTACAATTCACGCGACAGATCCTCAAGTTAGCTAAGTGTGCACTAGGCATATCTTGTAAACATTTCACGATAAATTAGCTAAACTGCGACAGAAACGCTGGAGTCTCTACTCTAAACACACTTCTGTTAACAGCAGTCCTCTCAGAAGTTTACAAAAGGCGTGCGATAAAAAATACCCACACGCTCACAAGTCCTAAGAGATGGGCTCTTGGGTTGTAAGTTGTAACACCTTCCGACTGCAGCTCAACTGCACATATGAACCCAAATATTGCAAAGAATAGGCAAGTACCTAACTTCACCAAACACCGTTTGGCAATCATTTTTGGTAACTCAGATTTTGTACGACCTTTTCCTTTTCTGTCTTGAAAAATCTGTGGTGACTTTTTACTCAGCATTGATCTGACGATCTTTTTCAGAATTTAAATAACTTTCCTTTAGATTCCCCATTTCTTATGACTTACCCAGGACTTTTGATGATCCTCTAATTTCCAAGATTTTTCATTAATTACTTTTTCAGTAGATGGCCACGTGATTCAATTCGACATTAAAATTGGATTTATCATCACGTTTTCCACACTACAAGTTTTGTATGAAGCCTTCTCCCTTACCAATTTGGGATGAAGCAACAAAATGGCCCGGCTAGCAAAATTCAAAGGGGGACAAAGCTGGATCCCCCGGATACACCCTTGCACAAATGTTGCCATAGCAACCCACGACAACAATGGTTTGTCATTGTGTTGATTTTATACGATGCACAAAGTTTCAAACCCAAGAGTCCGCACCGCTTACGACCAGCACACTACCTTTTAATCATTATTCTGAAAGAGTTCAAATGTTCGATAAGAGACTAGATGCAGAGCATTACAACACACTTCAACACATTAATAATACCATAATAACAATAAATATTATAAATAATAAATTCATATAATACAAGTTTTGTTGAATCTATAATGCAGTAATAATAATAATAATAAATAAATAATAATTATAATCGCTGGAATTTATCTCAAAAATGAGAAGTCGGACAACAGATGCAACCCACAACCCACTAGAAACTTCATTCAGGAAGATTTCGGTGGCTGTTCAAAGAGGAACGCTATTTGCCTCTCCGGGACGTTACTCTCTGAGAGGGCATTTCCAATAGCAATGACAACGATATTGTTTTCTTTAAATAGGTAAGAATACCGAGAGAAAATGTGGACATAAATAAATAAATATATAAATAAATAATAGTAATAATAATAATAATTATAATAATAATAATAATAATAATAATAATAATTAATAATAACTGTCCACTGACAGTTGGAGGCGTTGCAAGGTACTTTCTTCCTTCAACTTCATTTTACATCATCTTTGATAGCCAAAAACCTCGGAGTAAACATCAATTACCACAGACAACTTATAACACTGAACCGATTACATCATGATTTTGTCTAAACGTCTACGGAATAACGAAAACCAAGCAAACTCCAAAAACAGAAACTCAGAAACAAAATAATCAAAACAATCTGTAAAAGTAACACAAACAAAAAACTCGGAAAATAGAAAGCAGCCAATCTTAAAACATACGAAACAGGGACGAGATATCTTCCTCGGTGAATCTGGACACGATTTAATTCTCGTGATCCACGACAAAGTGAACGGACTTATGTGTACCCCAGGTTAGAGGTGATTCTTTTATTGAAACAGTGGTTGAAATGCTCATCCGGAGGTGGCAGTTCCCCAAATTTTTGCAAATGGAAAACCTCACCACACCTGACGAATCTATAACTGATGTTCCCTATTTGGATAAAACGTGAAATGTGTGAAACATGATACATAATTCCTGTAGCCGAAACACATTTATGTGACCGATCCTCTGAGTAGGTATCTTGTAGGGGCTCTATATCAAGGTTTGATTGATTGGGAAATTGATTGATTCAAGATGGTGGATCTTACAGTTCAGGTGAAGGACCTCAAGTCTTAGGTCTGGCTGAATTTAACCACTGTATCAAAGAAGATATCTCCCAATGCCTTGCAAATACTCATTAATCTCTCCTCCAGGAATCTCAACAGGATCCAACAAATGGCAATTTCCTAGCAATAGCTTAAACAATTAGGTAAATTCCTATAATGTAATTTAGTATAGCAGCAACAAAAAGAAACTGGTTAAAATAGATTTAAAATATTTCATACTTTATTGTTTTCGAACTGTTTAATGTACACTGGACCCTAATCCTCAAAAGAGGCTTGCAACACTCATTTCAAAACTGGTTCATATGCTTTGGACCTTAGAAGAAGCATTTACAGAAAAGCTTCACATTAGTTGTGACTCTTGCTTATTACTCACTATACGAAATTTCCCTTTTTAATGCCTTTAACATCATATAGGCTACTCAAAAGGCTCTACATCAAATGCCTAGATACCTGAATTCCAACTCCTCAGGTTTGGCTAGCCGCAGAAATCTTCACTCCGCATCCCGAAGCGAACTTGTTCCCTTTAAATGTACTTAGAATATGCAATATCGTGCCTTTTCAGTGGTTGGAATAACCTTCCTTCACATTTGCGTGTTCTTCTAACTGGTGATTCTTCACACACCTTTAACCAGCATTTGAAAAAAGTTCTCTTTAGCCCCTGGGAGCACCTGTGAGTAGGTAGTCATCTTGGAAAGGCGCTTTACCAGAGCTCTGAGTAAATAAACAAAATTGGCTAATGTGAACTAAACCTTACTGAAATCAAACAAACTTCAAAAAAGTGACTAACAGAACTGTTTCGTTAATCTGACCGTTACTAGCAAATGCACTTATAGCATAAACATAATATAATATACTGTAAACATAAACTAACTCAGCACTTAAGCAGCTCTCCTAAGAGTCTAAGACAACCCACACCAACACTCCAAACACTCAAAATTTTGCTCCAAGCGAACGTTCTAACATTCCATACAACAAAAGTCAGCAAATTTTCAAGCTGTGCATCGGAAAACTGGCAAAACCGGCGGTTGATCGAGATTCGAATACAAATGCTCAGCGACGAATAAGTACAATAAATACTGAAAAACAAATTCTGAAATGAATGAAATACAAATAAATACAAAGCAACATAAATTCCGATTACAATATACAGTATGGACTCATGTTACACGAGTTACAGTTACAGTATATACTCGTTTTACACAATCTCAGTTTACACACCATTCTCATTAAAATGGTGTTATGCTCCAAAAGCTATTAACTTAACACACCATATTGGTGAATGTGCTATAGGGAGAACTGCATTATATCACCAATGCTGACTCAGCATTATCCCTTTAACACACGACCTAATTTACACGCAGTATCCTAAGGTATGTCTCCCCCCATGACTTCGCTCTAATGAGTCCTCACTGTACCTATTAGGACAATAAGTGCAGGTCATGACTACGACAGATCAGTTTTGTTAATACTCTAGAAATATTTAATACTTTCGATTCCCTTGGCTAATGAAATGCAATACGAGTTTTATATAATCCAAGGCTATGTATCTATTGTTGCAGTTCAGTTAGCTATGCTGTTAGCAAAGTTAGCATTGAAATCGATCGATCAAGCAGTCGACCATTCTTTCGATAGACCAACAACACTTCTTCGATATCATTAATACTACCAACACCATGCACCACCCTATCACTAACCCACTACTGCTATGACCACCACCGCAATGACCACTATGATGTTGGTAGTGGTAGTACCACTATGACCACTACCACTACAGTCACCACTATGACCACTACCAATATGGCCACTACTACTATGACCACTACCAACACCATCCTACAACTGTCATCATCATCATCGCTTCCCAGAGACAATCAGGTACGAGCAGAATAAATCTCTTAGCCACCAAAATCAGATGTTACGAAAAGTCACCTTCAAATAGAAATGCACGTCACTCATTAATGTCGTCACTCCCACCCCTTAAAACCAGTTTCTATGCTAGCCAAACTGCCCATTTCGAGGCGTGACAAATCCGACATTCGAGATAAGCCTCCGCCGGTATCGCCACTCATCCACCGTCACCTGCCTCAGGCTCCTCTATCTATCACCCCTCTGGCTTTCCACTTCACATCAAAATCTCACCTCTTCAAGAATCCCTACCTAATCCACCCAATCCTCCCCTTCCAATCTTTCTCCACCTACATGAAACCCTCCCAAGCAGCTCCTCTAGGGTTTCTCAGGCACTGGACTCTGATCTTTCCTTGACAACCTCTCTGACATGATGTAGCGCTCCTGAATAAACTGGTGCCCTGCACTAACTTTTACGTAACGCCTTAGAAACGTGGAGTTTATGATTACGAATAAGCCTCTACTAAAAACTCCAAAGATAATTACGATCAAAATAAACATGTATGCTAATAAGTTAAAAACTTATCATCTCGACAAACGGTTACTAGTCCGTTAACAAATCACAAGAAACTCATGCAAAACAGCCATGGAATATAATCGGTTGAAACTCTGCTGGCTCTAGCCACAAGGCAGAACCGACTCGTGGCTTTAGCCATATGAAAACTCTAGCACTACGGCTAAAGCCAGTTGCCGTAAAAAGACTACACAGCCAGTTAAACCGCACTTTAAAAACCCAGCCACTGCAAAAAGCAACACAACATGCAGAAAATTCTCAAAGCTATCATGACAGAAACCACCTAAAAAAGCCGTGGCAACAGCCATTTACAAAGCCAAGACATGGCTCAAGCCATTGGCAGCTGACAAAGCTAAAAACTGATACCATGATAAACTGTGGTACAGCCATCACCCAGAAGGGGTCATCCAACAGTTACCATCTCAGCACATGAGACCTAAATCCATCCATCAACAATACACAAAACAGTAATCTCTGTAATGTAACCCAATGCAACGGTGGTAAAATTTATGTAGATTCATAGTAAACGGTGTATGTATTATTAAAATGGTGCTACAGAAGTCTTGATTAGATTAGGAATAGATTGGGTTATCAGATTAGAACTATCGTAAATTAGGTTTAAAGAATCAGATTAGGATCTGATTACGATTAGATTATAGGATCTGATTAGGATTACATAATCAGATTAGGTGATCTGATTACGATTAGATTATATGATCTGATTAGGATTAAATGATCAGATTAAGTGATCTGAATAGGATTAAATTACGTGAACAGATAATGATTAAATGATCAGATTACATGATCTGATTAGGATTAAATTAATAACAGTGAAAGAAGATTAGGATCTTAAAACCCCAACTGGAAATGACTATTAGTCATGTGGCTACAGCCAGCCGCTAAACTGCATGGCTAAAATAGCCATATGGCTTCATAAACGACCTTCCAAATGACAGAGCAGCTAATTACCACACAGAAATGCACAGCCCTGCTAAAGAACTACACTTACATTATTTGTTCCCAGCCTACTGGTAAAGTAATAAGATGACTGTGAGCCACAAAACAGTCATCTGGCTAAAAAAACTGTACAGAGGCTACATCAACCAAGAACTAAACAACAGGTTGTCTACAGCCACACAGGAATCTTGAGCCACTCCAAGTAGCTTCGTAGCAAAATCGCAGCACAAGAAAGCCCCACAAAATGTGGCTAAAGCCAACCATTTAAATTTACAAAAGACAGCTGGCTTTTGGAAATACAAAGTGACTTATAAAACTTCTAAAGTCGCTTTCATTGGCCAACCGATGCACTTGCAACTGTTGCACAAGTCACCGAATGTCAACAGAGACAACCAATTGTCAGTGTTCGTTGCACGTGCAACCGTTGTCTGCAAGTCCCAACAACGTAAAAGCTGACAACCGTTGCTCAGTCCTTGTTCATGGCCAATTTCTTCATCTGACGTATGACGGCCGTTGCATTGTATGCTTGCTACAAACGACAACGAAAGACAACCAATAAACACCAGTGATTTAGATTTTAGTGATTTAGATTTCAGTGATATAGATTTCAGTGATTTAGATTTCAGTGATTTAGATTTCAGTGATTTTAATTACAATGATTTATATCATAGTGATTTTAACTACAGTGATTTAGATTAGTGATTTAGATTAGTGATTTTAATTAGTGATTTTAATCACAGTGATTTTAATTACAGTGATTTTAATTACAATGATTTATATCATAGTGATTTTAACTACAGTGATTTAGATTAGTGATTTAGATTAGTGATTTTAATGAGTGATTTTAATTACAGTGATTTTCATTACAATGATTTATATCATAGTGATTTTAACTACAGTGATTTATATTAGTGATTTTAATTAGTGATTTCAATCACAGTGATTTTAATCACTGTGATTTTAATTACAGTCATTTATATCATAGTGATTTTAACTAGTGATTTAGATTGCAGTGATTTTAATTACAGTGATTTTAATTATAGTTTTATTTAGTTACAGTGATTTTAATTACAGGGATTTTCTACTGTGTATATAGAAGTAGAGCGAACCTTCCATTTAGATTTGGCGAAGTTCTTCTTCATCTGAGCACTGACAGATGCATGGATGTCTTTGTCTAGTGCAGTGTTGCCAGAGATCCTACGACAAACAGCAGAAGAGGTATGGTAACTTAAGACAAGGTATTGAAACTTGAGATAAGGTAAGGTAAGTAGTTAGGCGAGTTTAAACTATCACCAGAAAAAGCGAGCTAAGCTTAGGTACACTCCTTTGAAACTTAATTAAACAAAATCTTTGGTAGAGATCTTATAACAAACAGTAGAAGAGGTATGGTAACTTAAGACAAAGTAAGGTAAGTAGTTAGGTAAGTTTAAGCTATCGCCAGCAATGGTGAGCTATGCTTGGGTAAGTTCACACAAAGTATGGTAAGTTCAGGCTAGATAATTTTCAGGTATGGTATCTTCATGTAGGCATCCAGATATTTGAAAAAAGAATATGGAAAGGTAAGAAGGTAATGTTACATAAAATACCACTGAGATCTAAGGTAAGGTCAGATTAGGTAAGTTTAAGATCAGGTCTAGTAAAGGACGTGAGATGAATCCTACCACTTGTGCTCGAGTGCCAGTTTGCATGTATATCGAGCCTTGACATCCTTACACATCAGATGTCTTATGAAGTCTTTCGCTAAAAAAACAATGAATGCAACGGTAAAAAATTTGTAACAGGCCTTTACAGGAAACTCTCCAAAGTCATAAAGGTAATGGTATCAAATCTGTTAACAAACCCTTATAGAAACTCCCAAAAAGCATGAAGGTAATGGTAACGGAGAAGTGGTAATGGAGAAGCAATTGCTGAGCGAGTGTTTGGAGTGGCGCCACTTGTCATTCGCGGAATGTCTACTCTATCAACCGTTTGGTTGTTCAACCGATACCTATTCTACGTGTAGGACTATCTGAGGTGGTTTGAGAGATTTTCAGACGATGATTCTACGTTCTTCAAAAACTCTGGACCCGCTGTCATCTACCAATTCTAGTTGGGAATCACTTGGTTGAGTGTGATAATCTATGTGCGCCCTGTGGTGGACTTTGTTTCCCTACAGAACAAAAACAGAAATTGAACTCACCTGAGATAGTGTGTTTTAAGAACCTTTAGACATTGACACACCTACCAACCTTATATACCTATCATTTAAAATATTTAAGCTTCATTTTAATATGGTTGCGCCCTGTGGCGTGTTTCGGGATTATAGCACCATGCGCAAAATAAATAAGGGTTCCACTATAATGCGCCGTCGAGCTCGCTTTGTTATATTAGGTGTATCTTGACGTCTTGGTAGCAATGTTCCGCCATGTGACGAATTTTGTAATATAATATGGCGAAAATTTAATAATTTGTACTGATAACTAAGACTTGGATTTCTTCTTAATTAATGCGCCACCTGGCGAACTAATTATATTTTTATTACCTTACCTTATAATGTTCCCATTTTTAGAGGTTATGCTCCTACTAATACCCACTTTGGTGGCTATTATGGGCTCTAACCCTAACCCTAACCCTAACCCTAACCCTAACCCTAACCCTAGAGCCCACTTTGGTGGCTATTATGGGCTCTTATACCTATTCTACGTGTAGGACTATCTGAGGTGGTTTGAGAGATTTTCAGACGATGATTCTACGTTCTTCAAAAACTCTGGACCCGCTGTCATCTACCAATTCTAGTTGGGAATCACTTGGTTGAGTGTGATAATCTA
This sequence comes from Allolobophora icterica, assembly GCA_963556255.1. Lineage (NCBI taxonomy): Eukaryota > Metazoa > Annelida > Clitellata > Crassiclitellata > Lumbricidae > Allolobophora > Allolobophora icterica. Next base: position 47,154,065 of record OY744614.1, on the reverse strand, counting down.
TGTGCGCAAGCCTGCCTCTGGTGACTTTTCCAGTTATCTGAGTAATGTTTGCCAAGTGACAGATGCTCCGCTCTAAATGACATTTAACATCATAGGAAACTAACGCAGAGTGCCATTCACCGGGGACGGCGCCTAACAGGCTGCCATACGTGTCCATCTGTTACACGTCAATAGTCAATATTTAATTTGCTATTTGCTATTATCTTATAACAGTGTGTCAACCCAATTATCGTCAATAGGCACATACGGTATATAAATTATATACATATATACATTTATATATATATAACACTTGTTTTAACACACCGCTATAAAAACTCATTAGAGTTTTAGGGCAAAGATGCTTTCACTAGCTTACATAACTCAATAGAAACTCAGTTCAAGGTAATTGCAACACGCTTGAAGTGATGTTTTGGAATTCTGGAGGGAAAAGTAGGAGAGGAGGATCACGGAAGAACTGGCCGGAACCATCAAAGACGACTCGAGAAGCGTGGAGATGTCAGGGGACGAGGCCGAGGAGTTGGATATGGACAGAGATGAGTGGAAGAGATGCGCTGCAGATGCGCAGGCTTGCATGGGAAGGACTAAGTACTAAGTAAGCAGTTCTTTCCAGAAACCCCTGTAGAAGCCCCTCGTAGATTATCACAGATACCCACAATGATACCTTAACTATTTTACCTTACATAACCTAACAAAGATGGAAAACGATGGTAAAAATGGTGATAAAATCGGGTAAAAAGATGGTAAAAGATTGTAAAAAAGATATTAAAAAGACTGGAAAAGGTGGTAAAAAGATGGTAAAAAAAAGCTGGCATAAATGATAGTAAAAAGATGGCAAAAGGATGGAAAAAAGATGGTAAAAAAGATGGCATAAATGATAGTAAAAAGATGGAAAAAGGATGGAAAAAAATTGTAAAAAAATGGCATAAATGATAGTAAAAAAGATGGTATTAAAAGATGGCTAACCAGAATCCGATATGTCGTCCCAGTAGGGAGAATCAAACTCGTATTCCGCCTTCAGAATCTGTCGGAACAGTTCGGAATCATTCTCGTCGTAGAACGGCGGATAGCCACACAGCCTGGACAATGACAAGGTGTCTTGTAACAAAGAACTTGTAAATGTAGTGTCATGAGAACCTTGTATGTAGGTATTAAACGAGTATAATTAACACGTAAGCATGGCTCATGAAATTGCATGATTGCTATAGAGTATAATTAATAGATCATGCATATGCATATCTCATGAATATGAATAAATGCTATAGAGTATAAAGAGTATAATTAATAGATTATACATAGCTCATGAATATGAATGATTGATACAGAGTATAACTAACAGATATGCATAGCTCATGAATATGTATGATTACTATAGAGTAAAATTAACAGATATGCATAGCTCATGAATATGAATGATTGCAGAGGCTCAGTTCATGACTGTTTGTACATACAGTATTCATATATTTGTGTAACAACTATAGAATACTCAGACATGCATGCCAAACACAAATGAAATTAAATGTCCTGCATCAGCTCATGAATATGTATACAGAAGATGAATAATTGATGAGGAATTCATAAATAACTAATGAGGCGATTCATGAATAATTAATTAGGACATTCATGAATAATTAATGAGGACATTCATGAATAATTAATGAGGACATTCATGAATAATTAATGACGATATTCATGAATAATTAATGAAAATATTCAAGACACTCACAAGATGTAGGCGATGACACCAATGGACCAGACATCGACCTCCTTGTCGTAGGGCTGCTGAGCCAACACCTCTGGGGCTGAGAGACAACAACATCCAGTGCATTCACGTCAATATTCACTTAATTTGAATCATTTATTTAAATTTATTCAGTTATTCGTTTGGTTTAATCTACGAATTTAATAGTTTATTCAACTGTTTTCGAGTAGTCGTTTATTTGGTCAATTCGTTAAATTAATTATTCATGATAATTTTGTTCGATTATAACTTCTGACTGTGGTCTCACTTGAAAAGCAGCATTTCAGATACACACAAACACACACACACACACACACACACACACACACACACACACACACACACACACACACACACACACACACACACACACACACACACACACACACACACACACACACACACACACACACACACACACACACACACACACACACACACACACACACACACACACACACACACACACACACACACACACACACACACACACACACACACACACACACACACACACACACACACACACACACACACACACACACACACATGCACACACATACATACAAACACATCCATACAAACACATCCATACAAACAAACACATACACACACACACACACACAAACACACATAAATGGACACACATAGGCTGCCTCTCTGTCTTACCAAATGATCTTCTGGATTTTGACCTCGTTACGGCTTGGTTTTGGTGTGCCATCGGTTGATGCCTTGTGCATTAGACACCGGCACAATAGAAGTTACTAATTACATTACATTACATACACCTGTGCAACAATTAGGATCCGTCCTTGACGTGGACATCTGGACCACATTAGAGCCAAAAAAAGACGCCTCCGCAATCGTTTCCTTGACAGCGACCACAGATCAAACTCCAATCACCTAAAAGCCAAGCACTGATCGAGCGACACTGATTGCTTTGCCCTTCCAGTTGATAAGCCACCGATCCAGTTACCGACCTACCTACGTATCCAGGTGTTCCACAGGCCGTTGCCATGGCGCCCGACTCAGCAGTCTTGGACAATCCAAAGTCGCTGATCATAATCTTCGAGTCCTCAGCCGGACTGTAGTAGAGCAGGTTCTCCGGCTGGAAATGAAACACAAGCATGTCTTTTGTTATCGATGGCCGAGTGGTCAGAGCACTCGACTCGTAACTGAGCGAGTACGGGTTCGAGCCTCCACTGACGCGGTCACCGTGAGCGTTGGTAAGTTGCTGTTGAACGACACTGTGTCATAACAAAGATGATTAGAGTCGTCCTCCTCCTTTCTCCAGGCGTGGGACTGGCACTATCTCAATACGAACAGTGCATGTGCTCAGTGGTTAGTTGCTGTTTAAAGACACTGTGTCATAACAAAGGTGATTAGCGTCGCCATCCTCCTTTCTCCATGCTTGGGACTGGCACTACCAGAGTACGAGCAGTGGTGGAGTTCACAGTGTATGGTCGTTGACCCTCCTTTGTAGAGTTCAACAGCACACAAGCGACCACATGACAGATGGCGCTGAGCAACTATGAGTGAACGACTTGCTCAATGTCTCTATAATAACCGTCTCAGAGGAGGAGGATCGAACCCATACTCTCTGCGTTACAAGGCGAGCGCTCTATCCTAATCGTAAGCTTGAGATTTCTACAGCACCCGAAAAAGCGAAGTTGCGGGAACTGGTTATTCATAGGCGTTTAGTCAAAACAATATTGATAGGCAGGTAGGGTCAAAATCGGTTCCATGTCAAGATCCCAAGGGTCAGGCAGTCAGACGGCTAAGGTGGGTGGTGCTTAGAATTGAAACGGCAAGGGAGGTAAGGGGAGAGGAGGAACAGGATTTGTGAAAGATCAGTGTTTACAGTTCTGAGAGAAAGACCTGTGGAGAGATGATCCTGTGAGTTCGGACGATGGAATAGGTAAATGTTCTGGCGGCTACCGTCCGTGTCCACTCAGTTTAGTAATTGTAATTAGTTAAGTTCTATTGCGCCGGTGTCTAAGGCACAAGGCTTCAATTGATGGCACACCAAAACCAAGCCATAATTAGGTCAACATCCAGAAGATCAGTCCGTAGTACAGAGAGGCAGTCTATGTGGATAAGCAGTTTGAAAAAGGTAAATTTTAAGTTGAACGAAATGACAAAAGCGACTGAGCAGAGCGCACAGACACAGGGAGAGAGACTTCCAAAACGTAGGTCCAGTAACCTAAAAAGCTCGTTCACCAAGAACAGTTCTTCATTTAGGTATGACCAGACAAAGATAATCAGATGACCTCATTGAATAATGATAAGTCTTTGGAATAAAAACTGATTTTAAGTATTTTGGCTGGCCAGAGTTAAAAGTTTTATAAACTATCAACCCCAATTGGAAACTAACTAGTACAATCACCCCAACAAGAAAACAGGTCAGTGAACATTCCATGTCAGTCCAGTTAAAATTCCACGCCTGTCCAGTTACGTAAACACCAATTCGAAACGTAATCTGAATCGGTAACCGGATTATGCCAAGCCCACCGGATGCCTAGGAAAACGACTTCCTGCTATACGGGAAATCGTTTAAATTAATTATCAATGCAACAATTCTAATTACTTTTCCAAATTAGCGCAGTCTGTACTCAGCCTGGATGTTGGTTCAACAGATCGATAACAACAAACAGCTTTAATTAATTAGAATAATGAGTAGTGCCAGGAACTAACACTAACTGTAACGGTGGCATTAGTGATTGCAATCATCATGATGATTACGATGGTAGCATTGGTGATTACAATGACAACAACAATGATTATAATAATTATTATTATTTATGTAGCACCTTTACAACCTATCAAATGTGTCAACCACCAAGATAACAATTACAAAAATTCGCTTCCTTCCTATGGATCTCTCTGGTTCTTTTTATGGTCTTTTAAAGTCATTTCTCTTTGATTGGGCCTGGGTCAGGAGCACCTCTGGGTGGATTCCTTGAAGGGGTGCTATATAATCTGATAGATAGATAGATAGAGATAGAATGAGAACAATGATACAGTGACAACAATGATGGCAACAGTGATAATAACAACAATTATGGCAACAGTGACAACGATGATGGCAACAGTAACAAAGATGACGGCAACAGTAACAACACTGATGGCAACATTAATAACGATGATGGCAACAGTGACTACAATGATGGCACCAGTGACAACAATGACAATAGTGACACAATGATAGCAACAGTGACTACAATGATGGCAACAGTGACAACAATGATGGCAACAGTGGCAACGATGATGATACCTTGAGATCGCGATGGACAACGCCTTTGTCGTGCATGAAGTCGACGGCTTCAAGGACCTGTCGGATAAGATAACTAGCGTCCTGCTCCGTGTAACTTCCCTTCTCAACAATCCGATCAAACAGCTCACCTCCGGTCACTCTGGGAAAATGTAAATTCACACAATGGTAAATGCAGATGTAAATGTACACATTGGTTAATGCAAATGTACATGCTGGTAAATGCAAAATGTAAATTACAATTGTACATGCTGGTAAATTTAAATGTACATGCTGGTTAATGTAAATGTTAATGTACATGCTGGTTAATGTAAATGTTAATGTACATGCTGGTAAATGTAACTGCTGGTAAATGCAGAAGTAAATGTATAAGCTGGTAAATGTGAATGTACCCATTGGTAAATGTAAACATACATGCTGGTAAATGTAAATGTACACATAGGTAAATGTAAACATACATGCTGGTAAATGTAAATGTTAATGTACACATTGGTAAATGTAAACACACATGCTGGTAAATGTAAATGTTAATGTCCACATTGGTAATGTAAACGTGCATGCTAGTAAATGTAAATGTTAATGTACACATTGGTAAATGTAAACATACATGCTGGTAAATGTAACTGTAGAAAATGTCAGAAAAAGTTAAAATAAAATAATTGGCTATATAGATAAAATATTTCAACCACAAACAATTCAACAGGAAACTTAGGCTAGTCCAGACTCCTGGGAGAGTGTCGTGAAACTAGCCCAGGTCAGTGACACACATACCTCGGGTTGTCACGAAACTAGGCCAAGTCATGACACACATACTTCGGAAAGTCTTAAAACTAGGCCAGGTCAATGAAGCACACACTTAGGAGAGTCAAAGAAACTAAGCCAGGTCACGACACACATACTTAATTGAGTCAAGAAACTAGGCCAGTTCATGACACACATTTATCAAGGATATCCGAGAAATGGATCAGGTCAGTGACCCTGTATCTTCTATCAGTGCAAAGCATACAGAAAAAACATCTCGAAAGCCAAAAGGATTTTCCAACGTAGCCCTAAGAAAATGATAATCCGGAGAGAAGCTGATCTTCTGTCAGTGAGAGGAATATAGATTGCCACTGGAAGAAGAAATGGCCGAGAAAATCTCAGCTCAAGTGGACTGAGTTATGCGAGGCTGTCTGCGTCTCTAATACAACTCTTCTTCGGAATATCTCAGAGGAACTACGTCAGATAAGACACATAAATCAGAGGTACGTGGACTGGCAGAGACAGAGACAGAGAGAGACAAAGAGCGCCATAGACAAAGCCAGACAGAGATAGATAGAGAGAGCCAGAGAGGGAGACACAGAGAAAGCCAGAGAGACAGACAGACAGACAGACAGACAGACAGACATAGAGAGAGCCAGTGAGAGAGAAACAAGACAGAGAGAACCAGAGAGAAACAGAGAGACAAAGACAGAGAGAGAGACACAGAAAGACAGACAGACAGATAGGCAGACTGTCACACACAGACAGGGAGAGACGAATTATTCAGGTAGTGTAAGGAAATCAATGCTCATTGATACCTCACAGGTCACAGTGCATGATAATTTCAGGAGAGGTAAGGTAACTTGAGGCCAAGATGAGGTAAGTTAACTTAAGAAGAGACATACATACAGCTACATGAAAAGCCATTTGGTGGCACAGAAACTTTTCCAGCGTACACGTTTTTCTCTAGCGTTTGAATGGGTGCCCAGCCATTAAGGTCCCCGTGTACGGACCGTGCTAGAGCGACCGTATGGCCTCTGCTTATTTTTCAATGAAGATCGGGTGGGATCTTCACCAACGGCGTCCATTGGAATGGGTGCCCAGCCATTTAAGGTCCCCAACATTTGAATCCCTAATAAAGCCACCAACGGTGTCTAATGTAATTGTAACTTGTAACTTCTATTGCGCCGGTATCTAATTCACAAGACATCAAGCGGTGGCACACCAAAACCAAGCCGTATTCAGGTCAATATCCGGAAGATCATTCCATAAGGCAGCCTGTGGTGGATAATTAATAACTTTAATTAATTTATAATTTCTATCGGGCCAGTGGATGAGGGAATCGAGAATGGACTTACAGTTCCATGACAAGATATTTGAAAGCCTTGTCTTCAAAGACATCGAGGAGTTGGACGATGTTTGGATGCTTCAGTCTACAACAGATAGACGGCATCATTCGATACAAGTCAGAACATCATCCGATACAAGTCAGACATCATCATCCGATACAAGTCAGAACATCATCCGATACAAGTCAGACATCATCATCCGATACAAGTCAGAACATCGTCCGGTACAAGTCAGACATCATCATCCGATACAAGTCAGAACATCATCCGGTACAAGTCAGATATCATCCAAAACAAGTCAGATATCATCCAAACAAGTCAGACATCATCCGATACAATGTGTCTAGTATGTATCAAAATATGTACCTATGTAACTATGTATATATATATATATATATATATATATATATATAAGTCTGTATGTATGTATGTCTATCTGGTTTTCTGTCTGTCTGCCAGCCTGCTGCCTGTCTGTCTAACTGTTAGTGCGTCTGTCTGTCTGCCTCTCTGTCTGCCTGCCTGCCTGTCTGTGTGAACCTAATCGCCTGTAAAGCAGCCAATTCCTTAATGCACAATCCATCAACTGATGGTCACTTCAGACGAAGCCACAGTAAAATCATGATCCATTGGAGAGGACCAACTCTCTCTCTCTCTCTCTCTCTCTCTCTCTCTCTCTCTCTCTCTCTCTCTCTCTCTCTCTCTCTCTCTCTCTCTCTCTCTCTCTCTCTCTCTCTCTCTCTCTCTCTCTCTCTCTCTCTCTCTCTCTCTCTCTCTCTCTCTCTCTCTCTCTCTCTCTCTCTCTCTCTCTCTCTCTCTCTCTCTCTCTCTCTCTCTCTGTTTCCCTGTCCACCTCTCCCTCCGTTTGTCACTCTCAGTCTTTCTTCATTTTTATCATTTCTCTACCGGTATCTGGTGGATATCTCTCGCTTGTTCCATGATTAGCTGGTTCTCTTTCGTTCTGTCCGTCTGTCTCTCTTTATCTCTCTCTCTCTTACTCTCTTTATCTCTCTCTCACTCTGTCTGTCTGTCTGTCTGTCTGTCTCTCTCTCTCTCTCTCTCTCTCTCTCACACACACACACACACACACACACACACACACACACTAAATTCATCCCTCTACCTCCCTGCCACACTCTGACCAAATCCCAATAGTTTCCTCAAGCAGATACGATACAAAATAAATTAGCGCTATAAAAATTGTCCTGCCCCGTCGACAACCGCCTACTAAATCCCATCGAATATCGTCGACGTCAGTGCAGAGGGTATACGTCGGTTAAAAGCCAAAGCTCGACAGCTCATGAATAATTCAGTGAGTCTAAAACCGCCGTTCCAAAAAGGACGTCGTCTCTTTTTTATTAGTGTCCCAGGATAATCGCTAACCCTCTGATGAAGCTGGGCAAGTCGCTAACCCACTCAGTCCCTTAAGGTCGCGTCGTCACTAAAACAAAACCCACGACCACAAAGTCCACGATTCTTGATAACGAAAGTCCTCTAACTGTGTCGTCAATATATGAAGGCATGCTCACGTAAATGCATTTAGCTTTGAGCAGCATGCATGCATGTATGTATGTATGGATGGATGTATGTATGTATGGATGGATGGATGGATGGATGGATGGATGGATGGATGGATGGATGGATGGATAGATAGATGGATGTATGTATGTATGACAATTAGACAGACAGGCAGACAGACAGATAGTAAGACAGACGGGAAGACAGACAAACAGACAGTCAGACAGACAGACAGAAAGAGTGGAGTCAGCAAGCCCAAAACAAATTTCGACAACAGACAGACAAGCAGACAGACAGACAGTCAAACAGACAGACAGACAGACTGCCACACGAACAGACAGACAGACAGACAAGCAGAGACAGAAGTCAGACAGACAGACAGTCAGGCTGTCACCCGGACAGACAGACACTTACAGTCACACAGACAGACAGAGACAGACAGACAGTAAGAGAGACGCTGTCGGTGTTTGTGGTGGTGTGGCTGAGCAACATTTGTCAACGTAGGACAGGCGGAGGGAAGGAGGGAAGGAGGGACGAGTGAACGGTCGGGGTTTATCTCTGCTGGAAAGGCAGTGGATGCAGTCCTTCCCAAGGGCATCACAGCAACGATCACTTCCCACCGAATGACACGATTCGCACCGATGATTCAAAGGATCCATCCACTGGACAACGGATAGGGAGGACGAGACGAGGACGAGGAGGAGGAGAAGGAGGAGATGGAACATAACGAAGAGGAGGAAGAGGAGGAGCAAGAGGAGGAGATGGAACAGAAGGAAGCAGAGAAAGAGAAGGAGGAACAGAAAGAGGAGATGGAACAGAAGAAAGCGGAGGAAGAGGAGGAAAAGGAAGAGGAGATGGAACAGGAAGAAGAAGAGGAGGAAGAGGAAGAGGAGATGGAACAGAAGAAAGCGGAGGAAGAGGAGGGGGAAGAGGAGGGGGAAGAGGAGGAAAAGGAAGAGGAGATGGAACAGGAAGAGGAAGAAGAGGAGGAAGAGGAAGAGATGGAACAGAAGAAAGCGGAGGAAGAGGAGGGGGAAGAGGAGGGGAAGAGGAGGAAAAGGAAGAGGAGATGGAACAGGAGGAGGAAGAAGAGAAGGAGGAAGAGGAGATGGAACAGAAGAAAGCGGAGGAATCTGACGAGGAAGAAGAGGAAAAGGAAGAGAAGAGGAGATGGAACAGAAGGAACAGAAGGAGAAAGACGAGGAGGAAAAGGCAGAGGAGATGCATGGAACAGAAGTTAGAGGAGGAGGAGGAGACGAGGAGCAAGAGCAGATTATAATTATTTTTTATAACGAACTCGTGTTGAGAACCGAACGAGGACGATGTAATTGTACTTGTAATCTGACGTATAGATGAAGATGATGATGGGATAACTTAGTCTCGAGACCGTACAACTCTAGGGATAAGTGAGGCTGAGACCTACCTGCGTAGGACGTCGATTTCGTTCTCGAGGGATTCCTCCTTTCCCTTGATGCCCTTCTTGTTGATGCACTTGACGGCGGCGAACTTTCCCCTCTCCGTCCGATCCTCGGCCAGAATGACCTCAGAGAACGCACCCCTACAACACCCAACAACACAACAACATCCCTCTATTACTGGTATTGTCGTTGTTATTAGTAGTAGTAGTACTAAGTAGTATTAGCATAATTATTACTATTACTTAACATAACATAACATAACAAGGGTTGTAAGTGGTTCAGAAGAGTGGTTCAGTGTTAGAACCACAGCAAATTAACCTCAAACGCTTAATAGCCCAATTTTGCTAGCTTCTTCTTCTTAAAAGCTGTGACACTATCCACTGAGACAGTAATATCATACAAACCATTCCACAAGTCTACAACTCTTGCACTGAAGAATTTCTGCCCTAATTTTCCTTTGAATTTCTGCCCTAATGTTCCTTTGAATTTCTGCCCTAATGTTCCTTTGGATTTCTGCCCTAATGTTCCTTTGAATTTCTGCCCTAATGTTCCTTTGAATTTCTGCCCTAATGTTGCTTTCGGCTTCTTAAAAAATGTCTACTGTCACTGTTATTTTTATAATTATTATAATTAATATTACTATGATTATTATTACACCTATTATCATCATCGACGTCGTCACCGTGGGTAACATTGGCGGGAACCCATAACTCCTTGCTCCGTCTGTCGGCCATGGAGTGGATCAGATCCCGTCATCCCCTTGACCGGCGACAGCGCCGCCCTCTTTCGTTCGAACACAAATGTCGACCTAATCAGCAGGCGCCGAATATTAAACGGTGCCGCTATAAAATTAAGAGCGTCCTTGGTCGACAATCAATGCTGGGCTTTGTCTTGAATAATGCACAGAGTAAACATCAGAGCCCGGTGATGTGCTCGCCGCGCGCCTCCGCCAGATTCTGGACGCTGGCGAAGCAAGGCCGCGCATTTCTATTACGAGGAATGGGGACCATCGGCTGTGAGAGGGGTAGAGAATGGGACCATCGGCTGGGAGGGGTAGAGAATGGGGACCATCGACTGGGAGAGGGTAGAAAATGGGGACCATCGGCTGTGAGAGGGGTAGAGAATGGGACCATCGGCTGGGAGAGGGGTAGAGAATGGGACCATCGGCTGGGAGAGGGGAAGAGAATGGGAATATCGGCTGGGAGAATGGTAGAGAATGGGGACCATCGACTGGGAGAGAAAGGGTAGAGAATGAGACCATCGGCTGTGAGAGGGATAGAGAATGGGGACCATCGGCTGGGAGGGGTTGAGAATGGGGACCATCGGCTGAGACAGTGGGTAGAGAATTATTCACATCTAGGACTAGAACTGCGGCTGGATTTTTGAGCGGGAAGCCAGACCCGATTAATCGTCTGCCGATGCAACGGAGGGGCAGCGAACCGGGCATTTTCTGCTTGAGGAGTGAGGACGCTGTCATAACGAAGATGATCAGCGTCGCCCTCCTCGGTTACCCAGGCTTTGGACTGGCACCCCGAAAACAGCAGTAGCCGAGTTCTCATTGGCGTGAAGCCCTGTATCCTCATTCTTTCCACAGACTGCGTGTGTCTGCAACAGTGTCTGCAACTTCCAGACATCAATGTATCTTTTAAATCGTGACCATTAGGAGAAAGCTTTTCGGCTCAAGCACAATGTTGACAAAATTAATCTGAAGAGTTGTATGCAACCCGAAATCTCATCTGCAAGAAGCACCTCTTAACTAAAGCGTATGTAGTGCATTGCAGGAAATTGTTGTGGCCACTATAAACTGATTAGTGAAACTAATTAGTGAAACCAATTAGTGAAACTGTCTCATACCAAACAGTCCTAATTAATTAATTAATTAATTAATTAATTAATTTATATATATATAATTATTTATTTATCTGTCTAGCTATTTATCTAATACATCTTTCAAATCAATTATCTATTGAATATTTACTATTATCCATTTAGTTATTAATCAATAGCTATTTAATAAATCTATCTATGCATTTATTTTTCATTTATCCAGCTATTTAGGGGCCATCCATATATTACGTACACAAAAATCCGGGAAAATTTGACCCCCTCCGCCCCCCTGTTCGCAAGCGTACTTTCTTCCACCACCCCCCCCTGAGTACGTACGTTTGACGCACCCCCCCCCCCCGATGACCAGCTGCAGAAAGTGTCTCCAGGCAGCCTGTCTGCACTTTAGGCCAGATTATTGAAGGGCCAATATAGACAAATTATAGGTGTCGTTCACAGCACAGAATAACTGCACTTGGCTTTTATATAATGTAATAAAATGCCATGGGATGACTATAGGATAATACAGAGTTATAAATAGGCTAATGTGGACGTCATAATTAGAAATTTATTTTGGGTACGTACACATTTTGTTACCCCCCCCTCCCCCCCCCCCCGTTCGCACCCGTACGCAAAATCGCCAAAATCCGACCCCCCTCCCCCCTCCCTAAGTGCGTACGTAATATGTGGATGGCCCCTTATCGATTTAATTATCTATTGATTTACTTACTCATCTATTTATCCCTTTATTGTTTATTGTGCTTATGCACAATAGGTCAGTAAATCGGAATCTGAGATAAATGCCGCCAAACAAATCATCCTCGGTCGATACAAGGAGTCCTCTCAGCAGTTGCCTAACCACAATCGTCGGATCAGACCCAGCGCGCTACCGAACAGACCACCGAGCGCCACATTAGTATCTGGTCCCGTCAGCCATTAGCCTTACGAGTAGGCACGCACCGTTCCTCCCACTGAGGGCCATTCGGTTCACCGCCTCACAAAGAATCCCAGAGGCTTCGGAAAGGATCGTGATAGGCGCTATATAACGATCAGCATAATAAACAAAAGATGGAGCCATATATATATATATACATATAAATATATACATATATATATATATACATATATATACATATATCTGTGTGTGCGTGTGCGTGGGCGTGTGCGTGTGCGTGTGTGTGTGTGTGTGTGTCAGTGTATGTGTGTGTGTGTGTGAGTGTCAGTGTATGTGTGTGTGTGTTTGTGTGTCAGTGTATGTGTGTTTGCATGTGTGTGTGTGTTCGTGTACCGAATATATCCACGACCCTCAGAGCAACTGGGGATCGCCGCTCTGTACCCATAAACTCTGTCCGTCGTTGACACAGGCGTTTGCTCGCCTATTTGCCAGGAAAGGTCGCCGATTATCAGGGTATTAAGAAGAAGAGCAGTCCCTTGATCTGGCCCGAGACCCAGCCATGGGTATGAAGTGCTAGTGACCTCATTTTCTTAGCCTCGGCATTTGAGGGCGGGTGGCCAATCCTCTCCCTAGCAGTCTCGTCTTCCCACTGACAGTCTACGGTCAGTGTACTCCTTATAGCTGAATTGGCTATGGGGGGGGGGGGGTGCAGGTGGAGCAGAAATATCAGACACAAATTTTCTGCCTTGGTGGGAATTTTAACCTCCCACCTTTCGATTGACAGTCCTGCACGCTAACCAGTATACCCTTTCACCACCCCAGGCTTAAAACCTCGACTGCCAACACAGGGCACACCCTGCTATGTTAATGGATAATATAGATACGTATTATGTGACTAATGCATAATATATACTTTTCTTCATACTCGTTTATATATATATATATATATATATATATATATATAATATATACATAATTACACAATATATATACATTCTGCGTATATAGAGGGATTATATAAGCATAATTAAATTGTAATGTAAATGTTATCTTTATAAACTGTAATTATAAATTATGGGCCTGCCCTAAGTTATATAACTTAAATAACGAGCGCCTCTGAGTAGTTCTCTTGAAGGGGCGCTATATAAATCCTCGAATGAATGAATAACATATAATGTTATATGTTATCTTATATATATATATCCCTGCATATATATATAAATATATATATATTATATTAGGTATATACATCTATCATATATGTATATATGTGTGTGTGTGAATGTTATGGTATGTCTGTGTGTGTGTTGACATAGTCTATGGTTTCGCCGGCGGCAACTCTGACGATCCAGTAATAAACCGGCGATGAATCGCTGTTCATTGTTCGCTTTAATTGGGTTTCCGGTAGCACCATCGGGGGGGGGGAGGGAAATGGGGAGGGGTGTATCGCGGAAGGCGACTAGAGGCCTAGCCCACTGCCAAGGTTTCTCCACTAGTGGGGGATGTTGTCTATATACAGTACACAGAAGGCAGTGGGCTAGCACGGTCCGTATACGCGGGGACCGTACAACGCGCGGACGGTACAGTGTAACGTTGACGCAATTCAGTTACGATTTGGTGTTGGAGCACAATGAACGCAGACCCGCTTGACTCGAGACTGGAACATAAAGCTCCCTGATGCATGTCGGTGCGGTGTCCCCTTGAAGTTTATTCTACCCTCGACAGAGAGCCAGCGTCGCGTATCCCCCATATAATTTCCTATGCGGTCTCTTTCACTATTCTTTCCTTTTTCGAATCTTGCACCTAGCGTTTTTGTGAGGTCTATCGCTCAGAGGGTGATCGATAGTGTAGTGGTTAGCGTGCTGGGCTGTCCATCGAGAGGTCGGTGGTTCAAATCCCCACCAGGGCAGAAATATGGTTCGAGATTTCTGCTTCACCTGCACTAGCTAGCCCAACTAGCTATAATGAGTACACTGACCGTACACTGTCGCTGGGGAGATGAGACGGCGAGGGAGAGGACTGGCCACTGGCCTTCATATGCAGAGGCTCAGAAAATGAAGTCGCCAACCACTTCATACCCATGACTGCCTCAGGTCTAGCTTAAGGGACTGCTCTTTTTCTTCCTTCCATGTTATCATTATGAATTAGTAATTTCTATCATGCCCGAGTTCAATGCACAAGGCATCAGCCAATGGCGCACCAAAACCAATCCATAACCGGGTGAATATGGGCACAACTAGTGCTACAAAGAGTAGGCAACTTCGCCTGCCAGCGGTGCTTTCGGCACTCAGTATTCATAAGTTTCTACCAGGCAGCATCCTTCCGGTCCTTGATCTTTCGACGTGGCCTGGCAGGCTGATCTCTCAGCCGCTGGCTAATCTGCGGCTGACGTGACTGACAGCTGCTGCTGGCCCAGACTTTGTAAAGTGTCTATTTCGGTTCAACGGCTTTGGCCTCGAGACCAAGGCCTGAGCATAAACACTCCTTAAAACTAGTTATCTGCTTTTGGCAGACACTACTGTAGCTTCCACGGTCCTGGTATACGGACAGATTAACGGTACAACGTCGGCTGGTTAATACTTCTTATTGTGGCCTGTTGTCAGAACACTCAGAAGTGGTTTATTATCAAGCAGTTGATGTGGGTTACAGCTGATGTAGCGTATAGATTATGTGGCTTGTAGCCACACAGTTGATGTGGCTAATAGTTGATGAGGCTGATAACCACGAAGTTAATGTAGTTTGTAGCTGATGCGGCTTATAGTAAATGTAGTTTATAGTTTATGTGGCCTATAGTCGATGTGGCTTATATATCCATGCAGTTGATGTAATTTATAGTTGATGGCTTAAAGCCATGAAGCAGGTGTGGCTTAAAATCAAAAGGTATGTATTGTTTCTTTCCAACTGTCGTTTGTGACATTTGATATCTATACTGACATTTTTTAAATGTCGACTTCTAATGGACCATGTGCAGTCGATATCGGCATTTTTTCTGTTTTTTAAAGTACTTTCGGTAAGGTACCCAAAATGTGCCATACTAGGTGCTGGATATAAAAATTCATTCGCAAATACATACATGGCATACATTTATGATAAGTAAATGCTTATTTATATAGCGCCTCTTCAAGGAAACTCATCAGAGGTGCTCGCGACCTGACTACACAAGACCATGATTGAACAGAATGGTCTTCAACCGTTGGCGAAACAGAGGCATTGAAAGTAGAAGCTCAAGTCCCAGATTGCATGGAAGCGTGTTCCACAGACCACTGTGAAGCTTCCATGTTACATGGTGTCAGAATGGGTTGGGGAACACCAGGGCTGTAGTCGAGGGTATACGCGGGTATACAGCATATACTCACCTCTAGAGACCGTATATACTCACCTCACAAAATATTTTTATTCATTTATATTAAAATACTCTAGCGTCTACTCACAAAACACTGTAGCATATACTCACCTCTAATTTGTTTAGGAAAACTAATCGGTAGCGTATACTCACCTCTAATTTTACCACTACATCCCTGGGGAACACCCAGATCGCCCTTCCTAACGACGGACAACCAGGATCGAACAGAATCGTTTTCAGACTCTTACGAACAGAGGTAAAGAAAGACCAAGGAGCTCATGTCGTAAGATACCGGGTAACCAATTCCCAAAACTTGGACCGACCACAGTGTATAATAGCTTCTGTGCTGCACATTGGTTGCTCTGGCTGGGGAACAACCAATCATACTGGCCCTAAAGAGGTCATCAGGTCAGGTCAAAGGTCAGACACTGAACTGCACCCACACTCTGTCCGTTGTTGCTTGACTGACATCCAAACAGCTATTACCTGGATATCAATTTCGCTCGAGCTAATTAGATTCAATCTGTTCCGAGTCGAATGGATAATAGCAAACGCCGTCAGATTTATTTATCGCTGGCAATATATAAATGTTTAATTAGAGTGCATTAGCGTGCACTGTCACAGTAAATTACTGTACGTTAACATTAATTTATTGTACATAATAGAATATAATGCGCACGACATTAATACTATAATTTTATGTGCTATAGACGAAGATTACATGGAAACAACAGCATTTTGATACAAAAATTTACAGCATCCGTTTGACACCAGTGTATGATGAGTTGTTAAGCATGCGCTATAAAACTCTGATTACAGCTACAAGATTACGGAGGGGGTCCATATAGAGTAGTGGTAACATCACTGGCGTGAAGAGCAGTAGGCAACGGGATCGCTTCCCGCAACCCTCCCAAAGGTCCACTCAGCCTATCATTCGCGAGACGGCGCGTTGTGAAAATGAGATGTAGGACGTGATGGGGGCCTTGAATGGCTGCCGTATACAGCTAAAATTCGACTCCTGTAATAACTTGTGATCATCCGTTCATACTGATTTGTAATCATACTGCGTAATTGTCAGTTTGAAAATATTAAACGAAGATTATTGTCATTATTACAAATAATGAATCTGAGACTGTAATTCCTCCTCAGTGGAGAACAACAGAAATCGACTCTTCAACGTAATTTCCAGAACGGTATATGCACCGATCACAATTTGGTTTTTGAGCACCATCGTTTGAAGCCCTGTGCATTAAGATAACGTCGATATATAGAAGGCATAAGATTAGATAAAAATGTCCTAGTCGTCGGTACTGAATTTTTTCTAAAATCAGATACATTACAAAATTTCCGCGCCCCCGATTTCCTTTCCACGCCTCCGTTACGCATTTCTGCGTGACCGTGCGCACGTAAAAAAAATGCTTGTAATAAAATAATACTTCAGGAAAAATCGTGGCCACACTACAGAAGTGTCTACGGCTACCAGACTTCAATTTCAAAAGCAAACACAGGTAAAACATTCCACAGGTGAGGAACAAAACGAAACCAAACATTCAGACAGACGCAATCGGTATAGGTGTTTCACCAGCGATACAACGCTTCACGTCAATCGATACCTGCACGAACGCGCCAAGTCAACATTACCCACGGCTATGCGTAGAAAATGAGAAAAAATCATTTTAAAAGATTCGTGTAGTACCAACACACGTCGCTACTTCAGAAAAGATTCGTGTAGTACCAACAGATGGAACTACGTCAGACAAACCGCGTACCACAGCGCGTTCAAGTGAATTTGAATTGCGCCATGCCATGTAAGATCCACGTGTACTAGCCCGAGGTTTAAACCTCTGAAAATAAGCCATCCGTACGCACAGAAGCGCATGAGACGTACGCTATAACCAATGTAGCTAACTGGGCCATTGTAGTATGTAGTCAGACACTACAGGAGACACTACACGAATCTACAGTTACAACTACAGTTACAGCTGATACACTTTACTATCAAGTGAACCTTTCACTACATTTCACCATTAAGTGAAAGGGGTGCTCGGTAGTGTAGTGGTTAGCGTGCTGGACTGTCAGCCGAGAGGTCGGGGGTTGAAATCCCCACCAGGGCAGAAATTTGGTTCGAGATTTCTGCTCCACCTGGGACCCTAGCCAACTCAGCTATGATGAGTACACTGACTGTGCACTGTCGGTGGAAAGATGAGACGGCAATGGAGAGGACTTGCCAACCGTCACCATATGCCGGGGCCAAGAAAATGAAGTCAGTAACACTATTCCCTAGCCAACTCAGCTATAATGAGTACACTGACCCTTACACTGTTGGTGGGAAGATGAGACAGAGAGGGAGACGACTGGCCACCCTACCTCTGAGGCTAAGAAATTGCAGTTGCTAACACTTCATACCCATGGCTGCCTCAGGGTACCTTAAGGCACGGCTCTTCTTCTTCTTCTTCTTCTTCACTATTACGTGAACCTTACCAATATGGCGTCATCGTTTTATTAGCTAATGACTTCATTAGTTGAATTGCAAAAACGACGAACACAAGGACTCCTCGACGCTATACACCTAAAAATATCGCTTGAATCTGATCCTCGATCCGGAAAGATCGATCGCGTAATTGTCTACCGGCGAGCTCACGGTTAATTATTAAAAGGAAATGGATGACGCAGTTTGAGTCGAAATTACACATGAAATAAAGAACAGGAAATGAGAGTGCTTTTGCTAAATGCGTGATGATAATGATGACGGTGACGACAACACTGCAGCGATTTTCAGGAAATTCTCTCAAGGAGATATATGAATTATCTTGTCCTTGGTGAACGAAGTGTTTCCGGTGCAATGCCGGACTTAGATTTTGGAACTCTGTCTGTTTGTCTCTGTCTCTCTTTCTATCACTCTCTCTCTGTCTGCGTGTGTGTCTCTCTCTCTCTCTCTCTCTCTGTCTTTTGCTCTCTTTCTATGTCTGCCTGTCTCTCTGTCTGTCTCTCTATCTCTGTCTCTCTCTTCCTATTCCTCTATTCCTCTATTTCTCTCTCTCTCTCTCTCTCTCTCTTTCGCGCTGTCTCTTTCTATGTCTCTCTCTGTCTCTCTCGCTGTCTGTCTCTGTCTATCTGTGTCTGTGGGTGTGTGTGTCTGTCTGTCTGTTCGTGCTGCACAGTCGCTTGTGTCATTTCGTTCTGAATTTAAAACTTGCCTCTTTCAAATTGCTTATCCATCACAGGCTGCCTCTCTTAGTGGATCGATCTTCTAGACATGGACCTTGGTTTTGGTGCGCCATAATCGCCACCATTGCTTCAAGCCTTTGTGCATTAGACAATGGTGCCACTGAAGTAACTAATTACGATTACAATACACAAGCCATAAATCAATTGAAATCAAAGACAAAATCTTCAGTGCTTTTATCTCCGACCGTTTACGATCTATGAACATTTGTTTCCACACTATTCTCTGACAAGTACAGTGTTGATTCGTTTACGCGCTATTGTTACATGTCTTCAAAGCTATTCGCTTAACACGTCCCACTGGTTATCTCGCCGTACAATAAATGCAGTGTAACACCAGATACTGACTTCTCGGCATTATGCAATATAGCGTAATGTTAAGCTCCGAAATTTCTCAGCGCCGCTCAAAAGCCCCTTTGGGGAGACCAGGTTAACACTGGCGCTATATCAAATCAAGTCTGCAGTAGCTGGTTGGTTGGTCCGGTTCAAACCCAGGTCAGAATCCAGGGAGGTCAAGCCGAAGAGACAGCATGATATCTCTATGGACTGAGATTATAGATTTGAGTTTAGAATAGAATTGAGACTATAGAGTATAGATTAGAATAAAGAATACGTTCAAACAAGACTAGAATAGTAGAGAATAGATTAGACAATATTACAGACTAGATTATAAAGAATAAACCGCAGAATAGGCGTATATTAGATCATAGTTTAGAGATCAGATCAGAGATTAGAATAGCTCAGCTAATCTTACCTTAGGTTAGAGCAGGTAAAAGATTAGATGAGAAAATAGATGAGATTAGATGAGATTACAGGAGAGATTATATGAGATATTAGATGACGGATTGGATTAGAAATCGTCGGTGGCGGAGGAGTAAAATCAGGACAGGAGAGCTTGAAGAGTTCGGTTTCAGTCATAAGTGGAAGGCTTCAGAAGAGAGTGCAAGCGAAGGAAGAAGTGGAGTACACAGACTGACAAACACGGCATTCACGGCGCCACCCAAGCAGTATCGCTTTTAACGCACGCCCTGGTTAACACGCGTTTATCGTAAGGCATGCGCTGGGCTACTGCTCAATTTAGAAGTTTTGCCTAGGTTGGCCCCTCAAGTTGGAACCGTCTTCGGCAAGAACTGTGATTGACCTCCTCAGCTTTTCTCTTCCTCTGTTCCGGAAACGCCTGGTCAATTTTTTGTTAGTGATAGAACTGACTTGGGTCGGGAGCGCCTCTGAATCGTCGAGTGGCGCTTTTAGAAATGTTCGATTACAGTTATGTACTCCCACACTCCCAGATAACTTCGCGTTATCGGGTCTACACTGTATCTCACACCGTTTCATATGTCCGCAGGTAACCAAGGAAGCAGATGAAAAGCGGTCCGATAAAAGATTACGATAAGAACGGGCGTTGATGACGAGAGTGAACAGAAATGTCAATATTTTTATTCAATTATTCAAATGAAATCTGCCAAGGCATCTGGGTACAGTTCAGTGCATGCTGAAGAGTAGTTTCTGTTAAGTGCAGACACTACTGTGGCTAGATCGCTCACGCGTAGATTGTCCCGTGTCGAGGAACACACAACGTTGCCTGCTGACAGATCGTTTTGTCTGATCACCTACTTCAAAGGGCCACAGCGATGTCTGGCCATACACCAAACCGACTGCGTTTTGCTATCAGGCAACTGACGTCTAAGAGAGTTCTGGCTACACCAGTGTCTACTGCTACCAGACACTGGGTGTACCAGTGTTAAGACCAAAAATTCGATAAATATTTCCAGCCAATCCTGAAGTCACATCTGTTCTCATCTCTAAGACAGCCAAAGAGTTGAATTCGTTACAAACAGCTCTTATGTGTTGAACGTAGCCTATACCGTGTTAAGTGTACTACAAGTACGCTACTTCAGTAACGATACTGTGTGTTATAATAGTTACTTACAGTACATTCATACAGCACATCTTCAATTAAGATTCAACAGAGTAGTGTACGTCAAATGTATACCTTAAAACATGTTGAGACACACAAACACACACACACACACACACACATCTACACACAAACATTTACACACACTAAGCGATCTTCTGAGGTTCTTAAAAATGCCCAGATACACAGACACACATCCACACATCAAAACACACACACACACACACACAAACAAGCATGCATAAAAACACACCTAAAGACACCTGCAGGAAATATCAACAGACAACACAAGAACTGATCCTAATCAAAATGATACAAAAGTTCAACTAATCCATCCATATATATATAAAAAAATTTATACATATATTGACATTCTTCAATCTGCGCGATAGTATAGTGGTTAGCATGCTAAACCGTCAATCGAGAGGTCCGGGGCTCACAACCCGCCAGGGCAGAAATATGGTTCAAGATTTCTGCTCCACCTGCACTCCCTAGCCAACTCAGGTATAATGAGTACACTGACCGTACACCGTCAGTGGAAAGATGAGACAGCGAGACAGAAAACTGGCCACCGGCCCTCATGCACCGAGGCTAAGAAAATGAAGTCGCTAACACTTCAAACCCATGGCTGCCTCTTCTTCAATCTGCAATACGCATCTGCTCAGAACGGAGCCCTGTTCGACAAGAACAATGTTCAACCATCACCATAGGCGTAATCTGCGGGGGTACGAGGGGTACCCGTACCCCACTTTTTGGACTGGGGGTACCGTACCCCCCACTTTTTAAACAATACCAATCAAAATTCTATTACTGGGCCTTCCTAGAGATCGAAGTCTCCGCCTTGCTTCCTGTATGTAAGAATATTGGTACCCCCCAATTTTTAGACCAAAGTTACGCCCCTGAGCATCACGAAAAGGTGTGAATACATATCATCCCTGGTCAGCGAAAACTGCAGCTAAATGATTGATGTGAATAAAAATGATAGTCAGGCAGCAGCTTGTTTTTCAACGTCATCCATCTAACAAACCTTAACTGAATATTTTGACAGTAGCTGGCAAAACATCATTATCTCAGGAAATAATAAATTTAATACATAGGTACTTGCTTAGTACTCAGTCCCTCCAAGCACATGTGCAGACCTGCACTGGAAGCACTAAGTACTAATTGTAATTGTGACAATTTATATAGCATCATTGGTAGCAAGAGCTCTGCTTCTAGGATGCTTCACACAAACGCACACACAATGTTTACTGTCAGCGCAAAGGCTAATGCTCGAAGTTTTTACCTAGCAAGTAAAGATTTAACTGTTTTTTTTTAACAAATATGCTTTTAGCTTCCTGAATATGAGCAGGAAGTCTGTTCCAAACACGCAGCCAGCGACCCGAAAGGCCCGACTATGAACTAAGTACTAAGTAAGGTAAAGTACTCTAACCTGTATGTAGGTATGTACATAGTACATACGTATGCATAAACAATGCTTTCCTTACATTATTAATATTATTATTGTTAAAAGCACGTTCACTGCAGCAAAAATATTTTTATTGTGGCCCATTGTAGTCACTACTATCGGACAAGAGTGTCTGCAGATTCCAGACACTGCTGTTAACAGTGTAATGCCGATGAACTTAATACACTTAATAATTGTTTGCAGCCTATCTCAGGTTACAGGTCTTTTCTGATCTGTCTGGCAGCCTAAGCCTTGATTTACTTACAAACAGCTTTAAGCTGTTGAATGTCTACTCTGTTAGTGTAATAGATGCAAGAAACTTCAATAGCAACATCGCAATAGTGAAGGCCACAACATGTGACATGAAATCACCCACCACAGCTCTGTCACGTTTCTTGCCATGAAATAACTCAGTGATGAAATAGATGGGACACAATTGCCGAGTGATTAGAGCACTCGCCTTGTAACGCCAAGAGCATGGGTTCGAGCCTCCTCCTCTGAGACGGTTACCATGTACGGACCACGAGCAAGTCCTTCACTCACAATTGCTCAGCACCATCGACTGAGGCTTGGTCATTAGATAGTGGCGCTTAATAAACGCATAATAATAGTAATGATAAATACTGTTAATAATATTAATAATAACAATAACAATAACAATAACAATAATAATAATAATAATAATAATAATAAACTATATTTCATAGCATCTTCGGCACTCAGCACGACATCAACAAAGATTACCAAAGACAAAGACATCCCAGTGAGGGAGGAATGGCTCAGGGAGGAAGGCCCTCCCTCCATTCCTCTCTCAATGACCTTAGCCAGCCACTCCCTCCATCCCTCACTCACGTGGGCTAAGTCAGCCATGCACCTGTACGTTGACAATAATAGATAATCACTGGACGTAAGTAAGAAAGGAGAAAGAGTTTTCATTTCATGAAGTCCTCAATTTAGAACCAAGTGATTCCGGCCTGCCATTTGCAATGCGACGACGTCAATTTCCCATCATTTTGGCATTTGCGCTGACTATTAATAAAGCACTAGGACAATCATTGAGTGTTTATCTTAAAGATCCAGTCTTTGCACATGGTTGATTGTATGTTGCATTGACTCGAGCAACAAACCATCAATTACTCAAGGTCTTTGTTAAGAACAAACATGAACAAGGACAATTGCTGTCCAACGATAAGCATCGAACGTTTATCAAAACTGTTGCCATAAAACAATAATTTATTGCACTGATAACAATTTAGCTCAGGTATTTCTTTAAATTTTTACTCTCAACCCCATTAAAGTTTCTAAAGTACACTTACAGATTTTTCACGGGTTACAGAGCTAGTAATGATAATAAAACTTGCACATCGCGTACTGTGACCAACTACGCATTACAGACAGTCGGTCACGCAGTCCAAACAACTAAGCAACCGTCGCTTGCAAAGCCTGGTGTCATTTTCCCCAGCAGAGCTACAGGTATGAAGTTCCATGCGGCTGGGCCTTCATCAAAACAAACTTAAATGAAAAGGTAACTTGCTGGGCTGTGACACAATACAATGCAAAACAGCTCAGCGTGGTTTCTCCAGCAACCTATCTTCTGGGAGCGAATCCATTAATCAGTGTCAGATCAACGTGTGATAAATAATAAAAATAAGCGTCTTAACAATAGTAATAATTAATCATTTTTCTCCAGCTACCTGTGGTCTCGAGGTGAGTTTGTTAATTAGCGTAAAATAAATGCCCG
This sequence comes from Allolobophora icterica, assembly GCA_963556255.1. Classification (NCBI taxonomy): domain Eukaryota; kingdom Metazoa; phylum Annelida; class Clitellata; order Crassiclitellata; family Lumbricidae; genus Allolobophora; species Allolobophora icterica. Next base: position 47,129,637 of record OY744614.1, on the reverse strand, counting down.
GTTAATGACATAAATCTTAATGATTTCAATGATTTAAGTAAGGATGAGAGGGTTAAGTAAAATGGTGGGGTTACATTTGGCTTTGAGATGCATAGAGAAACATAAACTCATAAGAAGTACCCAACCCACAGCAAACGTTGGCAAAATTTGTGTGGGTCACTCAAAGAAAATGGGATTCTCCTCACTACGAGCTGGAACCTTAAGACATTTTCTTACATGGTTTCCTACATGCGCAGATTAATCAAAAGTTTTCTTACATTACATCAATGTAGGGCGTAATCTATATCCTCCAACAGAAAAACCTGTCGACCCTAAACGTTCTCATCAAATTCTACTCAAAAATGTTTCCAAAGCATCTCAATCAAATTCCACAGTGATTCATAATCATCACATTATTATTATTATTATTATTATTATTACTATTATTACTATTATTATTATTATTATTATTATTATTATTATTATAATCCGAGAAATCGTGTCTAGGTTCTGTTCACTCTCAAAACGAGTTTCCCGCCGCTATTATTATTATTATTATTATTATTATTATTATTATTATTATTATTATTCGGCCAAATCGGTAGCACCATATAAATGTTTTCGATGTCAACTCGCAATGTTTATAGTTTCGAATCCAATCTGACGAGATCACGTTAACAGCTTTGCAAATAAAACAAATCCCAAAATCGGGAATTATCCAGTTAATATTAAATGCAAAATGCCAGCCAATAATCAATATGAACGAATTATTTCTGTGTCTGTACGTACGTTCCGAGGACTTCTTTGAAATCGTAGGCCTGACGAATATCATCACTATCGTGCTTGTTCGTTTTCTCGGCAGACGGCTCATCCTTCTTCCACAGAGGCATCGTAGTCGTCCGGCAAGAAGTTAAACAGCAGATAATCAAATAACCATTCTATACAACGACGATCTGATTAGAACGGGTCTGATTACGACGACTACGATCGACCCCGGTGTCTGACGATAATGACGACAGTGTGTGTTTATGCTTTATGTTTATGCGGACGACAATCAAAGATGGCCGCCATTTTCTAATTTACATAAATGATTGACAGACGTTGGATTAAGTCAGTAAGTAGATTGTGCTAGCTGTGGTAATCATAGGTATATCTATGGTAGTAGTAATAATAATAATAATAATAATAATAGCAGAGATTTAAGTGCCATAGTTCGTAAACAGTCGAAAGGAAATCGATGCAACGATTCAGAAGCACTGGGAGCAGGGAGATCAGTCCAGATAGGCCTGTTTGAAAAGTTCGGTCTTTAAGTTTTTCTTAAAAGTGGCCAGAGTCATAGAGATCCTGATGTTGGTTGGTAATAATAATAATAATAATAATATTTATTCTTTAATTAAGCGCCTGCAAACGCACTGCGCTGTACATGAACATGTTATGCGATAAATCTTAACTATTAACAGAACAGACAGCCTGCAATACACGGCGCAAATTGCAGCCTACAAAGCATGTCCGCCTATGGGACTCGATCTCTGTACCTCTCGCACTCTACGCCAGATGTTATCCAATGCGCTATCGGGCCCCGTAGGTTGTTCCAGATTCGAGGGGCGGACGAGGTGAAAGATTTTGATGCAGTTGTAGTGCGACACCGATGAAGGACAAGGGTTCGGGTTCCAGATGACCGCATGTTTCTCGATGGCATGTGGTTGTGAAGAAGGTCGGAGAGATATGACGGAGTATGTGTTGTGATGCAGTTATAGGTGATAACGGAGATTTTGTGGATGATCCTTTCCTTGACGGGTAGCCAGTGGAGGGATTTGAGGAGTGGCTTGCTGCTGGCACGATATGGGGAGTTGCATACGACACGAGCAAGGTTGTTTTGGATGCGTTGTAGAGAGGTTAGATTTTTTGATGATGTCCCGTAGAGAAGGCTGTTGCAATAGTCAAGGCGAGAGTTGACTATCCCACAAGCGATGGTGTTTGCAAGGTTTTCTGTGAGAAAAGGTCGGATGTGCCTGAGAGCCCGGGTATGAAAGTTGGTGGAGCGGATGATTTCAGAAACTTGGAGATCCATTGACATTGTCGAGTCAAGTTTCACGCCGAGAATTTTTACACTGGTTGACGTGTTTATTGCTGTGTTTGAGAAAGTCGGATTCAGAGGATGATGTTTGGCAATTTGTGGTCTGGTTCCAAAAACTTTGGCTTCTGTCTTGGAAGGGTTTAGAAGGAGACCATTTTCCAGGAACCAACGGTGTACGGCATCTGCACAGCAAGTGATGTTGTCACAGCTATTGTCCCCAGGTGTGAGGGAGGCATAGAGTTGCGTGTCATCAGCATATTGGTGGTGTTGGATCCCGAAAGATTGGATGAGAGAACTAACTGGTGAGATGAACATGGAGAAAAGAAAAGGACCAAGAACACTACCCTGTGGAACTCCGGTGGTGGAGGGCAAAGTTTCAGATTTGGCAGAGTCTAGGGCGATGAAGAAGTGCCTCCCTTCAAGATAGGATGCCAGCCAGTTTAAAGCGGTGCCGGTAACGCCAAAAGCTTCTTGTGCACGGGCGACCAGTAATGAATGCTTGTAAATAAAATGTGCATTAATTTTTCTATAACGACCGCATGACCTCATCGGCTGAGGGGCCACGCCATTTAAGGTCCTCGTGTACGGACCACGTTAGCCCGTGATTAAAAAAATAAATTTCACAGATGAGATCTTTCATCAGTGCTGCCTGTTTTAAATAACGCCTATGATATTTAGCTTGCTATTTAAATTCGTAAATTCCTCACAGCCCAACAAGTCTTTAATGATAGAAGTAAAATTATTCACTCAATCATAACAGTTATGATTACTCAGGTCGTGTTCAAACATAGCACAGTATAAATAATTACAATTATTTATACTGTGAACATAGTTAGAAACGCACTCAGCGTACACTGCAGACGATAGCTTACCTAAATATCGAGAGGGCAAATATTGATTTTTCGGATAAAAAAATTGGGCTAAAAAATCATCTGAATTATAAAATGTAATATCTTGCATTAAACGCCTAGGCTATTATTGTGGTTGGTGAGTTGCTGTTTAACGACGCTGTATAATAACAAAGATGATTATCGCCGTCCTCCTTTTCCAGGTTTGGGATTGGCACCACCAGAGTACGTACGGGTGGTGGCGGAGTTTTCTTATTGTGATTTATCACAAGACAATAAATAATGCAAATTTCGTGTCTATTTACTCGTTTCTAATCAGCATCCAGAGGGCGTGACCAGAGTTCTGTTGACCCAGAAGTGAATTTCTTATTACTTCCGGTGCGCGTGTAGCGCATTTAAAACACAATGCTGACGTGACGTTCGGTGGCATTTATTAACAAAATAATGCGATTCTGATTGAATTTTTTTATCTACGACTTACTGGAACATCTGCGTGTTTTAACTGCTTTACGAGGAAGTCCAATTCAGGCATGACATCATTTCTCGCAATATTTTGCTGCGCTGCTACTGTGGAAATAAAGGGAACGATTGGGGAAATGTTCTGAGGGTCGCCCCTCCCAAATATTATTTGTAACGCTTTGATGATCACAACATCAGAATGGTTTCGGTTAGTGAAGGGAGCTACTTGTGTATTATGTTCATCCATTGTGTTTGACTACTTAGATTGTGTTTTGAAATTTGTGCTGATGTTTTAGGAAGAAAATTGGCAAAGATGACGAAGCTGATGCAATGGTTGACGTTGGCTGTGCTGTTGTTTTCCATCTGGGCTGGCCTTCTCACCGGACACATCGCACTTCCGATGAGTCCTGCAACTAAAGATGTGATACTACTGGTACAGTGTTTTCTTGTTGCAGCCATCTGCGGCTTTCTACGCAGGGTGTGATTTGTGGTAGGAAGCTGTTGAGTGGGGTAAACAGTTCTTGGCAGGATCTTAACGAGTGGGGAAAAGGCATTTCAGTTCTGGATGGTCTGAGCCATTGAGGGGAACTTTTCCCTTTCTCCCCCCATTGTTAATCACACCCTGATTTTGTAGTTTCAGTTTAAAACCTTTCAGAGTGGCTATTGTGTGATGCCATGCAATCTCTTACATAATATAATAGCATGAAGTCAGCAAGGCCTTCTAGCCTGGGTCTTGGGTAAGGACATGTTTACCTTCTTACACTAGAAGTAGATACAATACAATACACAATACAATTGTAATTTGATAATGCCCTCCTTACAAAGTTCAGAAGTGCACATTAAAGCTGGGCGAATATTAAAACTTTAAGTAGATTGGAAGAGGTAAGTTTTCAGTTTAGAGCAAGACAGTCTCACTAAGAGAGTTGAGGACATGAGGAGGTAGAGAGTTCCAGATGGAGGGACTGGCAACTGTGAATGAACTCCGGCCAAAGACAAGACATGTACCAGGAACAATATACTTCCCAGCGGATGCTGATCAGAGAGAGAGAAAGTACCTTTAACAGAGTTGCAGGGTGTGACCTTGGAAGATAATTATAACGACAGTTGATTTGCGCGTGCTTTTTACGTAAGGAGTGCAAGTTTGATGTCTGCTAGATGACTACCGTATCATCAGTTCTACTCTTACACCAGTGTGAAATTATGGCTTGTCTCTGACCCTTAAACAAGGGCTTAACAGCATGTTGTCAGTCATTATGGAAATTCTTATATAACTGGTAACGCGAGAACATGCATAGTAAACGTAAGCCATGATAACCTGTGTTTGTGTGGTTGCTTTCAGATGCCGATCTACGTTCTCATAGCTTTCGCTGTAAGTTTATAAATCTCTGAAATGTTTCTGACCTTTCCACATCTCATCAGTATCATTTCATAATTTATATAGCACCACTTCAACAAAAATTTTGAGAGGCACTGTATGCACCAGCGTATATGCTGCTTTTTCTGATATTACACTGGAGACAACATCGATCCCAAATTTAATTCAGCTGTGGAACAGAACTTCACAATAATGAAATCTCGTTATCTGAAAGACCGCATTATAAGCAGGCTTTAGTCTAACTGTTAACATTACCAAAAGTTGTTTAGTATTGTTTAAAAAGCAGTAACGAAAAGAACATTCACTGGATATACAAGACTTCTTGCTGACTCCTTAAAAATTGCCAGAATAAGTTAAAGCACTTTGGTCTGTTTTGAAACGAATATAAAAATAACTACTGACGTTTTAAAAAGTAATATAGGGATAAAGGTAATTGATTTTGTTTCCAGTGTTATTCGCTTGCGGTGATTGGCTACCGGGTGGCTACATTCAACGACTGTGTTGAGGCCTCAGAAGAACTGAAAAAGGTAAGAGATTCATATTTCAGATAGACTAAAGTGTAAAAGAAACTTGTTTGCAGTGTATGTATGTAAGTTTGTATGTATATATGTACATATATGTTCCAGACTGTGGCACCCTTAGGTCAGCTGCAGGGTGTCTTGACAGAACACTTACTCTTGACAGAATACTGACCTCATGAAGGGTATTTCGACAGAATACTGACCTCATGAAAGGGGTGTCTTGACAGAATACTAGCCTCATTAAAGAGGTGTCTTTAACAGGACACTTACCGAAACAGCTAACTGGGTTAGTGTAACATGCCTGAATTTTTTTCATGGGTGCACTCTTATTTTCCAAGTTGCCTGTTTTGAATATGAAAATCATTTAGGGCAAGTGTTGTGGAATTTGCATTTTTGGGCCTACTCGAGAGACTTAAGAAAACTCCTGCTTGGTCAACAACCTTATTTTTCTTAGTCTTGGCATATGAGGCCAGGTGGCCACTCCTCCCTTGCCGTCTTATCTTCCCACTGACAGTGTATGGTCAGTGTACTCATTATAGCTGAATTAGCTAGTGACACAGGCAGGGCAGGGATCTCTAAACACATTTCTGCCCTGGTGGGGATTTGAACCCCGACCTCTCTGTTGACGTTCCAGCATGCTAACCACTAGACTATCGCAAACCCCAATTCATAATGAAAGGTGCAGCTGTTGAAATGCTATTGCATTTGTGCTTTAGCCGCAGTGTCCTTCAACCTTGGGACTGCATCCCTGACAACAAGATGTAATGCTTAAAAGTTTTCTGTTCTTTGCAGCAAATCGAAGAAGCGAAGACCGATCTGAGATCAAAAGGAATGAAAATTTAGTTCAATTGAACAGTGTGACAATTTCCATTTTGTAAAGTCACCGTAACTTTTGTCGTTGCATCGGATGTTTAGTTTAATGTTAAGGACTAATTATGCGCAACAGCTTCAGATGTTTCAAATATGGAGAACAAAGATGGACTATGATGTTTGAATAAATAACGTAAGCATGTGATATTAGTTCAAATAAACTAACCTCTTGTACTTAAACCATTGGTACACATGGGGTATTATCATGTGGACCACTTTATTCAGATTTATCGATTTATAAACAAAGTTTAACATGCAGGTTTAAGAATGTTAAGAATTCTAATTTCGATTAGCGTGTTACCCAAATATAAATTTTACACGAATGGCATGTACATATGATGTCAGTTCACATAAACTGTACAGTGTACATCGACGTCAGCTGATGAAAACTACATCAATGTCAATTCACGTGTGTGCCATCTTGGGTGGTGATCATATTATGTTAGTCGATTTACAATGAGCAATGGCTAAAAATAGTGCCTAGACTGAGCAACAAATATTACAGTATAATAGATTAACAGAACTTATTTCTAGACATGTGCTCACTGGGGCTCCCATGCCTAACACTTGTAGAATTGAGCAACTCTTGGTGTTGTAAGGCATGCATGATATGCATGTCTATGGTAGTAGTAAGCGACTTTAGAGTGTGTATGGTTTAAATGGTGTTGTGAATGAAACGGTGTTATTGCAGTTGCCGCTTGAACAGTCGCTTCTTGGCCGCTTCCAGTGCAGCTAGCGTGTCGAGGTGTTGTGTGCGCTGGTCTTTGTAGAGCTTTTGAAACTTCTCTGCTTCTTTGATGGCAGAATCTCTCTCTAGTTCCAGTTCAAGGTTTTCTTTGCGGAGACATGACAGCTCGCTCTGTACAAAGCAGAAGAACATTACTGTGAAATCAGCTGTAGGTCATATCCCAAGGAATCCAATCTAGCTACTTCTATGTTGCTATTATCGTAATGTCCAAGACATCAGTCAGTGATCGAAGAAAAGAGCAGTCCCTTTAGTTAGCCCCAGCCCCAATTTCTTAGCCACAGCATATGAGGGTGGGTGGCCAGTCCTCTCCCTCGCTGTCTCATCTTCCCACCAACAGTGTACGGTCAGTGTACTCATCATAGCTGAATTTGCTAGGGGCGCAGGTGGAACATCAATCTCGAACCGATTTCTTCCCTGGCAGGGATATGAACCCCTGATCTTTCGATTGACAGTCCATTGGTGGTCGATTTGAGTGAAATCACAACTGAAACAATCCATTGGAAAAGACAACTCAATATAAGACAGATCCTTCAATTTCATTACCAGCACACTTCAAACGAACAAACTATAATTTTACAATATAAGGTGTTCAGTAAAGGCCGTGAACAATCAAACCAGAACTTACTCTGAAAACAAAACTGGGTGACAGGACTACAAATGACAAAGAATGCTAATCTACTGACATCAATATCAGAACCTTTAGATTGCCTTTAATTCTTTGGAATTCAGCGCGAACAGCAGCATAGTTGGCATTTTTCAGTTTCTCTGATTCCTCTCGTGCTGCAGCCTGCTCTACCAACTGTGTGTTGATCTCCTCGAGCTTCTCGTTAAGCGCGTGGAAAGTTCGATCATCTTGTTTGGTGTCAGTCATCTTGTTCGAGATTTCTCCATTTGCCATCTGAAATCCAAACAACACAAGATAGAGAACTTAAATCTCAATGTATGTAAGATATCTTTATCAAATGTACATTCTTAAGGTGTTTACATTGTAAGATATATGTATCGAATGTACACTGTTAAGGTGTTTACACTGCAAGACACCTGTATTAATTGTACATGCTTAAGGTGTTTACATTGTCATATATCTGTATCGAATGTACATTCTTGAGGTGTTTACATTGTCATATATCTGTATCAAATGTACATTCTTAAGGTGTTGACACTGTAAGATACCTGTAGCTAATGTACATGCTTAAGATGTAAGCTGTTCATTACATGTACATTACACATCTTAGAATGTAAACACAAAAGATAAAGAACTTAAATTTAAAAATAAATCTTCCCAATACATTTTGTTTCTGCCCACAAGTCTTTCCCCCTCTGGTTCAAACTATCTTCCCTTGAAGATACATATTCCCCATACAGCCTGTTCCTACCCTTAGGTCTTTGTAATTTCTCAATACCTCTGCCAGATTTTGTCTTGGCTCTAAGTCTCGATGTCCGAGGTGAACAAGCAAGTCCCTTAACTTCTGGCTGTCAGTCGGCAAACTTCTGTGTCTGTGCAGCGGAGCCTTTGACTCGAGCGTCACATCATCCAGCTGCTCCTGAATCACAACACAAAAAGAGAAAAAATAAGACTAGTAAACCAATCCTATTGTAATATACTAATTAGGCATGATTTATATAGCGCTGTTGCAGGAGAACCTATTCAGTGCTATGCTAGCCCAAACGACGTTAAATGTAATTAGAACAGAAAATTCAAGATTTTCATCAGCTCTTGCCACCTCTCTTCATGAGGACAAGTACTTACTTCAAAAGAGAGGACATCTTTTCATGCTGCTTACTGTTAAATCTAAGAGGTTTAAAAGTAGTTTTGTTAATCAACGTATCTTTAGTTATACTGCTTGTGAGATAAGGCTGAACACGGATAACCACCTGTTTCTGGATATGAGATGCAGAGTCTTTTGTCACGACAGCCATCTTGGTTGGCATAGATTTCAGAACGTTCGTCTACAAGAAAACAACAAGAACTAAACACAAGGCCAATTTTCGTGAGGCACGATTGTGGCCGATTGTCTGTAGTATGGCATATAATATGTTAAAGAGAAGCCAACTTACTTTTTCTTTCTGAGCCAAAGCAAGACGTGTTTTCAGTCTGTTCGCCTTCCTGCGCAGTTTCATGTTTCTTCAAAATTAAAACCATAACAGATATAAACAGATAAATTATTGAAAGACTCAAAAAATCATCAACTACATCAGAAAACTCATTATCATGTAAAGTAATGTAACCTAACACTAACATGTCCTAGAAGATGCTATATAAAACTTTAGATGCAAACATACACAGCCCATACTTACAGGTATTCCATCATATATATATATATATATATATATATATATATATATATATATATATATATATATATATATATATATATATATATATATATATATATATATATATATATAGACACCCATCTAAGTGAGCACAATAATGTTCAGTTTTTGAATAATTCCGTAAGAATATTAAATAATAAAGTGGCCTGTAACCTCTTCTACAGGAGACATCGAGCACCTTCAAGATCAATGGTTCCTTTTAAGGTGAGGAACATGACAGGATTTGGACCAGGGTCATGGAAGTAAAAATCTGGTTGCAAACCGTTCCACTCCATACGTAAACACAACCAATGCAACAGCTCCTTATAATCGTATCGCAAGCCACTGTTTGCTCTCCATGCAAGCCTTCTGGAAATCGAATTTTATGTAAATTTAAATAAACAATCAAAGCACTATTTAAATATTAGAATTTCACAAATTAAACATAAATCTTTGTATATAGTATAATTTAATTTTTGCATTAGCTGAACTTACCTTTGCTGTTCAAGCTTTAGTTCACGGTCGACCGCATCCTTAAGTCGCTGGACTGATTTCTGTTTTCTTATTTCCTATCAAAGCCAGGCAAAAGTTTAGTTATGTTCTTCGTTCAAATATATGCCTTATATAAATAGCTAGACACGTATACTAATCGTCAATATTATTACATCATTACCATAAATTACAGCGTGAAAATTATCGATAAGGTCGATATCGAGTTCTCTCTTATCCTTATGCCCAACTGTCTTGTTTGCTCTGCGCTATCATTCCTTAGGGACTTCTGCATTTTGGTCTCCTACGTCCTGGGTACTGGCATCTTTCGGTCAGCTGCCCATGGACTCCTGACTGTCCCGTGTACATGTTCTGCTACAGCTCGCTCCAGAAGCTTTGCCTATGTTGGGCCCACCAGCTAGAATTGCCTTGCTCGAGAGCTGTGGTTCAAGCTCCTCAGTTTGTCTCTTCCAGAGTTTCGCAAGCGCCTGAAGTCTGTATTATTCTACAGCAATTTAACAGGTTCCGGTTGGGAGCGCCATCAGTGGTGCTCGTGAGAATGAAAACAGAAAAACTTGCCCTCTTCAGTTTGTCCACTGCAGCCTGCTTCTCTCGTTCGATCAGCGCAACCTATGAAAGACAATGTGTTTGAATGAACGAAACAGATGTTATGCAATACAATACAATACAATACAACTGTAATTTGGTAATGTCCTCCTTACGAAGTTCAGAAGTGCACATTGAAGCCAGGCAACCATTAAGAGCCATAGGTAGACTGGAAGAAGTAAGTTTTTAGTCTAGAGTAAAAGACAGCCTCACTAAGAGAGCTGCGGACATGAGGAGATAGAGAGTTCCAGAAGGAGGGACCAGCAACTATGAATGAACGCCGTCCAAAGACAAGACATGTATCAGGAACAACATACTTTCCAGCAGATGATGATCAAAGAGAGAAGCGACCTTAACAGTGTGACCATGGACAATAAGTAGGATGACTCTGTATATAAGGAGTTACACGAATGTTTTCCATATTCAGCTGATGATGTAAAATATAAAGCTAAAACGCCAGGGAATACGATGGCAAAATCTCATAAAAATCTCAGAAACTGAAGCTCTGAAACGAAGCTGATTCAACTTCATTCACTAGGTGGAAGCACGTTTTTGTAACAGAACATCAAATGACATTTTGGTATTCACACATGAATCCCATACACATACACAGATTCGAGAACCTTCAATGCCTGTCACTCAGAATGTAGGTATGAATGTATGTATGTATGTGTGTATGTATGAATGAATGTATGTAAGCATGAATGTATGTATGAATGTATGTGTGAATGAATGTATGTATGTATGTACGTATGTATGTATCAATGTATGTATGTACGAATGTATTTATATATGTATGTATGAATGTATGCATGTATGTTTGTATGCATGTATCAATGTATGTTTGTATGTATGTATGAATGTTTGTATGTGTGTATGAATGTTTGTATATATGTTTGTGTGTATGTATTTATGTATGTATGTATGAATGTATGTATGTATGTGTGCATGTATGACATTGTATGTATGTATGTATGTATTTATGAATGTATGTGTATGTTTGTATGTATGTATGTATAAATGTATGTACCAATGGAAGTGTGTCTGTCTGTTACATTCTCCGTTCCTGAAATTGAAACAATTATATCAAAAAGTCTTTGAAAGCGAATACTTTCAAACTGAAACTGAAACTTGCCCTCAGACCGAGCATAGAACGCGAAACAACTTCCTCTTGCCAAAGTTTCTTCAGCATTCCCTCCTTTGAATGCATGTCCTGCGATTCCTACACGAAGTACAAGCTGTGGCTACAGTAATGAATGAAGAAATTCAAATTAATTAAATGTAACGAGACATTCTTAATCTGGTGTCTATCAAAGATTAACAGCGGCAACTTCTATACATCGCAATTGACTCAACTTCTCAGGTTCTGTAATTTTTTATGCTTTGTTTCTCAAACTTGTTGCCCTTTAATCACATTAAAAGTCTGCCTCAAATGTAGGAAATATCAAAGAATTGATATTGTGCCTTTTAATAACAAGTATCATCACACCCAGTTTTTACTTTAGTTTCTGCAGTCAATCCTCGCTGAAACCGACTGGGGGGCCTAACTCAATGATGTGGCTCCCTAAATCAAATGCCATGAGATCGAAAGGTTGGATTCACCCAGAAACATCCTTGACATTTATAGCATTGCATATCCACCATAAGCTGCCTCTCTGTCTTACGGACTGACCTTCTGGATTTTGACCTGATTACAGCTTGGTTTTGGTGTGCCATCGGTTGATGCCTTGTGCATTAGACACCGGCGCAATAGAAGTTACTAATTAATAATAATAATAATAATAATAATTAATAATATTTATTTATTTATTTATTCCGGACATTTCTATAGCGCCTCTCGAAGTCAACTACTACTCAGAGGCGCTCCCGACTACAGCATTTGATACTGTGCCGGAATTTTCACGCCGAAGCGCCACGAGCAATTGCGAGTGAAGGACTTGCCCAAGGTCCGTACGCAACGGCTAGAGTGGGATTCGAACCTGCAACCCTCCGGTCACACAAGGCGCCGAACTTACCACTGAGCCACCACGCCCCACGCATAATAATAATGCTCTTAGATCAATGTAATGCAACATTATATTATATATATTCCTAAAATCTTTTCTCTTTCCTCGGGGTTCTTACATTCCACCTCTGATTAGGTTGTACTGAGAGTGGCACTTTAGATATTCCTAAATACATGTAAACTGGAAATTTATATAGCTCCAGACTTGTAGAATTTCCTTTAGATGGATGTTATCGTCCGCTGTCTCAGTGATCCGATGTTTCAAATTCTCATTTTCCTGAAAGAAATAACAAAATTTATGCATGTATTTCCTCCCCCTAAAAGTACTTCAACCCCACTTCAATATCCGACCTGTGTTACTGATAAAAGGCAAGTTTGACCTGAAGAAAATCTTCCAACAGTTGAATAAGTGCGAGACATGGTAGCTGATGGGTTAGAAAGCTCGCCTTGTAACGCGAAGACTATGAGTTCGAACCTCCCCCTGGAAAACGATAACTGTGTAGGGACCTTGAGCAAGTCTTTAACTGTTGTTTATTGGAATTTTGGAGCACTCATGACCAAGATGATGCAGTGCATATTTTAAGGAATTTAGACTACTGGGACAAAATTTTGGAACTCGTCTCCGAAAAACTTTGATGACCTTGTTTTAGGAAGTCATCTCCCAAAAAAGCCATCTCCCGAAAACCGTTAATGACCTTTTCTTGGGAATTCTTCTCCCGAAAAAGCTCATGACTTTCTTTTAGGAAGTCATCTCCACAAAAAGTTCATGACCTTTTTGGGAATTTACTACTGGGGCAAATCTTAAAACTCTTCTAACATTTTGTCCCAATATTTATACTTTAACCATACATTGCCTGGGACAAATCAGCCTAACTACTGGGACAAATCCTAACACTACTGGGACATTTGTCCCACTAGTTATACAGTTAAAATATGCCCTGAGATGATGACCCCCTAAGTCTTTAACTCACAAATGATCAGCTCCATCAATTGATACTTGGCCACTAGATATTGGTACTTAATAAATGCATAATAATAAAAATAATGAAAGAGGAAATAATAATGATGATAATAGTAATACTATAAATATATAAACAATCATATAAGATAAGATAATACTACTAATAACGATGATGATGATGATGATGATGATGATGCTGATGATGATGATGATGATGATGATGATGATGATGATGATGATGATGATGATGATGATGACGATATAAGGGGCCGTCCACATATTACGTACGCAATGAGGGGGGTCGGATTTTGGCGATTTTGCGTACGGGTGCGAACGGGGGGGGGGGGAGGGGGGGGGACAAAAGTGGACGTACGCAAAATAAATTTTTAATTATGACGTCCACATTAGCCTATTTATAACTCTGTATTGTTCTATAGTCGTTCGATGGCATTTTATTACATTATATAAAAGCCATGTGCAGTTATTCTGTGCTGTGAACGAGACACCTATAATTTGTCTATATTGGCCCTCACTCATCCTTCAATCTGGACTAAAGTGCAGACAGTAGAGGCACTTTCTGCAGCTGGTCTTCGGGGGGGGGGGTGAGCGTCAAGTGTACGTACACAGGGGGGGTGGAAGAAAGTACGCTTGCGAACAGGGGGAGGGGGGTCCAATTTTCCCGGATTTTTGCGTACGTAATATATGGATGGCCCCTAAGTGAATCACAATCCTATAACACTCGGATTGTAATGATATTAAACTATATTCGCTAGGTGGCAGCACCTTTTTAAAAGCCCCTACTCCTGTCTCACTTTCTTCCATCAGTCATGCCTGACTGCATTTTATTAGTGTGTCTGTTTGTGTGTGTCTGCTTGTTTGTGTGTGTGTATGTGTCTGTCAGTCTGTCTGTCTGTCTGTCTGCCTGTCTGTCTGTCTGTCTGTCTGTGTCTGTCTGATATTACACAAAGCAGTGCTTGTGTTGTTTTGAATTCTTGCCATATTTCTTGCTCACCTGCTTGCTATCTTTGAGTTCAACTTCCAACATTTCAATGCAGTTCTTTTTCTTCAGTAGGCGTTGTTCCAATTTCAGGTTCTCTGATTCCAAGTTTTGTATGGCATCTTCCAGTTGGCACTACAGATAATATACATCTATGGACTGATAAGAGCAGAACAGCAGTCCCTTAAGCTAGACTGAAAGGCAGCCATGGGCATGAAGTGCTAGCGACTGCATTTTCTTAGCCTCAGCTTATGAGCATGGATAGCCAGTCCTCTCTCTCTCGCCGTCTCACCTTCCCACCGATGGTGTACGGTCAGTGTACTCATTATAGCTCAGTCGCCTATGGGGCGCAGGTGAAGCAGAAATCTAGAAACAGATTTCTGCCTAGGAGGGATTTGAACCTCCGACCTTTCGGTTGACAAACCCACATGCTAACCAATGGACTATTGAGCACCCCATAGACTGGTAAACTTAGATGCTTAAACAGAACATTCCATTAAGCTACCCTTCAGAAAGCCACAATACCTAAGAACTGTTAGCGACCTAATTTATTTTTCTGTTTCTTTGTAGACTAGTGTTTTTAAATGTTAAAATTGCATATGACAACAGTTGCTTGACAAGTTCACAACAGTAGCTAAGTAAATATGTTGATTTTCAAAAGACTACTATGTGATGTAATGTAAATAACCACAAGTTTCCAGACCTCTGGTTTCTCTAACTTATCAAATTTCGACCTGGCTTCCCTGTTGGATTTATGAATTTGACTACTGTTTCAATCAATCAATCAATATAAACTTGATTGATTGATCGAATGATTGATTGAGCAGTATTTCACTTGAAGTGACCATCAATTGAAGCATCTGCATCATGATAATGGGTCTATCGAGGTCAGTATATTAGGTGTGGCACCTACAAGAATTCGGCACCTACAACTGTCGGATCACAGATCCAGGATGCCCACTCTACATCAAGAGAGCAAACTGGAGAAGTGGATGCACTGGATTCACCTTATGCTTTGCCAGGTCCTCCATTTCTTGGGCTTGCTTCGAGACATGGTCCTTGGTCTTCATCAGGACCTGTTCGGTCATCTTCACCTGGTCCAGCAGGTCGGTGATTTTTCCATCGGCTTCCCTTTTCGTTTCCTTCTCCGCTTCTAGCTTTTCCTCGACGAGTTCCAGTTCGTCTTTCAGTGCAGCCTTCGATTCAATGAGGTCTAGGACCATCTGGAAGAGAGAGTAATGTAAAGCATAATGTAAAGTGCAGTGCAAAGTGTAATGTAAAGTGTACAGTCAAGAATCTTTATAGTATCACTGTAATGTAATTATCTTCAAAGCTATCGCCAAAGTCAGACTGGGACCATTTTGGAGGCCTTGCCATTTCAAGAGATCGGGCCTTAAAGGGGCGCTATGTAAACCTGATAGGTAGATAGATAGGTAGGTACTAGGTAGGTAGATAGGTCTTATACCTCCCCAATCTTTAGACTGCTTTGAAGATACATTTATACACGCACACATGAATATATTCATACATGCACACATACATACATGCATAAATACATGCATACATACTCAAACATTCTCATGCACATATACAAGCATACACATATTCATACATACAAGCACATACATGCATTCGTGCACAAATACATGCACACATGCATGCACTCATACATACAAACAAACACCTAGGCCAACCTCTTCTGCTTTCTGATGACTGGCTTCAGCCACAAAGACTTTATCCTGAAGACTGGAGATGAGGCTCTGAAATCGGACCACGTCCTCCTCTAGGATGGATTGCTGTAATTCAGAGACCTTCAATTGGTCCTTGGTTTTTGCCAGTGCTTCCTGAAGCTCACTGTTCCGCCTCTCAAGGTCCTCTGTGGTCTAGGCACACAAAGAAACCCAAAGTGCCAACCTTTCATTTAGTCCATTTCGATACTTACCACTGCTGCAAGCTAATCTATTTTCTCAATTCTACAACATTTCTTGAGAAAATTTCTAATAAAAATTCAACCTTTAAAGCAATCTGCTGTTAAAAAAGCTTCAGCATCCACCTCAGTGTACGGTCAGTGTACTCGTTATAGCCAAGTTGGATAGGGAGTAAGGGAGCAAGTAAAGCACAAATCTCGACACAAATTTCTGCCGGGTGGAGGATTTGAACCCCAACCTCTCGGTAGATAGCACTCACAAAGTCATAGATCAGATTAGATTGAAGATTCAAGGGGTTAGAACAAACTCCCTGGTCACAGGTTAAAGCAGAAATTTACATATTATGTAAGTATGTATCTTTAAGTACAATGTATGAATGTATCTTATGTATGATATATGAATGTATCACGATATATGATGTTTGAATGAATGATACATGATACTTGATGTATGTATGAAAGATACATTCATGTGAATGTATCACGGTATCATTCAGTGTTTTGAATGATCAGATATCAGCAAAACAAACTGTTTTGTGTTGAGCTTCCATCATCTCCAGAGCCAGGACAATCTTTGACTGGTTCTCCTCTTCCAAGTTCCTTGCTTCCCATTGGCTCGATGAATACATGACGTCATTCTGCAGTGAACCAATCCTGTTAAAGCATTGATTTTTATATTTATGGAGTGCCACAATGTGCTGACAAGGAAAGCATCAACAGATGATGTAAAGTGACTGCATGGTACGATCTATGGTGGCATTGTATACTGACGCACGTTAACGACTTACCAAAGATCCTGCATGCTCTGTCATTCAAGGCAAGTGCTTGACCAGTCAGCCACAATCCAGGCAGCTACATTTGTTGGCCACAGTGTACCCAAAATATTGCGCCAGTGGCACCAACGTGGCTGTCTGGACTTAAGAGCTATATGAATACAGTGTACAGTGACACTTACAGAAGCCTCTTTCTCTCTGTTATGCTATGGTATACCATGCTATGCTATGCCATGTTATGTTATGCCATGTTATGTTATGCTGTTATATGTTATTATATGCTATGCCATGTTATGCAATGTTATGCTATGCTGTGCTGTTTCATGCTATGCTATGTTATGTTCTGATGTTATGTTATGCCATGCTATGTTATGTTATGCTATGCAATATAATTTCTCTCTGGTCTCTCTGGCAATCGGGATCGGACCTCCACTGGACAATCGATCTGTGTACAACCCCTCTGATACAACACAGCTCTCGTGAATAAGCTGGTGCCCTGTGCTTAGCTTTAAAGTAGCACTTTAGAAATGTTGAGTTTATGACTACGATTGGGATCGCATACATACATATGTTGTCACATAAAGTTCTCATGATGTACCTTTCAGACAATGCATCAACTTTCGCCTTTAGCCGAACATTTTCCTCCTAAATATCATAAAAGAAAAACAGGAACACTTTTAATGTACATGACCTGTGGTTTCGGAAAGAAGCAGCTCAGTTGTCTATTGTAAGGAGCCTGTCAGTTTCAGAAACACAGAATTTCAGAGGCACAAATCAGAAGCAACTTCCAAGTCAGATCTGAGGCATTGTTCTCAGGTACCATAGGGATACACAGTCCGGTTGCCAGAGAGAGACAGACAGACAGTCGGAGAAAGAAACAGAGAGAAAGAGAAAGACACTGCTATATGATGGGTGTTCCTTAAGTTCAAATAAAAGGGATTGTAAATGATCAATACATGTAGATCATTAGATCCATAGATCGATAGATCATTTAACATCGGATTTCGAACGGAGTTCAATAAATTCTTATTTCTGACCCTGGCTCAACTTGAAGTGACCACTCAACTGACCACTGACCGTTGTGTATTCTGTCAACAGCACACACAACTCTTATTAGCAATCTAGCTGAAAATCAAATTCAAATTCAATAGCAATAACCAATGCTGAATGTGGTAGAATGGACCTTAACAGCTTGGTAAGAGGATCCCAAACGATCACGATCGTTCCGAAGATGATCCAATTCCTTTTCAGTTGCCAACGACTCTTGTCTGTGCTCACCAACCAGAAACTCCATCTGCAAAACAGATCTTCATCATTATCACCATCACCACCTCCACCACCACCTCAACCTCCAACACCACCAACACCACCACCACCTCCACCACCACTACCACCACCACTACCACCACCACCACCACCACCACCACCACCACCACCACAGTCATCAGTATCACTTCCTGACACCAGCCATTTGTATATTTCATATCCAGGAGACAGTTCAGGCCTGAAAGGCCATTCGAAAATGGAGAAAGCACTGAACTTTCTGCCTGTAAGTAGTTAATTAAACTAAATATGGCATCAACGAAGCTGAGCTATTTGGTAGCAGAAAACTTACTTCTGCTTTGGTCGTGGAAAGTTGAGCCTTCAAGTCAAGAAGCAGCAGAGTTTCTTTCTAAACAGAGACAACATAATAACCAAACTTCAATAACAAAGGGTCCACTCCAACTTCAAATACGAACACATCTATACACCCTCATATATTATTATTATTATTAATATTATTATTATCATTATTATTACTATTACTATTACTATCATTATTTCAAACATTTTTAACACGTGCAAGGCCACCCAGAAATGTGAATCGGATACAAGGATACAGGAACTTAAAGATGGGGGCTAAGAGCAGCGTGTTAAGTCAACCACGAAAGGCAGCCGCGGGTATGAAGTGATAGCGACTTCATTTTCCTTGGCCTCGGCTTATCATGTTGGGTGGCCAGTCCTCTCCCTTGCCAACTGATCTCCCCACTAACAGCGTACAGTTGGACAATTAAAACTACCAGTATAATTAGCAAGTCGTAATCATAAAATCATTCTAAAGCAAATCAAATCACAACGAATGAATGATGAGAATGAGTAGAATTTCCTACACACAACTCACCTTGTACCTGTTCGTTAAATCTGCCAATTCATCACTCTTCTCCTCAAGAAGTCTTCGTGCTTCCATTGTATCACGACAGAGACACCTAGCCGAGCAAGAAGTAACAACTGGTATGTTGTTTGAGGTTGTAAACAAACAATGCAAACAGAAATGACACACTGAGAATGTGTACCGGTAATATTAGTGATATGTGCAATATGTGTAATATACATAGTATGTGTGATAAGCGTACTATGTGTAATGTGTGTAATATGCGTAATATGTGCAACATGTGTAGTATGAGTAATATGTGTAATATGCAAAGTAATATGCATAGTAATATGCATAATAAACATTACCCATACTCTTCTAGTTTTCTGTGCACCGTATTGCTCCATGACGAAATTTCTGCTTTTAATGACATTTAATTGGTTACTTTTTTCTTGAACTGGAAACCAAAACACACCAAAAGAAACATCAGGTTATCACCAACTGATTAACAACAACTGATTAACACCAACCAATTAACACCAACCAATTAACACCAACCAGTTAACACCAACCAGTAAACACCAACCAGTTAACACCAACCAGTTAACAACAACCAATTAACACCAACCAATTAACACCAACCAATTAACACAGCTAGATACCTGGTGAGATCTTCCTTTTCCTCTTCCAATCCAGCCACCTCTGATCTTGCTGCTCGCAGCTCCTCTGTTAAGGACCCCACCTGAGGTGAAACAAAAATTTCTCCACTCAACACATCACTGCAGTTTCTTATCAATTTCCAATTACACTCCATTCTCCTTCCACCATCGACAAGTAAGGTAAAGCTCCCATTTTCTAAAGTTGAACACATAGGGCAGGTATTCTTTGCCTACTCTTTGTATCCCAAGGTGTACTTCCCAGCTACTCTACATGATCATGTATTGTATTCTGATATTAAATATGGGGCACAGTAGCTCAATGGATAGAGCACTCAGCCTGGAATGCAAAGAGTAGAAGTTTGAATTTCCACTGAACCAGTAATTGAGAATAGGTATGACAATAACTATTCATCTACCTGTCCTTGCAGTTTCGTGCACTCCTCTTTGTACTTCTGGAGGAACGTGAAGAGCTTAGCATTTTCTGGTGTCAGGCCAGCAGAAGAAGAGGCATGCTCCTTCCCAAACTCTTTCTTTAGTTTAAAAGACGTTGAATAATCCTGAAACATGAACGCATAATAATCCTGACAAATGAATGCATAATTTTATTAGTAAATTTATTTTTACAAGACATCAATGGTGCTGAACAATTATGAGTGAAGTACTTGCTCAAGGTCCTTACATAGCGATTGCGTGAGCCAAGGAGCTCTAAACTGTACTCTCTGCATTACGGGTCGAGCGCTCCATCTGTTCAGCTACGGTGCCCCACATGATGGGTAGATTTAAAGGCAAGTTGTTCACATCCAAGGCACCAAGATACAGGCATTGAAGGTAAGAACAAGCAAGATGTTGAACATCCAAGGCTCCAAGATATAGGGATTTAGGGTGAAGAACAGGCAAGATGTTCAACATCCAAGCCTTGACAATTACAGTCATTGGCTAACTTTTGCAGATTTACCAGAAGTAACCAGTTGATAATAAATGCTGAAAACATAGGAGTTCACAGTTATGACTGCTATTGAAAACTTACTAATTCGCACTTGCCAACTTCTTCGCCATCAGAGTTTAAGTCTCGTGACTTTCGCTCTTGATTCGGGCAATCGCCAGTCATCTGAATAAATCCACATAGTACTCAATAAAAATCATAATTACTCAGAGGCAATTAAACACATGTGTTACCCTTACCAGTATACCATAACCTTGGGTTAAAAAATAAACAAATAATATAATTATCACTACTAGTGGCATCTTGACAATTTCAAGCAATAGCCTGTTCTCTAGTTTCGTTAATCTCTGGAGTGTTTCTATATTCCAAGGAATCATCGCTAACTTTGGGTTCAAACTAATTAAAACAATAATTATCATATTTACTATTATTTAAGAATACACTACACTGTTTCCATTACCTTTTAATTTCATTTAATTGTACAATCTAATCTAATCTAATGACTTTTTTACTTTTATAGCACCCTTATAATTGAAAATGGTGACTTCAAGTGAGATTGTAGTTATGAAGGTATGTCAAGACTATTTTTCACTCTTGCTTCTTACATTAGGTTTCTGGTTCACTCTGGCTTCCTAATTACACTATTACAGTGCTAATTGCACAGTAATTAATTCATTACATCACAATGTTTCCCGTTTTCCTGCTTCAATAAGGACTTATTTGCATTTAATTTCTTCTGCATCTTTTTCAAAACTCCTATAGGAAGCACTCTTAACAAACACGAAAAGCCAGTTTGAATTAAAATAATTCTTGCAGAACTAACTAAGCACATTTGCAGGATACTCACCAATCCTGTTCCTAAATGATGAACCAACCATGGCAACACATCTCTTGCATTTTGGAAGTTTGGAATAGTAGAACAACCAGGTTGTCATAGCGCTGTGTCTAGACAAGTTGGTGTCCGTGGCTGGGTTGGAACTTTGACCTCATTTTAATCACCAGGAAGTGTATACTATAGTGATGCAAACCATAAGAACCAATTCCACGGAAAAAGGCATTTAGCTGTCTGAAATTTTCATTAATATTTGTTCACATAAAGTACAGAAACTTAATTAAGGCAAAAACTACCTGGTCATTCATCGTATGATCTTCTGACGCGTCCATTTTACAAGGTGTACCTATCCATTCAAACCTAACAGAAGGAAAGTAATCAAACAATACTACAGTCAGCTTATTATTTTATCTAGGCTAACCAATGCATTATATGAATTTACTTAAGCACTTGTAATTAATTTATTAACAGCAAAATATTGGCACTACATTAAATATATGGCCTAAGCACCTTTACAATTTTTCTGTCCTTTGCTAGATACACCAAAGAGGCGATAGGGGCGTTAGACTCTATTTAATTCTATATTTAACGGCCATGGGTCTTTCTAACCCGGCACAGAATTGAGGGCTTAATCAACTTTTCTATTTTGTAATCGATCGTCGTATCGTACTCTCGAGATTTCTACAGCGCCCAAAAAGCGAAGTCACGGGAACCATCTTATTCGCAGGCGCCTAGCCATACCATAATCGACAGGTTTCACGTCAAGATTCAAAGGGGTCAGGCAGGCAGGATGTCAGACGGCTAAGATGGGTGGTGTTTACAGTTGAAACGGTGAGGGAGGTAAGGGGAAGAGGAGGAATCGAGATAGGACTTGTGACAGACCAGCTTTTTCGGTTTACCTGTGGAGATATCAAGAGGTGAGGGCTTGGTTTCTGTTATTTAACCACGAATACACCTACCGTCCTTGAACATATATAAATCAATCAAAAATAAATCAATCGCTCGTTTAGAAAATAACAGCGGACTATCTGCACTGGTTGATTTAGAAACAAGATAATAATTTAGGCCTACTATAATTAAATAAACTAATCACAAGCAGACGACTTGCCTAATGCAAGGCCATCCGGAACCCGAGAAAGTCAATAAGTAAGCACTGAACTAGAGAAAAACAAACACTAACCTTGATACTTATTTCAAAATAATCATTGCTCAAATTGCGCTCCTATATTCATCACCCTTCAGTCTTTCCGCTCAAAAGCAAAGGCTCGCCTCTTTAAAAATCCCTACCCTGACCCATCTGATTCTCCTCCTTCCGATGTTTCTGAACTTAAGCGTAACCTGACCTAGCAGATCCTCTGGTCCATAACTGGGTCTCTGGCTACCGTATTTGGATCTCCATTTGCTATCTCTGCAAGCCCTCTGACTCGACGCAGCGCTCATGAATAAGCTGGTACCGTGCACTTCGAGTAGGACTGTAGAAATTCATAGTTTACCTTCACGATAAAACTAACGTTTGTTGGTTTGAATTAATGAAGAAACAAAAGGCGCTAACTTATCAACCAACAGATGTTTTCTTACTTATTTTTCTGTGTGCAGCGCCCTTTAGTGTCAATAGAGAAATTAGTAAAATGGCGGCGGTGTTTTGTTTTTATTAAAATATCAAATCACATATATTTTAAATACCGCAACAAGACGTCGTTTTGCATGTAATAGAAATTAAAGCGCATTTTGGGTTAAACCACAGGTTGGTTTCTAATTTAAGATCTAATGGCGCACAAGCGCGCATATGCTGTTTTTCGAGTACTGTGCGATTTACATGAATTATTATAGCGCCATTATAATTTTCTTATGTCTATTGACATCTTCGTTTATTTTCACATCAGCAGTCTATAAACGGCTGATTGTCTGAACGCATAAATGCTATAAACGGCTGGACATTTATCGTGTATGTTTAAGTTTGATGCCATTAGTTGAAATTTGTGGCAATAGATAGCAAACAGTGAAGTTAGATTAATGCATGCTTACAGAAACGGATTCAGATGCTGTGGGCTGTGGAGGTAGCCTTACAAAGTAGTAGTTTTCGATATAACTAGCTTTACGCTATGATTTTATTTTTACCATATTCTTTGTAGCTTTTAGAATTTTTGTAACACATCAGGGTAGCCTTCGTAATCGTAATAGAACATTTATAAAGCACCACTCAACGATTCGGAGCCTTAAATGCAACTCTATAAATGCTGGATTACAGTACACTGCAGTTCTGCTTTTCTTTCTTCCAGTAAATGGATTGTAACCCACGACAATAAGCGAATGGCATGTCCTAGGGATTCAGCTTTTGCCAGTCAGCTTCCGTTGCTTGACCTTACAGAGATGAACACCTTGCTGCAGCTGAGCTACGTCGCTCAACAATGTCTCTACACTGGAGAAGCGCAACCACAAGAACCAAAGTAAGACTTAAGATAATTACAATATTACATTATACACCATTGTTCTAAGGGTGCTATATAAATTATCAGTTAATCGTGCCAAAATATCTGATCATGCATGATTATTTCTTCTATACGGGAGTTTTTCATTTGTTACACGAACATACCTTTGTGAAGCACTGCTCAGAGGTACTATTTAGATATTTGGGAAAGTATACTGATCTTCTGCAGTGATGGGCAATAGTTAACTAAAAAGTTGATAACTTTTAGTTTAACTAAAAAATTTTTAGTTAAGGATGAAGTTTAACTAAAAAATATAGTTTAGTTAAAACCATAGTTTAACTAAAAACTTTTAGTTGCTAACTAAAAAGTTTAATTAAAAAAATCAGCAATACGCAACTATTTTCCACACTGAACATTGAACACTGTCAACAACTCAACACAAAACATATTGATTAACACTGCATGGTTTTACCATGAACAACCTGTGTTTTCAAATTCATACACTACTTAGAGTACACATGTAACTGTATGCCAGAACAGTACACATTGCATAGTTTGAAGGTGAAATTGTCATTGACGCTCTGCGTTATTACAGTTCACTTAAAGTCTGTTACTGTGAAAATGTTTGTCGTAAAAAGTTGGAAAAAGTTTAACTACTTTTTTTTAGTTTAGTTGACTAATTCCCAAAATCAGTTGCCAACTTTAGTTAAGCTATATTTTTTAGTTGGAAAATAGTTTTAGTTAACTAAAATCAAAATAGTTTAGTGCCCATCACTGATCTTCTGGTTGGGGTATGTATTTGGTTGCCTTATTTAAATGTAAAATGTGAATGTACATGGGTTTCTATATATAGTGACTGTATGGCCTGAAGCTTACACAGTTTTTCAATAAATCTATCAGGTGAGGTTCATCACCGCGTCTAGTTAATTAGGCCCACAGTTGCAATACAATGCGCATTTTGTGAATTACAATTTATTCAAATAATCAACTAGTGCCATATTGATTTAGCTGTTTTGCTGAACATCAATTCCTTATTAGTTGATCGATTTTTGATTCATTGCTTAACGATTGGATTATTCTATGCTTAAAATGAGAGAATTGTTTTGTAGAATTGGAAGTGTGTGAATTCAACATTGTGTGTTTTTTGTTGAAGGGATGAATATTTTGTGGAGCTTGGGGAATCCTACGGAGGAAAGGACCCCATGCCATCTGATGTCATTTCTTGGATGCCATATGAGGTTGTCATTTCAAACTGACCCTGTGTTATGTCATTCAGTCAGTATTTCAGTCAGAGTCAGTTCGATTGATTAGTGCACTCGACTTGTAACGCTGAGAGTATGGGTTCGATCCTCCTCCTCCTCTGAGATGGTTACTGTGTAGGACCTTGAGCTCACAATTGCTCAGCGCCATCGATTGATGCGTGGTCACTAGATAGCAATGTTTAATAAATGCATAATAATAATAATAGCAATAGTAATATCCAGAATGAATTAATTAATTATTATTACTATTGTATATTTTCTGGATCATAACTATGAGCACTTTTATGTAATTGTTGTGGGTTAGCAACTTTCCCATAAAAATTTCTTTTCAAATTTCCACAGTGTGTCACTAAAACGAATAATAAACCAAGTTAATTACAATTATGCCATGACTATCACTGACTTCTTAAGCTCAGTGTTAGGAAGAAACTAGTCTTCTACCCTTGTGAGAAATTCTATCCATTCTTTCAGGACCACAACTACGCCAGACCTCCTCCGCCTCTCGCCCAGCCGAGCTCCTCCTCCGCCTCAGAACAGATGAACATCGAAGACGTGTCGTGTCACACGACGGTGACAACGACAGTGACAGAACCGGGTCAGGAGTCGTGGGAAGGCAGCGTGACGCGTTGTATCTGCGAGTTTAAGCATGACGACGGTTACATGATCTGTTGCGATCGTTGCGGGTAAGCAGCTGTCCCGTAAAAATTTCTTCACGAATTTCCATATCGTGTCACTGAAACGGATAATAAACCAAGAAGAAGAGAAGAAGAGCAGTGTTAGTGACTTCGTTTTCTTAGCCTTGGCATATGAGCGCGGGTGGCCGGTCCCCTCCCTTGCCGTCTCATCTTCCCACCGACGGTGTACAGTCAGTGTACTCGTTACAGCTGAGTTGGCTAGGGAGTGCAGGTGGAGCAGATTTGGGCCCCTAACCTCTCGATTGACAGTCCAGCACGCTAACCACTACGCTATCAGGCACCCAAGATAATTACAATATTACACAGATCACAAATAACTTACTACATTACATGAATTACGAAAAACTTACGACATTAAATGATTTATAAATTTACAATATTATATACTTTGTAAATAAATTACAACCTCACGAACATCACAAGAAAATTACGTCGGTTGAATCTAGGGTGTGGCAGCACGTCGAGTGCATGGGGGTCGAGAGGTCAAACATCCCAGATGTCTACCTGTGCGAGCTCTGTGAGCCACGGTTCGTCGACAAACACAACGCCATTCGACTTCAGACAAGAAAACGGGAATTACGTGAGTCTGTGTAACGCTTCGTATGTAACGTCACATAACACTTGCGTCGCTTAAGAAAATGCACTACCAGAATCGTGGTGTTGGTTGTCATGGTGATGGTGGTGGTCATGCTGGTGGTTATGGTGGTCATCATGTATTGTTGGTGGTCGTGGTTGAGGTGGTAAGCAAGTGGTAAGAACTGTCGCTTTTGTGACTTTGCCTGATATTCCATTTCTGATTAAAAATATTAAAGTAATAATATTATTATGCATGAATTATTGATTAATTATTTATTAAAAATATTGAAATAATTATGCATGAATTATTTATTAATTATTTTATTTATTACCTAGTTTAATTATTTTAATTATTTATAATTATTTATTTATTTATTACTATATATTTATTTATTATTTAATTTTATTTAATTTTTTAATTAATTATTTATTAATTGTTTAGTAATTATTTATTTGCGCTGGCACAGTTCCTAAATGGAGACTTATTCCAGCATCCTCAATATCAAAGGTGTCAAAATCTCAGTCAAGTACGGCCATGGTGTTGAAGTCCATACTGAGCCGGTACTCGACTACCCTTCAATAACTGGGTAACAAAAATAGTTTTTGGTATCAGTGCAGAAAATGGGAAACCTGACAGAGTCTGACTCTGACGATGATCGAAGGCGATCGCCGAAGAAGCCGGTTGGCCGGAAGAGGCTTGAACGCAGGCGCACTGTCTCCACGTCTACCAGTCGAGGACAGAGACCAGGACGGGTGCCAGGGAACCAGCCGGAACCGTCCACTGCTCCTGTTACCCCAAACCCCAAGGTGAAGACTTTACAGAGTTTTCTACTCATATCAATCAATTACATCGATGTTGTCTGAACATCGTAAAATATCTGTATTATATAATAATCTCTTCATCTACTTACAATGTGTGGCGGTCAAGGCCACAGTGCGTAAGTGGGAAGATTTATTTTATGCGAATAGCATCGTTTTCCTTCAGTTTACATGCGAAGGGAACAGCATCGTTTCTCTTAATTTTTCATGCGAAGACCCAGCATCGATCATTTAATTTTTATTTAATTTCAATAGGCGACGGTCCGGCAACGACCGTGATAGGGAAGCCCGATCGACGGTGTAAAGCCAGCGCATAGCGAGCAGACGCGTTAATTTGGGATGCATAGAGCCTGCCTCACGGTGTGCTGCTTTATACGTGAAGAGTTGGTTCGACTCTTCATACATAGCAATACTGTTCAACAGCGTTGTTGGTTAGCGATTCAGTTACCGATTCAAATATACTGCACTCAGTGTGGTAGGCGAGTGATTTTGGTTACGACAGAGTCAGAGTTCGAGTTTCCGGTTAGTACAAATATATTTACAGACGAAAGGGGCGTCCGAATAATATAATCAGGCGATCCCGAGTACAGCTAAGGAAGTTCACTGTTGGGAGACGGGCCGACAGCGCCGATCCGGCGGGTTGGATCCCTCAGTTGATCGCGAAGCGGTCTAGATCCCGATCGTGGGAAATCTACGGCTGAGTAATACTCGGGGAAGGATACCGTTGATACACAGGAAAACCAATTCAGTGTGAGATCGAAAACCAGGGTGAATTTGGCGACGGGCAGGAAAGTCCCTCTTGGGTTTTGAAGAACTCCGCGATCGGAGCTTGTCCGGTAACCCATGAGAGTAGAGGTGACCTTCTTAAGGTAGCCATTTTCTGGAATTCTGAAATCCTTGAAACCAAGGGTGAATTTGGCGTCGGGCAAGGAAATCCCTCTTGGAGTTCGAAGAACTCCAAGATCCGACAGTGTTTGGTTTTACCCACTGAGACGAGTTTTACGCGATTTCGGCGTACTCGACACAGGGGAAGTTCTACGCACTTTCGGCGTACTCGACACAAGGGAAGTTCTACGCACTTTCGGCGTACTCGGCCGGGAGGATTTTACGCGACTTCGGCGTCCTCGGCTGGGAGAGTTTTACGCGACTTCGGCACTCGGTGAAGTGACCGTCGGGATACCTGAAAAAACCAGTTTAGTACAAAAACGATAATAAGGGTAAATTTGGCGACAGGCAGGAGCGGAGCTTGTCCGGTTACCTGTGAGAGTAAGCGTGACCCTCGTTAGGGAACCAAAATTCGGAAATTCTTGGGAACAAAATTCAGGACATTCTGGTAACCTTACGGGGTCGGCGTTACATTTGGATTGTGACACTTGGATGGCTGACACGCCGGTGGAGCGTTGGAGGGGCTCCATCGCCCGGTAACTAAAAATAGTTACTGGGAAAGACCACTGTTACCGAAAGACCGCAGTACGGGAAAAGACCGCCCGACAACTGATTACAGTGCGGTAAGACCAGGAAAAACGATAGAGTCAGGAAAATCTTGTATTCAAACCAATCGTTATTCAGAGCAAATAACTTGGTGGTCGAAACACGTAGTTCCGAGAACTGACCGAAGTGCGAAGTAGGGCCCACCTCGTGCGCCGGTCGGAACACAGTTCTGCGTGCGGTTAGGGAGGTTTTAGACCTAGAACCTGTCCTATCAGAAGAGAGTGTCGTGAGACCAGTATACCGCGTTAATATTACACGTGTATATATTATCGCAAGATGTTCGCGTGTTTGAGACGGCACGACGTGACGACTCGTCAGATGTACACCTTGTCCTCTCGGACAAGAGAACGTTCAGAGTTTTCCCCTATTGACGATAACTCGAGAGTCATGAGATGCAGAATGGTACTTGAGGGTTCGGTTAAGGTGGAGAAAAAGAGGAAGTCTTTGACTAAGAGATCTCACAGGAAGCTGAGGACTCCTGCCGGCAAGAGAGCGAACCCTGTTCTAAAGGACGGCCATCCTGAGGACGAGGACGTTGCCCACCCGGCGACCGCGGCAGTGGCAGAGTCCGAAAGTGAGATGGAGCTTGACAGCGACACTGTTCGCAAACAAGCGATACCCTCGGGACCTCCTCTTGGAGAAATGGGCACTGAGAGCGGAGACAGGGAACCGCTCGTCTACAGCAGAAGTAGACAGGATAGTGACCCGGGCGACTCCAGAAGGTCAGTTGACTGGAGCCGAACCCAGCCCGACGACGAAGCAGCGTCTCGGGTAAGACCGACACAAATTGGTACCACGTCTGATGAAGGGTTAGTTGATCTCGAGCGACGAACGTCACTAACTGGTACCAGAAGTGGGGTTCTAGCGTTTTCTTGTCACAGAACCAGGCAAGGTCAGGAAGATACCGAGGACGAGTCGGATGAAGTGCCCCATAATGAGCACGGAGGCGCGCGTCCAAAGTTACGTAAACGGAAAAGCAAACGAAGGTTGCTTAATGAAACGGGTGCACCTGACGAAACCAGTGCATTTGAAACGGAAGCTGGAACCCGCAGTGGGCGTGAAAGAGGTTTCCATGAGGATAACGGATGGTTGATAACCGTTCCAAAGACTACTGAGGTAGTACAGAACGATGTGAATAACGAGACATTCACACACTGGCGAGAGACCGTTGGTGAGAGTAGGTTTGACAGGTCCAAACCACTCGTCGACAATAGATCGGGGAACCTTGTGCAGGTTCAAGTACCTAGTATTGTACGGGGCAGGCAACCTGTACAGTTGAGACAGGCTTGTGATAGGCCAAGAGACATTGAGACAGGCCTGAAACCGCGGGGTGACGCGGTAGTGCAGAAAACGAGTGGTGACATCGTGGCGCATCAGCGAAACGAAGGTAATCGAGTACCGTTTACCAACATGGAAGAAGGTCGCCCAAGACCTGTGACAGATGAGGTAGATTGGCAAGCGGAGATGTCTTACCTGCGACAGAGTGTGGCAATGATGAGTTCGAAACTTGAAGAACTGTCTGTTCCTGCTGCTCAGCATGCGAAGTCTTACCGACGCGAGACATCGGGGAAACCTACGGGCCCAGGTTACCAGATGGATCGCCGAGGGAAGCTGCAGATCGAAGAGCCGGCACGGAGCCGAGGTAACACAGAGACACGTGAGGAAGTTTCGCTTTCGGAAACTTCGGAAAAGTTACGTAGCCGCTATCTTCCCGAGGACAGCGGGAGAGAGTCACACGGTAAAACGGCAAGGCAATCGAGTCGACAACGCCTGTTGACAAGAGGAAGAGTTGAGGCGAAATTACGTTCGTCAGTGAGTTCTTCGGATTCAGACACCGATAGTGTTGGTCCAGAAGAGGCCATGAGAACCGGAGTCTTTGACAGGAAAAACCTCCGCCAACGAGGAAGACACGAGAGTTATGAGAAAACTGAAAGGGAGACGTATGGTAAGGAACGTCTACCAGAGTACGAGAGACGCGGTTTAAAACAGGCACTTGATAGAGAAACCGAGAGAGAATCGAACATGGGAAGAGACAGAGATCATTTGGCCTGGGATGAGACCCACGAGCGGTACTCTAAAGGGCACAAACCAGATTCGAGAAGTCGTAATTGTCTTAGGTACGACGAATCTGACAGACCGCCAGAGTCAGGAAAAAGAGATATTCGCGAAGAAGACAGAAGAGTTACGTTCGTCAACGGAAACTCTCAGAGTTCTCGCAATAAATATAAACGATCGGAGTCCAAAGACTACGAAGGTGGTGAGCCTCGTAGAAAAGGTCAGAGACAGGCTGAGTACATCTCTGATGAAGACAGTGCAACGTCAGGCGACCGAGAGATGACTACGATGTCTTCTAAGTGGCGTACAGGGAAGACGTTGGGTACTCTGAGGGGACAGAGTCGGCACTGGTCAGTGGTGAGGACAGACGAGGGAAACGGTTCCAGGAGTAACGATGAGGACAACCGGAGAGGAAATCCCAAGAAGAGTGTCGGAAGATCACTTGTTACGCGGACAAGAGGCGACGACCGATCGGATCGCGGTATACGAATCAAGCTAGAGAAGTACGACGGCAAGTCAGCGATCGCAGCCTTTCTAGCAAAGTTCGAAGTTTGTGCACGGTGCAACCGGTGGAGTGATCAGGAAAAAGCAGACCAGTTAATGTGTGCCCTAACGGGTCCCGCTTCGCAGCTGTTGTGGGACATGGGTGCACAGAGGGACGTGTCTTGGCGAGAACTTGTTGAGCGGCTTAAGGCCCGGTACGGGTCTGATGACCAAACTAGCCTATATCGGATGAAACTTCGCACTTACCGGCAGGCTCATGGAGAAACTCTGAGTAGTGTAGTGCAGGAAGTAAGGAGGCTAATGGCTTTGGCATACCCAGGACCAACAAGTGATATCGTCGAGACGGTCGCTTGTGACGCTTTCATTGATGCACTGGCAAACCAGGATTTGGGGCAGAAGGTGCGCGAGCGAGAACCAGTTAACCTCGAAGCGGCGTATAAACATGCGGTGAGGTTGGATGCCTATGGTCGATCTTCGACACAAGGTGGTGATTTAGACCGGAGACACGCGAGAGTTAAAGTTACCATGGAAGACCGAAAAGACTCGAGCACTGAGGGGCAACAGTCTCGTCGTCTAGAAGATCTCGAGCGAAAGATTAAAAATCTTTCAAGAGAACTTGATCGAGTGACAATAAATCAGAATTTGGGCATCGTCCCGAGAAAACCTCATGAAAGGGAGAACAGTTCTGATCTAGCTGTGGGAGATCAGAGGACAACCGAACCAAATGTGGGATGGCGACGGATTTATCCGCCCACACGGTTGCGTAACCCGGATATCGAATGCTACTTGTGCAAACGAAAAGGACACATAAAGCGATTTTGTCCTCAGAGAAACGCTGAGACGAATGGTGCAACCGGCACCAGTGAACCTACAAAGGCTGAACCGATACAAGAGGAAACCCAAAACCGACTGGTCAAAGGCAGTAGGGTGGCCTACGTGGTTGCGAGACTGGCAGGAAAACGTATACACTGTCTACTTGATTCTGGAAGTGAAATGTCACTTGTGCCACGACGTTTCGTGCTAGACGCTGTGCTAGTACCGTCAGAACAGCGACTCCTAGCCGCTAATGGAAGTCAGATTAAGGTGGATGGTGAAACTAACCTTAAGATTCGGATCGGAAAGCAGGTGTACCCTGTACCCTGTCTAGTTACAGACCAAGTGACAGAAGTGATCTTGGGGTTATCTTGGCTGGAAGCCAATCAGGCAAGATGGGACTTCGCAAGTCGATGCGTTTTCCTTGGGAGCGAGAAGATCCCTCTGAAAGAGGTCGTTACCGAGTCCATGTGCCGGAAGGTTATTGTGCAAGAGGACATAATAGTTCCTCCAAGGAGCGAAGTTGACGTTCCAGCTTGGGTAGTATACCCGCATTTCCAAAAGGATAACGAAGATTGGACGACCATTCCAATGGAATTATCAAAAGATTTGATAATCGGACGTACGTTGGTGACAGGAAGAGACACGGAAGTGTGGATCAGGATGTTGAATGTTGGAGACAGAGATTCGCTAGTCAAGAAACGGACTGAATGTCCGCTGGAGCGAGTGAACGTAGTCGATGTGACAGTTAATCGAGCCAGAACGGAATCGTATGATGAGCCTTACCGAAGCGAAAATCCGGGGAAGCCTATGGGCCCAGGTTATCCGGAGGAACGCCGAGGAAAGCAGCAAAGTACGATTGACCGGTTTGGATCGAAGATTAGTACAACGGCCAGTGTGGCGGAGCAGACGCTCAACCCACTTGCCGAACAGACCCTAAAACGACTATGGGAAGAAGTGCCAGCAGACATTTCGGAAGAAGAGCGAATCAGGTTACGAAAACTTGTGCTAACGTACAGCGCAACGTTTTCCCTTAACGAAAGTGATAACGGATTCACTTCGGTGATCCAACACGAGATCGATACGGGACAGGAGAAACCAGTTCGGCAACCTTTGAGACGTCAACCGCTTTCCATGTTACCGGAAGTTGATCGTCAGGTAGAAGACATGTTGAGACAAGGAATCATTGAACCTTCGATATCGGAATGGGCATCCAATGTCGTAATGGTTAAGAAAAAGGATGGCAGTATGCGGTTCTGTATCGATTACAGGCAACTGAACCTGAAGACACGGAAAGATGCTCATCCGTTACCCCTTATCCGCGAGAGTTTAGATACCCTGGGTGGCGCCAGATGGTACAGTACGTTCGATTTGAGAGCAGGTTATCACCAGATGGCCTTGCACCCAAGAGACAAACACAAGACCGGGTTCGTTACGAGAAGGGGCAGCTTCCAATTCAAAGTGTTACCTTTCGGATTGTGCAATAGTCCGGCCTCGTTTTGTCGACTAATGAACTTAGTCTTGACAGGGCTAAACTATGACATCTGTCTGGTTTACTTGGATGACATAATTGTGTTCTCGAGAGACGTAGAGACGCACATGCAACGTCTAGAGATGATTTTCAGGAGATTACAAGAGTATAATCTCAAGCTGAAACCATCCAAATGTTACCTGTTACAACAGAGAGTATTGTTTCTTGGTCACGTTTTGAGTGAAGAAGGGGTCGCGACGGATCCGAGCAAGATCAAGGCCGTAGAAGAATGGTCTGCTCCTCGGAACTTGAGGCAAGTCAGATCCTTCGTTGGTCTTTGCTCCTATTACCGACGTTTCATACATGATTTCGCGGTGGTAGCTCAACCACTTCATTTCCTGACCAGGAAAAATGTACCGTTCCATTGGACTGACGAATGTCAGGGAGCTTTCGAAGAACTTAAACGAAAGTTGGTTTCCGCACCTATACTTGGGTTACCGAACGACGAGGGCCAGTACATCCTGGATACGGATGCCTCGGCATACGCCATTGGAGCGGTGTTATCGCAAGTACAAGAAGGAGAAGAGACAGTGATTTGTTACGCGAGTCGGCTCTTGTCGACGGCGGAACGGAACTATAACGTTACCAGGCGAGAGTTGTTAGCTGTGGTGTATTTCTTGAAAGAGTTTCGTCAGTACTTACTGGGTAGTAAATTCCTACTCAGAACAGACCACTCCGCACTTCAGTGGTTACGCAGAACACCGGAACCGATTGGCCAACAGGCTCGTTGGTTAGAGATGATAGAGGAGTTTGACATGGAGATATGTCACAGACCGGGAGCAAAACACGGTAACGCAGACGCGATGTCTAGAGGTCCGGGTGAGGAACAACCTAAAGTGGTTACCATGAGAGTTACGAATGAAGACGTGATGTGGGCACGTCCGATCGGAGAAGTAACGCGCTCCGAGGTTACCAGTGAAGATACAGGCCAGGAAATCCGTTGGACAAAGGAGTTTCTTCGAAGAGAACAGCAGAGCGATTACAATATTGGTACGGTCCTTGATTGGAAGGAGTCGAAGCATCATCCAACACAGGCAGAACTATCACCTGCTAACGGAGAGGTGAAGGTGTTGGTGAGCAACTGGAATCAGCTGGAAGTCCTGCAAGGAGTGTTACACAGAGGCTGGATTCAGGGTAACACAGGAAAAGCTGAGCGATCTCAGTTAGTTGTGCCCTTATCTCTACGGCAAGAGATGCTTCAGTTAACACACGCAAGCTTTGCCGGAGGACATTTCGGGATTCGGAAGAGTTTAACTCAGTTGCAACGTCGGGCGTATTGGCCGAGTTGGAAGGACGATGTTAGACGGTTCTGCCAAAGGTGCGATCGCTGTGCTCGTTATCGAAGGGAGAAACCTCCAAGACAGGGTTACATGCAGACTCCTGTGGTCGGTGAACCAATGGAGAGATTCGGAATTGATATAACTGGTCCACGCTAATGGTTGTGCACGTGGATAAATTGAAGCCGTTTTACGGTAAACCTCCGAGTACCTGGTTACCGGAGAGGGACAGAAATCTTGAGTTACCTACAGTAGACTGGCCAGTCCTGGCTCAAGATCCTAATGCAGAACATGAACCAGAGGAACCTTCAGAAAATCCAGACGAGACCGCTGATCCAGAATTGCCACCTGGACGACGGACGAGACGAAAACCTCGCTTGGATGGATGACTACGACTGTAGAAGTCCTTGTTAGTGACCTTCTGAAGCAGACGTGTATCTAGGACCAACTAGATGAACGCTTAATTGCGTTGGTTTCATTGACTATTCGAGAACCATGTTTCAGTTGCCCTTTTGATGAGAGTATTTCTTTTGAGCGGTATCTGGGAGCATACCGTACCTGTGCTACCAGCAACGCTTAATTGCGTTGGTTTCATTGACTATTCGAGAACCATGTTTCAGTTGCCCTTTTGATGAGAGTATTTCTTTTGAGCGGTATCTGGGAGCATACAGTACCGGTGCTACCAGCAACGCTTAATTGCGTTGGTTTGACAGATTGTCAGTGAATGACTGTTTAAGTTTCCTTTTGATGATATGTTTCGGTTAAACATTGGATTAGTGGTTAGTACTGAAACAAGTAAAGATTCCAGTACTAGGACGCTTCATTGCGTTGGTTCTACAATATGATAACTTGTACTATTATTTTGCTTTCACGATTTTGAAGTGATACCGGGTGTGACTGATCGACGATGGTTACCAGATCGGGAGACAGTGGGCGACTTTTCTCTCCTTAAGTTCTCCTGGCCCTTGGGGTCCGGTAGAGCCTAGGTTCATGATAGAGGGCCTGTTAAGGTTGGCGATTTGTCAGGTACGACAGGTTGCCAGTAGGGTGGTGGTTCGGATCGAAAGCATCATTAAAAAGGCTGTCGCTATCACGGTTCTCATCGTGTTTGGCGTACGTGCGGGGTGCCGAGAGATCGAAAGCATCATTAAAAAGGCTGTCGCTATCACGGTTCTCATCGTGTTTGGCGTACGTGCAGGGTGCCGAGATTGTCGATAGACCGCCCTATAACCAAAGGTGCATTTGGTTCCTTGCTCTCTAAGTGGATCTGGGTTGGGGATGTTCCTGTCACGTTTGATTAAGGTCCCCGATTTTGGCAGAGATGCTCCGCATCTAAGTAAGGTGGGGAGAGTGTGGCGGTCAAGGCCACAGTGCGTAAGTGGGAAGATTTATTTTATGCGAATAGCATCGTTTTCCTTCAGTTTACATGCGAAGGGAACAGCATCGTTTCTCTTAATTTTTCATGCGAAGACCCAGCATCGATCATTTAATTTTTATTTAATTTCAATAGGCGACGGTCCGGCAACGACCGTGATAGGGAAGCCCGATCGACGGTGTAAAGCCAGCGCATAGCGAGCAGACGCGTTAATTTGGGATGCATAGAGCCTGCCTCACGGTGTGCTGCTTTATACGTGAAGAGTTGGTTCGACTCTTCATACATAGCAATACTGTTCAACAGCGTTGTTGGTTAGCGATTCAGTTACCGATTCAAATATACTGCACTCAGTGTGGTAGGCGAGTGATTTTGGTTACGACAGAGTCAGAGTTCGAGTTTCCGGTTAGTACAAATATATTTACAGACGAAAGGGGCGTCCGAATAATATAATCAGGCGATCCCGAGTACAGCTAAGGAAGTTCACTGTTGGGAGACGGGCCGACAGCGCCGATCCGGCGGGTTGGATCCCTCAGTTGATCGCGAAGCGGTCTAGATCCCGATCGTGGGAAATCTACGGCTGAGTAATACTCGGGGAAGGATACCGTTGATACACAGGAAAACCAATTCAGTGTGAGATCGAAAACCAGGGTGAATTTGGCGACGGGCAGGAAAGTCCCTCTTGGGTTTTGAAGAACTCCGCGATCGGAGCTTGTCCGGTAACCCATGAGAGTAGAGGTGACCTTCTTAAGGTAGCCATTTTCTGGAATTCTGAAATCCTTGAAACCAAGGGTGAATTTGGCGTCGGGCAAGGAAATCCCTCTTGGAGTTCGAAGAACTCCAAGATCCGACAGTGTTTGGTTTTACCCACTGAGACGAGTTTTACGCGATTTCGGCGTACTCGACACAGGGGAAGTTCTACGCACTTTCGGCGTACTCGACACAAGGGAAGTTCTACGCACTTTCGGCGTACTCGGCCGGGAGGATTTTACGCGACTTCGGCGTCCTCGGCTGGGAGAGTTTTACGCGACTTCGGCACTCGGTGAAGTGACCGTCGGGATACCTGAAAAAACCAGTTTAGTACAAAAACGATAATAAGGGTAAATTTGGCGACAGGCAGGAGCGGAGCTTGTCCGGTTACCTGTGAGAGTAAGCGTGACCCTCGTTAGGGAACCAAAATTCGGAAATTCTTGGGAACAAAATTCAGGACATTCTGGTAACCTTACGGGGTCGGCGTTACATTTGGATTGTGACACTTGGATGGCTGACACGCCGGTGGAGCGTTGGAGGGGCTCCATCGCCCGGTAACTAAAAATAGTTACTGGGAAAGACCACTGTTACCGAAAGACCGCAGTACGGGAAAAGACCGCCCGACAACTGATTACAGTGCGGTAAGACCAGGAAAAACGATAGAGTCAGGAAAATCTTGTATTCAAACCAATCGTTATTCAGAGCAAATAACTTGGTGGTCGAAACACGTAGTTCCGAGAACTGACCGAAGTGCGAAGTAGGGCCCACCTCGTGCGCCGGTCGGAACACAGTTCTGCGTGCGGTTAGGGAGGTTTTAGACCTAGAACCTGTCCTATCAGAAGAGAGTGTCGTGAGACCAGTATACCGCGTTAATATTACACGTGTATATATTATCGCAAGATGTTCGCGTGTTTGAGACGGCACGACGTGACGACTCGTCAGATGTACACCTTGTCCTCTCGGACAAGAGAACGTTCAGAGTTTTCCCCTATTGACGATAACTCGAGAGTCATGAGATGCAGAATGGTACTTGAGGGTTCGGTTAAGGTGGAGAAAAAGAGGAAGTCTTTGACTAAGAGATCTCACAGGAAGCTGAGGACTCCTGCCGGCAAGAGAGCGAACCCTGTTCTAAAGGACGGCCATCCTGAGGACGAGGACGTTGCCCACCCGGCGACCGCGGCAGTGGCAGAGTCCGAAAGTGAGATGGAGCTTGACAGCGACACTGTTCGCAAACAAGCGATACCCTCGGGACCTCCTCTTGGAGAAATGGGCACTGAGAGCGGAGACAGGGAACCGCTCGTCTACAGCAGAAGTAGACAGGATAGTGACCCGGGCGACTCCAGAAGGTCAGTTGACTGGAGCCGAACCCAGCCCGACGACGAAGCAGCGTCTCGGGTAAGACCGACACAAATTGGTACCACGTCTGATGAAGGGTTAGTTGATCTCGAGCGACGAACGTCACAAATGTATGTAATATTGTAAGTTCTTTGTAGTGTATAGAATGTAATTAGAATTCTTGTAATACCAGACAGTAATAATAACTGTAAACGAATAATAATAATAATAATAATAATAATAATAATAATAATAATAATAATAATAATAATATAGGTTTCATTTGAATTGATTCGAGGTCTGCCTTTATGCTCTAGTTTTAAAAGGTCCATTATCTATTTTCCCTTCAGTTTCTCTTTGTCCGTTTTTTTTAGAATATCTTTCCCAGCCGACGTAACTCAATGAGGACATCAAAAGCTGCGGAGACGGTCGCTAGGCAACCAAGTCCGACCGCTCTCGCTTCCCCAGGGGCACGCTCAGCCCCGGCTCTCGAAGCTCCGAGCAATCTGTACAGTCAGGAGTTGCTGGAGCATCTTGCGGAGCATCAGAGAGTGAACGGTATGGAAAGGGCGTCAACCGTGACGAAATGGCACGGTCCGCCGACCGGGGAAGCGTGCACGGTCTTCCAAGTGACTCCACAGATAAAGGCTAGAGCGCTTTTCGTGTTGCCTTTCACTTGTGTTATGATAAAGACTAAGTAATCTGCACAGTTTTCTATCTCTGCGGTTTCTTATGGCTGTGTGATGTACTGTAATCTGAAAATTTATGTAGCTCTATAGTCTGTCTGTGCATCTTCTTGTGAGTAAGCCTGTAATGTAATCTGAAAATTTATATTGCACAATAGTCTATATGTGCATCTTCACGTAGCTAAGACTGTAATATAATCATAAAATCTATACGGCGCAATAGCCTGTCTGCGCATCTGCTCATGACTAAGTCTGTAATGTAATGAAAATTGATGTAGCACATTTTCCTGTCTCTGCAGCTTCTTGTGGCTGAGGACAAGTGCTCTTGTCTAACCATTGACTGTGTTTGTTTAGGGCATTAAGGCCAGCAGGGTAATTGAAGCGAACGAGACGATCGTCGAATACACTGGACATGTAATGCTACGCCACCAGTACCAGCCAAACAGGTAAGCAGAATCTATGGAATGATTCATTTGACCACCTAATTGAGTGAATTACTAAGCTTACTTAATTAATTAATTATTAACTTCTATAGCACCTGTATCTAATCTGCGTATGGCTGATTCGTTAGTGCGCTTGTCCTGTAATGTGGAGAGTACGGGTTTGAGCCTCCTCCTCTGAGGCGGTCATTGTATAGGGACCGTGAGTAAGTCTTTTACTCACAGTTGCTGAGAGCCATCGATGTTCTGTTGTATGGTCGTGTGGTGCTTCTGAACTTTGGATGAAGGGCAATATCAAAATTACAGAACAGACACGTGTAGGGAGAGATTCTGGAATAAACAAACTTTGTCGTTAAGTTTATGTTCAGTTTCTGTATTCAGTGGTTGATGGTGTGTTGATTTATATTACATCAGGAACTCGTTATAATGGGGTCTTTTGCGGTTCTGTTGTTGTATATGATGTTGTCTAAGTTGAACTTGTGTTTGATTGAAGGTCGGAATCTGTCATCCTGTTTTATTCGAAACTCGACTCTGGACTTGACATCTGCATCGGCGCCACAACTCACGACACCATCGCACGTTTTGTCCGACGTTCATGCATGCCGAATGCAGTGGTGGGTACAGAACATTTCTATCAGCTTAACTGTAAAATTTCATGCTTGGTTGGTTAGTTTAGATGCTGTATGTCGTAAGAAAGATGATTTGCGCCACCCTCCTCCTTTTTCCACGCTTGGGATTGGTACTAGCAGAGTAGTGGCTGAGTTTGCTCACTTTGTTGGTTGGTGAGTCATTCATCTGTGGTCAGTTGTTTTCCCTCTGACCGGATTGTTCTGTACAAGGCACTACATAAATTGAGTCGCTTGCTTGCTCTTGCTCACTCACTCTCTTGCTCGCTCATTCATGCACTCACTTTTTCCTCACTCGTTCCTCGTTCACTACTCACTCTCACACACTTGCTTCTTGCTCACTGACTCGCTCCTTGTTCACTCTCACTCCTCACTGACTTGCTCACTCTCACTCACTTGCTCGTGCATTCTTACTTGGTACTCTAGCTTGCTCATGCTCGTCTACTTCCACTCACATGCTACCTATTCTAAGACTTATTCTAGCTCGCTACCCACTTGCTCATTTGCCTACTCATTCCGTCTAAATCACTAACTCACTATTCTTTCTTTTTCATTTCACTTGCTTTGTGGTATTTTTTCTCTGGCACACCTGTGATTGGAATCTTCTGCAGGTAAAGCACGTCTTTGATGGATCAGGCGGACTGCATTTCTGCCTCTGGAGTTCAGTCGTCATCTCCTCCGGTTCGGAAATCACGATCCCCTTCGACACCGACGTCAGAGCAGGGTACTGATCTTTGATTTATATTTTATAACTGCTTTGAGGGCGTGATAGTGTAGCAGTTAATGTGCTGGACTGTCAATCGAAAGGTCTGGGGTTCAAAACCCCTCCGGAGCAGGAATTTTTGTTGAGTTTTCTGCTCCAACTGCACCCCATAGCCAACTCAGCTGTAATGAGTACACTGACCACACACTGTTGATGGGAAGATGATAAAAATAATAATAATAAAAATAATAATTATAGAAATAAGAATCATAAAAATGATTGTAATAATAATAAAAATAATAATAATCGTAAAAATATAATAATATGCATACATACATGATCTGAGGTGTGGTTAGTCAGTTACATACATACATAGAAACTGGTTTGATCCAGTTTGAAATCAATTTGTTTATTTTCGTCTTGCAGAGACCTGGATGTGTCGTGTGCCTGTGGCCTGGCGTCCTGCCTCCTACTTCCGAGTAACTCACCGCCAAGGAGATCACGGTAAGCCAACTGCACAACTCCCAACTGAGGTTTCAGGTTGTGATTGTTATTGTAATCTGGCATTTATACAGCGCCACTTCAAGAAATTCACCAGTGGTGCTCCCGACCTGAAATTACTGTCAAATAATACAGACTTCTGGCGCTTGTGAAACTGTGGAAGGGACAAACTGAGGATTAGATTCGCTTTCTGCAGCTTTTGGTTCCTCCTGTTGTTTATTTTCTGTTAATATTAAAATTAATCTGTGATTCAATAAATGCCAGGGCAGCTATAAGGAGTGCACTGACCTCATATGTATGCCGAGGCTTAGAAAATGAAGTCGCTAACACTTCATACGCGTGGCTGTCTCTAACTTAACTTCAATAAATGCACCAAGGCGCTATATGATTAGTCTCTCTTTAAGTGGCGCTATATAAATTTACAATTATAATTGTCGCAACAATGGGCAGATTAAAGAACTGTTGAATGCCATTGAAACCTGCATCAGTTTATAAGGGTAAATTTCATTTGCGTGGCACTGTAGACTTGGAAGGAAGAGTTTGCCAGAGTCGAACAAAGTTGTGCCGGTGTCGGCCAGGAATCTGCCATCGCCAGGGGTTAGAGGTCGTCGTCGACGCTCCACTTCGTTTCACTCGCCTGAGGTTTGTCATCTTCTGTTGTTTCAAAACCAAGACTGTTTTTGGCTCCTTTCACCGGTCCTAAGTTTGGCCGGTGAAATAGCAGAGATTTAGGTTACAGTTTTATATCGGCCTCTGTAAATATATCTCCAGAGATAGGAAATTATTG
This sequence comes from Allolobophora icterica, assembly GCA_963556255.1. NCBI lineage: Eukaryota > Metazoa > Annelida > Clitellata > Crassiclitellata > Lumbricidae > Allolobophora > Allolobophora icterica. The sequence continues at coordinate 47,087,469 of OY744614.1, read as the reverse complement.
GGTGTTGATGTGGAAAATTGCTATATAAAGGCAGAATTAAATTGCACTAGGTAATTGCCAGATTAAACTGCTTTACAATCGCAGATTGCCTGTTTAAATTGCATTGATGTTTTGTTGATTTAATGTTTACAGCTGGACGTGAAGACCATTCCTGATCTGGGTCTGTCGTCACCTGCAAAAGTGGACCAGGTCCAGCGATCGGATCATATAAGATCGGATCGAATGGGACGCGGTCGGTGGAACAGGACGCGTTCCATGAATCAGTCTAGTCAGGAACCACAGCCTGGTTCCAACAGCGGAACCGTAACAGAAAACAAAGACGAGAACAGAAAACTGGTGATGACCTAAATCTGATCTAATCTGATAATTAGATAAGGATTTCTGTACTGCCATAATCTATTTATTTATTTCGGATATTTCTATAGCGCCTCTCGAAGTCAACTACTACTCAGAGGCGCTCCCGACTACAGCATTTGATACTGTGCCGGAATTTTCACGCCGAAGCGCCACGAGCAATTGTGAGTGAAGACAATAATAATGACTTGCCCAAGGTCCGTACACAGCGGCTAGAGTGGGATTCGAACCTGCAACCCTCCGGTCACAAGGCGCCGAACTTACCGCTGAGCCACCACGCCCCACATAAGAGACTCCCATCTAATCTTATCTAAGGATTTCTACGTTGCCATTTTTGTAAGGTATTTGCATTTCGTGTAATCTTATCGTATCTAAGGACTGTACTGCTGTGATGGTGAAGGATTGTTCTAGTCAGATCTATTCTGATTTGTGTAAGGCGAGGCCTTGAACTAATTAGGAAATTTTAGAGGTAAATTAACGATTCTAGTCTAAACTGATGTAATCTAATGACTTCTCTTGGGCACTTCTATGACACAGGTCATTGAACAGGTGAGGAAATTTAAACAACCTACCAGAAATCTAATCTAGTCTTATCTAGTTATATTCGACTCCTGTAAAACTGTTATCATGTGCTTCTACTGTATACATGTGTGGCTGCCATTTCTACTATATGCATGTTCACTGTACAGCGCAGTGCGGTTAGCAGGCGCTTAAATAAAGAACAGATTATTATTATTATATTATTATTATCTGTGTATACAGTAGTGGAATTACCCCAGTGCACGAGGTTACAAACCCGAGATCACGAAGCTTTTCGTGACCTGTGAGATGGGCAAAAATCGTCTATAATTTCCTGTAGTCTGGAACATTTACGAAAAGGATTAAGTTAATGAAATTAATTACTGTTTATTTTTCAGACAAGAGAAGAAAAGAAATTAGAAGCAATTATGAAAGCATTCGAGCAGATCCAAAAGGAAGGTCCAAAACGGCCAAAGGAGTTGCATCCGGAAAAGCGGAGTCGCAGGAGATCAGCCAAGTCGGAGTCGACTGAGTCAAGAGCAGTGATGTTGGAGTCGACAGTGTCAAAGGCAGTAACGTCAGACCCAAAGGCAGTAATGTCAGAGTCAAAGACTGTAACATCAGACTTAAGGGCAGTAATGTCAGAGTCAAAGGCAGTAATGTCAGAGTCTGCTGAATCAAAGGCAGTAATGTCAGAGTCAAAGACAGTAAGATCAGAGTCAACGGAGTCAAAGGCAGTAACGTCAGAGTCACAGCCACTAATGACAGAGTTATTAGCATCAAAGACAGTAACGTCACAGTGGACTGAGTCAAAACCAGTAATGTCAGAGTCAACAACATCAAAGGCAGTAACGTCAGAGTCGAGAGCATCAAAGGCAGTAGCGTCAGAGTCATCAGCATCAAAGAGAGTTGAAGATGAAGGCAAAGGTCCAAGTGAAGAGATGTCTTTGGCAGTGAAGAAAGAACCTCCACCTGGATCAGCGGTAGACGAAGAGGATGCGGAAAACTTAGCAGTAAATGCCGGGGACGTGGAAAATCGCGATGTGTCGGTTAACTTGATAGATGAGGACGTAACAACGAGTGTAGCGGATCAAAATGCTCGAGAGAAGTTTGAAGTGAAATGCAAGGAGGAGGACGATGGAGAATGGACCGATCAGGTGGAAGAGAATGATTTTGCAAGAGGAGATATCAGAAAGACGCTGCCGATTGCAGAGAACGTTAAGGACGAAGAAGAGGAGAAGAAGTTGGAGTTCCAGGGTGTGCAGCTTGACCTTGGCGAATCAAAGGGCGAATGCGAAATCACGGTGAAGAAGGAAGAGGAGGAAATTCCACCAAAGGAAGAAGATGGAAGACTGGAATTGGAACATCAGCTGGTGGAAGCCGAGGCGAGACCTTCCACAGTCACACCAACAGATCCACAGAAAAGCGGGAAATGCTCGGAAGCGGTGGTTACGGGTGAACAGCTTTCCAAGATAGAAATGGAGGATCATGTCGCCATGGAGATGAACGATTCTTCAGCGAGATCAGAAGCCCACGACGAGACTCTGAACCTGGAAAGAGTGGAGGAGCCCAAGGATGAATTGACTCTTTCCCTTCGCCGATCCAAGCGGAGACAACCCTCTGGGGCATCCCAACCGGAGTTGCCATCTCAGGCAAAGGAATCTGCCGAGACAGTCATAAAGGAACCAGCCCTGGACACAATCCCCGACTGTGGGGTTCCCAGTGTGGAAGAAAACAACGTTGAACCACTCCAGGAGACAGACACTGTTGTGAAACCCATCGCCCGGTCTAAGGGCAGACCAAGGAAGATCATGAAGGTCGCAAAGGGTGAGAAGGTCAGCGAGAATGCGGGGAAGGAGCCGGACGAGAAGAAGCCTGCGGAGAACAAGTTCGAACACCGAGTACGGACGAGAAGCTGCACGAAAGAAGCAAATCCCGGAGTTGTCGCGAGCAAAGCAAAGCCCCTCGGAAGGAAAGTGAGCATTGCAAACCTTACAATTCCGTTTGTAATTCTAATTTGCCCGACCCGTAATTTTAGAGCCGTAATGGTAATGAAATGAATCTGTAATTGTAGTACGCTCAGACCCACAATTGTTGGATTACAGACTCGGTGCGCTACAGAATATACCGCTGTGCAGCACAAGATAATGGCGATATGTAAATAATTATTTTAACGAAATTTCTTTTCTTTCTTCTGTTCTGTGGGTGTGGTTTCCAAAAGCAGTTTTAAAGATGATTAGCTAGTTTTAGCAGCTTGTTTAAGTCATTCATCATCATTATTATTATTATTGTGCATTTATGCCATAAGAGCCACTTTCTAATGACCAAGCATCAATCGATGGCGCTGAGCAATTGTGAGTGAAGGACTTGCTCAAGGTCTCAACACAGTAACCGTCTCGAGAAGGAGGCTCGAACCCGTACTCTCGACGTTACAAGGCGAACGCTCTGACCAATCTCACATTCAGCTTTAACTTAACTTGGTCGGCTTGTTTATGTGTTAAGTGCAATCGAAAACTGCAGAAGAAAGTCCAATCCGAACAAGGTCAACCGTCAACCGTTCGTCATGCCTTCTCAAAGACGCTTAAGAAGATCCTGCCGTGCAGGAAGTCGGCGCGAATTCGTCCGACCATGGTGCGGGTCGCTCCACCTCAGTCGACGATTGGCACGCCCCCTAGCGTGTCGGTAGCTAACGAGCCGACGACAAGGATCGTCTCTCTGATCACCTCTCCGGACAGGAGCAGCGGCTTACTCAGAACTCACAAGGTTTCTCGTTTCATTTTTTTCGTTCATTGAGAGCATTTATATAGTGCCTCTCCAGGATAAGTACTCGGAGGTGCTACCAGCCCAATGTTTGGGGAAAAGAACAGCTTTCAAGTGTTTATAGAAAGTGTGGACAGAATGCATAGCTGAGATGAGACACAGATCCAATGGGAGGCCATTCCAGGTGCATTCATTCATTTATAATCATTCTTTTCAACCTTCAATCATTCTTTTCAACCTTCAATCATCTGTTTCATCATTCATTCATTCATCATTCATTTAATCTATTTCATCATTCATTCATCATTCATTTCATCCTTCATTCATTCATTTCAACCTTCATTTATCCATTCATCATTCATTTCAGTCATTCATTCATTTTATCATTCATTCATTCATTCATTATAGAATCATTATCATGGTCATTTTGAGTGAATTGCATTTAAAAATTGCACTCCATTGAAAGACCGGGTCGAACATACAGGGTTTTTTAAGAGTTTCTCTGGCAATTTTCAGCTGCTTCTTTCCGAGTCACGTGTAAAGTTGTCAGCGGACAACCCGGAATGCACGAGCTCAGAGTCCGACCTCGAGTGGACGCGTGGAATGATGAGTCCGTCGGCCGAGGCTCTGGCCACTCCCGCTGGCTCTGGAGCATCCCTGAACAGTTCATCCAATAATGCTACTTCGCCGTGGTCTCAGCTGGACTCTTCGCTCAGTCATGGATCTGCTAAGAAGGTAAGTGAAGCTAGTCATGCATATTTATGATCATACAGTTAATGAATAATTAATGAATATTAATGAATAATTAATGAGTATTGATGAATATTTTAATGAATATTAATGAGTAATTAATTAATATTGATGAATATTAATGAATAATTAATGAATATGAATGAGTATTGTTCGTCATGAATAAGATTCACAGTGACCGCTTCACCGGTACATACATATTAATTTACAACTAACTTTTAACTCATAAGTAGACAATTCGGAATAATAATTTAAGACAAATTCATGAGCAGTATTATGATTAAGTAATGAGTTAATTGGTAATAAGTAGTGAAATTATGAATTGAACTTTAGTAGACCGGATTCATTTACTTAATTCCAGAAATGAATTTAACTTTGTTAAACTTTTGACTTAATTTACTTTGTTTCATATACTGACATTATGCTAAAGGATGAATTTTCATGACAAAACAGAACACCCATTTAGGTACCTCTCATAGATGCTGATCCTTCATATGTCTCAACTGTAAGTTGGGTCAGGTTGCAGGTCATGGATGTTTTGTACTGTTTTGTAACCCGGATTTCTCTCTCTTGGCAGCGATGGTTGCGACAGGCCATCAACGAAAGCGTGGAACCAGCGCAGTCGTCATCAGCGGAACCAGTGGCAGGTTCAAGCAGCAGTGCAGAGACCCCACTGTCCCCATCGACAGGTCGGTGAAATTTCAAATCTCGCCTCTGGTTTAATTTTCTCAACTAATTCTAATTTAATTTTTTTTCAGCTTTTAAAACTTGATTTTCTCATAGTTTCGAGCCTGATTTTAGCACTGTTTCTTGGTTATTTTTTTCGTGTCATTCTGGTGTATTTTTAACTTTTTAAACTTGATTTTCTCATCTTTTCAAGCTTGATCACTGTGTCAAGCTTGATTTTCGCGTTGTTCTAAACTAATCTTTTTTACCATTTAAGTTTGATTAGTTCACCATTTCAAATCTGATTTTATCACATTTTGTTTTTTATACGAAATTTTTCACCTTGTTAAGTTTTGTTTTCATCTGTTCACCTGATTATCATCTTTTGACCTTAATTTGTTCACCTTTCTTGACATTAATTTCTTCACCTTTTCAAGCCTGATTTTCTCATCTTTTGACCTTAAGTTTCTCACCTTTCTTGCCTTGATTTCCTCACCTTTTCAATCTTGTTTTTCAGGCTTACTCCAACTAGACTCTCTCACTCTACCCTGCTCCTGGACAAATGATTATCATGTATAGCTTGACTACAAATTGTAAGTTTTACATGGTGCTACTTGCTGCGAACTGTAGGCTTCACTACGCCGCTCAAGAAGAGAAGGCTGACGATTGAGTCAAGTGAGGGTACCACTGGCTTCCATGCGGCCGCAAAGCTCAGCTGGTCAGACGAAGGTAGATCCGACTTCTTTGTGCAAAGCCCACCAGAACCACGTCGAGAAATAGCCGATCCACACTTCAGTTCAGAATCTGTCCTCGGCACAGAACAGATCCAAGTAAGAACTTCATTTCTTAAGACAGATTAGTGTAATTATTGTATTGTAATGAAATCATAACCGAAGTAATGGTTTGTGTCGCTTTAATGACGAGCTGCTTTGGTTTCCAAGTCACTTCTAGTATACGCTTGTAGTTAAAGTGGTATGACGCCTTTTCAAGGAGGCTCATCAGTGGTACTGCCAACCTCGCAACGGAACCATGACCAAAGAAAACAGAATACAGGTCAAGGTATTATTATTATTATTATTATTATTATTATTATTATTATTATTATTATTATTATTATTAAATAAATTATCATTATTATTTTTTGCCCTGATGTACCTCAGATCCTGCAAGAATTTAAGAAATTATCCAGAGAATACTAAAAACCATTCTGGAATGGCTAGAACTTGTCAAGATCGTATTATTATTATTATTATTATTACTTTTTGGGGGACTTATTATTAATACTTGAATTATTGTTATTATTAATAAGTGAATTATTATTATTATTTATTATTATCATTCAGTGAATTATTTATTATTATTTTTTTCCTCAAGGTAAAAAGGATCCAGCAGGGACTTAAACTTTATTTAGAAGAAGAGCAGTTTTGTCTGGAATGGGCCCTATTATTATTTTTCTTAAATGAATTATTATCATAATAATAATAACTAAACCGGTACCTGTAACTCGATAGTTAATGATGTTTCTTTAATGGATTAACCTGTATATGTTGCATGCTCTCTTCTCAGGTGAAAGATTCTGAAACCTGCAAAGTCACAATGGATTTTGATCCAGCATCCGGAAACCCGGACTCATTGCTAACCATCAGCTGTCCCATGTTTCCGATTCAGCCGATAGGTAGCGGAACAAGTCTGAAAGTTGCAGACCAGTTTGTGAACTCATTATCGGAGCAGCATGCCAGTTATGTTCAACCAGTGGAGTTGGGAAGTGGAGAATTCAACGGCCAACATGCAGAACCTTCTAGTAGCAGTTCTTATCACTGTGCTGGGCATGAACAAGACGGTGGTGAGAACCTGAAGGAGCTAAACGAGTTGTACGATGTGAATTATACCATCAAGGGCAGTCGAGGTCTCGCTGTAAACTGTTTACCTCTGAACACTAAAGCTAGATGGTTGGCTACTGCAGACAAGTCGGAAGATCATACTAGAAATTCTTTGTCTGTGCCGGCGTATAATCGTGGTGGGAATACATTCGCGTCGACAGAATCGGGTAACAATACCTCTGACCTTAATTCCTTGGAGTCCGTTGCCAAGGGCAACCACCGGCACAGGAGCCAATCAGGTTACAGCAAGCGGTCGTCAAGCGAGTACGAAGTATCGACTACGGACCTGTGGACGTCGGATTCGTGTGTTGACCATGAGAAGACTACCAACCCTGGAAAGACCAACTCAAAATGCCCGATGCGGGCAGATCAGCGCGTGACGTGCAGCTCGGCCGACGACGACGGAGAACCAGTCTCGGAAATGTCGCACATCGAGAAAGAGGATGGAGAGATAACAGACGATGAGCCCGACAACTCTGCACAGCCTGACCTCCCTGACTTCAGAAGTCGTGAGCAGTCGTGTTCGCCCGATAACAACTGCCGTGTCGACAGGACTCCCCCCGGTGTTGCAAGTTCGGAGATATCGTCGACGAACTTTCGCTGGAACCACCCGTATCCTCCCAACTATCGAGGCGGCAGGGGCTGGGGCTGGCGGGGCAACTCTCGAGGCGGCGGGGGCTCGTATCGTCCGTTCAAGTTCCGAGGACGCGGGCAGCGGGGTTCCTACTGGCAGAGGGATCCTCCTCCACTGCCGAAACAGCCCGACCCCTCGGAGTTCAAAAGCCGTGAGAAGTCGTGCTCGCCGGATCGAGAGGAGTCGCATGTCGATTCTTCGTCTGGTGTCTCTTCCGGTTCGAGGTGGAAGGCGAAGGAGCTGGTCGTCGGAAGTCCAATCACTTCCGACGAAGATGATAACATCGGTGGAAACAACTCGAACCATAGCTCTCCGTTTTTCAAGGAATCAGACGCAGCGAGATTCCGTCTGCGATCCAATTCGCCCGTCTGCCAAAAGGACGAGAAGAAAGACAACGAATGCAAGGAGAAAGGATCGAGAAGGCGATCTTCTTCGACTTCTTCGTTCTCGTCTTCTTCGTCAGACTCGGAGCAGCGTCGATCCTATCAGTCGCACCAACAAGGAACGAAGAAAAAGGTGCTATGTTTCACTTAGCAATTATTAATTAGTAACTTCTATTGTGCCGGTGTCTAGTGTACGAGGCATCAACCGATAGCACACCAAAACCAAGCAGTAATCAGGTGAATGTCCAGAAGACAGAGAGGCAGCCTGTGGTGGATAAGCAGTTTGAAAGAGGTAAGTTTTAAGTTGATAACGAAATGACACAAGCGACTGAGCAGAGCGAACAGACACAGCAAGTATTTTTAGAATGGGATGAACAGCTGTGCAGTTAATTTCTATTTTGAGAAGAGGTGGACAGTTGTAGAGAAGTACTTACTTAATGTGCTACAGCTGTTTATCCCTTCCTTAAAACACAGAGCTGATGAAGAGACGGCAAGGGAGGGGACTGCCCACCCACCTTCAGCCACTGGCAAATCAGAGCCAATGATGCCTCAGGTTGTATGGCAGTGTAAGTTCTACACTCTTAATGTGTTTTTAGTTGAGAATGAATTTCTAGCAAAATCATCGGCTTTTAGTAAGGGATGAACAGCTGTCGAAATCTTAGTGTGTTCCTTTCACGCTTGTTTTTTCTGTTGCCAGATGTCGCTGATGGAATACAGAAAGCGCATGAAACGCAAGCGCAAGAGCGCGGTCGTGGGTGAGCCGTCGACCAAAGCATCCTTTCCTCGAGAGATTCCAGCGGCGGGCGTTTGTCTGGCTCAGGACGGATTTGAGGAACAGAGGAGAGCAATTGCCGACGCAATACAGAAGCTCAGCTCAGGTGTGTCCTTGTCGTATGTCAACTCTTGAACTTTGGAAGCAGAACCAGTGGCGGCGATCTGTTTCACAGGTGGGGGGACAAGTACTGGGACAAAGGGACAAATCGACCAAGGTCTGGTTGATGACCTTTTTTGGGAATTCACGCCCAAAACTGTGATGACATTTTTTTTAAAATTCATCTCCCAAGAAATTTTTGATGACCTTTTTACCTTTTTTTAGGAATTCATATCTAACAAAAATTGAATGACCTTTTTTAGGAATTTCTTCTTACCACCTTTTAAATTCAATGACTTACTTTCTGAGAATTTTCGGGGGACACTTCTGCTCAAAAAACAAAAAGAGTTTTACCTCATCTGGTCAAAAAGGGAGTGAAAACCCTCATGCGCAATTACATTTGTTGGTGTTTCTTCAAAATTGGGGGGACAAATGTATGGCGTGTCTGCCCCCCACTCTTAAAGGTGGGGGTCATTTCCTCCTCGACCCCCCCCCGTGATCGCCGCCCATGAGCAGAACAATACCAAGTGCAATCGTATTGTTGTATTGTGTAAATGTGTTGATTGGTTAGAGTTACAATTATAACACTTCTGTCTGTGGTTTATTTAAGCTTTCAGCCATGGCAGGCCAAGAGTAATTTTACAGTTTCTACTTAATTTCAGTGACGGCACCCTCGACCGCAAGCAACTGTACACCACGAGTGTCGGTTAAGTCACTGAGTCTGACTGAACGTCTGCGCTACGAGTTTGGAGTCGACGCCTCAGATGAAACAGATGCCCAGCCAGATGGCGAGGATGACGGTAAGACTTGCCTTGGTTTCTGGTGAGACATGCCTTGGTTTATGGTGAAACTTGCCTTGATTTCTTGTAAGACTTGACTTTTATGCTAAGACTTGCCTTTATTTCTGCTAAGAATTGCCTTGATTTCTGGAACTTGCCTTGATTTCTGGTAGAACTTGCCTTTATTTTTGCTAAGACTTGCCTTGCTTTCTGGTAAGACTTACCTTGATTGCTTGTAAGCATTGCCTTGACATATGGTAAGACTTGCCTTGATTTTAGCCATTGTGATTGGAACTTTAGAACTTATTATGAGAAATATGTTATTATTATTGTTATTATTATATTATTATTACTATTTTATGTATTCAATCTGTTCTGTGTACGTTTCAGATGAACCGCCCCCACCACCACCACCGCCTCGTCCTATTTCTGTACCGGTCTTGAGATTACCCCAGACGATGCACAGACCGCCACTGCCGACCTCACCAGAACCACCACCTCCACCACCACCAGCTGACACCCCTCCTCCTCCACCACCTCCTCCTCCACCATCAAACCCGCCGTGGCCAAAGCTGGAACGGCTCGTCCAAGGTCTCGGTGCCCTGCTGTCTTCTCAGACCGTTCAGTCGCCAGGTTTCTCCGCAGAGAACGCGAAACACAATGTGGGTCGTTACGATGCCACTTCCACAGCAGCTGGGATGCATTCGCCAAACGGGGCGCCACTGCTGGAGCAGGCTCTGCCAGGGATGCACTACGGCAGGGTGCCAGAAGGAGTGCCGAGCATGGGACCGCAGAGAGGAGACGGAGCAAAGGCACACCCCATGGGGGTCAAAGTTGAATATTTTGCGTCGGTGAGAAGACAGACCCCACGACCAGTCACCCCCAGTTCGATGAGGTTCTCAAAGGATGTCAATGTCCTTACCCAACAAACCGAGACATCACTTGCTCCGGTCTTTGGACGCGAGGCAGGTGCCGGAGTACAATTGCCCGTTTCGGGTAAGACCCCTAGAATTCATCCAGCTGAATCTGGTTCCTTTGTGCCAATGAATGTCCTGGATTTTCCCTGCGGAAACAACACGCCAAGACCAGGCGTGCCATCAGCTCGTGCAAACTGCAGACAGAACATACCCTTCATACCACAAGAACTGTGCCCTTCGATACCCCAACACCCTCGACAACCGAACATAAGTTTACCAAAGGCAGGGCTGGACTTTACCCTGCCGCCCCATCGTGGCACTTTGCCCCACAGCCGACCGTGCCCTCCACCGGGGGAGGTTGTTTCAGGCGGATGCGTTCCCACTTTGGACTCGGGAAATGTCTGGCAAAATGCACGGAGACTTCAACACCTCGTGTTTACCGAAACCAGGGAGGTTTTTCCACGAACAAACGCGGCACTGCCACCCGGCAACCACGAGCACGAACAGATCCATGCGGAAGATTACCACCAGGAGCAGCCGGAAGATCACCGACGCTACCGTGGCCGCAGCAGCTTCAGGCCGTCGTCATCGGCAACCGAGGAGGCGGAGTTCGACGAACGACAGAACTGGTTGCCAAGGAGATCGTGGAGTTCGTGGGCCGATGCCGACTTGAATGGTCGCCTTGGTGACGAAGTGGACGGCCAGACTGCGCCTCGGAAAGTTTTGCCGCTGATGTCCATTCAAAGCTTTCCAACAAGACAGTTTTCAGGTAGAACTTGTTATTGTCATTCTTATTATAATCACATACCTGTTAGAGTATAATTATTCATTGCATATATATAATTAAGCTAGCCCTTAGGCAGCTATGGATGTGAAGTGTTAGCGACTTCTTTTTCTTAGACTCGGCATATGAGGGTGGATGGTCAGTCGTTTCCCTCGCCGTCTCATCTTCCCACTGACAGTGTACGGTCAGTGTACTCATTATAGCAAATTGGTTATAGGTGCAGGTGGAGCAGTAATTTCGAACTACGTTTCTGCCCTGGCGGGGTTTTGAACCGCAGACCTTTCGACTGACAGTCCAGCACACTAACCACTACACTATTGAGCACGTTATACACTATTATTCATCATATTTATATATATATATATACTTATTATGCGCATATTATTTTTGAAGATATTTATATACTTGTTCATTATATAAATGTTTATCATACACTTACCATTCATTGTATATACTTATTAGACACATAATATATTATATATATATATATATATATATATATATATATATATATATATATACTTCTCGTTTTTTATATATACTTTACGCTTATTATCGTACATATATGCTTTGAAAGTTCATGAACTCTTCGTATTACATTTTCGTGACGTATGTTTCCAACATGTTTTTTCCATTCGTCAGACGAGACTTTGACGTCACCACAAGGTCCGTCATCACAATCAAAACGATCTCAGAATTGGTCAGAGTCGTGGCATGACGTGACCCAGTCCGACAGGGCGTCCGACGCCAATCTGACGCCTTCGTCCGCCAACAGCGAATCGACCAACCACGACTCGCTACCAATGTCGGCCCATGACAGAACGATGGACTTTGCCGAGAACAGTCTCGACGGCGTGATCGAAAACGCCCCGGGCGATCGACCTGCTCCGAGGACCGGTGGTCGCTCGTCCTCTCGGAGCGAGTTCATTCGATCGAGCCTCGAGCGAAATCGAGCGTGTCATGCGATCCTGCGGAAGCAGATGTCCGACTCGTTGTGACGATCGAGAGCGAATCATTCTGAAAACTGATGTTTGTGAAAAGTCACAACGTGATTCGGCTGAGACTTGGAAGTGTTTTTCCGATTTACTGATGATTCAGCGAATATTCCTCTTTGACTCTGGAAGGCTTGACTGATTCGCGAGCAATTGATGGAACCGAGCAGTAGATCGAAAGTTACTCGCCAGCGATTCGGCGGCGTTTAACCAGCGAGGCAGTGACTCGCTGCGTAGAAGCTGTTAACTGTTTCTCTCATTAACCCTTTCTTTTTTCTTCTCGAAGTTTTGTGAGTTAGTTTTTCGAATGTTGTCGCGCACGAGACTTTCGCTTTTGAAGTTGTTCTGTCATGACTTTCCATGTCACAGTTTAAGGTTTACCCGCACTGCTCGTCTGTTTCCGAGTAATTATTTTCCAAGAGGGAAGACTCGGTGCCATAGTATCCAGAAGTTTATGAATGGCATGATCAAATTGGGGTTTTAGCTGCCCAGTTGCTATTTTGCAACCTTTTTGGTTTCCAAGGTTGTTACCTTTTTTACTTCCAGATTTGAGGCAACCTTTATCAGTTTTGGAGTCAACCTAGTGTCTCCTCCACACCTAACAACTCAGAATGTGGGATTGTGGCCGGATTGGCCTATGGGTGGATCCCCAATTTGATTTCTGTGGTGAACTTAATGGTTGAATTTGAAGATTGCCTCTTTTTGTCAGACTTCAAAAACAGATCTGACATAAGACATTCTGTTACACAGTTGTATATACTTGTCAAACGATTTTGCTTCATAGTAGTTGTCATTAGTAACTTCTGTAGAGCCGGTGTCTAATGCACAAGGCATCAACCGATGGCACACCCAAACCAAGCCGTGATAAGATCAATATCCAGAAGATCAGTCCGTGAGTAAGCTTGTCCTCTGTGAGTATTGCTTTAGAAACTTGCATTTTACGATATGATGACATAAGACCCATACACCGTATTGGCCATCGGGGGTATTCGATTTATGAATACTGCGGTGCTTTAGAAGTTGTTAGAGTTCTTTAGATTAGATGTATGCAAGGTGTATTTTGGGGTTGCAACAAGTGGTGAGGGACAGGTTAACCTGCTTCAAAATTGTTTAAAGTTAAAATGATGTGAAGTGTTGTGCTTATATGATGTTTATTTGGTTCTGTTTATTTTATTGAGTTTACGAATTGTTATTGCAGGACTTGGGTTTTGGAACTGTGTTCCTGTATCTGTTCATTTTTCTGCTCAATCGCTCGTCATTTCGTTTTCATCTTAAGATTTGATGATGAGTATCAGTCCCTTGAGCTAGCCTGGGTGGCAGCCATGGGTATGAAGTGATAGGTACTTCATTTTCTTAACCTCTGCATATGAGGGCGGATGGCCAGTCCTCTCCCTCGCAGTCTCATCTTCCCACTGACAGTGTATGGTCAATGTACTTATTTTAGTTGAGTTGGCTAGGGGGTGCAGGTGGGGCAGAAATCTTGAAACAAATTTCTGTCCAGGCGGGGATTTGAACCCCCAGACCTCTCGTTTGAGAGTTCAGCATGCTAACCGCTAAAGTATAACATGTCAAATTGCTTATTGTCCACCATAGGCTGCCTCTCTTGTCTTACGGGCTGATCTTCTGGATATTGACCTGATTACGGCTTGGTTTTGGTGTACCACCGGTTGATGCCTTGTGCATTAGACACCGGCACAATAGAAGCTACTAATTTAAAAATAATCGTAGACCTTTTTAAGATTAAATGCTCCAATATGCGACAGTTTGTCGACCTCCTTAAGAAAGTTAATTATAAGATTTACAATTATTGTCATTTTACTTTTAATGCCAGGAATGCGGTCATTCTTAATTGTTCAACATTGTGTTCTTTAATTTCGTTTCTGCAAAATCGATATTAATTTAGTTAAGCAGTAAATACAGACACTACAGAGTGAGTCATGCCAGACAAATTATGTCTACAGGTGTTCTGAATACACATATCAGTGTATGCATGTGTATTGGATATATTTCAGACACTAAAGTATATGCATATATGTATATTATATATATATATATATATACATATATACATATATGTGTATAATTATATACTTGTGTGTATAGACTATATACACTCCTATATGTATATATGCGTCTGAGCCGAGATCTCGAAAGGGGTGATGTATAAATTGTGTATTAAATTACATTTCCCATCTGATGAAGGGTCCAAAGCTGTTGATCGTTACTTGGCACTATATAAATGTTGTATAGTTGGCGTGCATTACAAAAAGGGATTGTAATAATAAATATTTAGTAATAATAATAATCCTTGATGATAATAATAATTAATTATAATAATCATAATGTAGTCTCGCCTTTGTATTTGTGAACATCAGGAAATTGCTGCCAGTTTCAGTGTTTGAGGGAATACTTTCTGCACTATTAGAAAAGGTGATTTAAAATGTACCTACTATGTAAGTAACTCTGCATTTGTGCCAACTGCAGAGTACCTTTGCAGTAGCTTGCTGCTGATGATGCTGTAGAAATTGTTGTATTTACAATGACATTCAACATTTATCCATTGAATAGACATCTAACCCCCACCCCCACCCCGTTGTTTACCTCCATTCCTCAAATACCGCTGTTAGTTTCGCCCACCATCAAGTTTTAAAGTGAGTATATTCTTTATTAACCGCACTTTGGTGTACAGACATCTAATAAACACAGTTTAAAAAAGTATATGACGTCCTAACAATAAATTTTTGTGCATCAGTTTGGGGGGGTTATGCATTCATGGGCAAGGGGGACGGAGGGGGAGTGCGTTTATTATTAGTCCTGCACTGTTTTGTTTGTTGTAGGTGCGTAGTTCTTCGTAGATACAGCGAGTTCCCCAAGAAGTACTGCCTAGATGTAAAAATATATTCGTTTGTCGAGCGATGATGTACAATAAACGGTTTTTACCTTGTCTTTGCATTTTTCACTCGTGTGTTATTTAGCAGCTGGTTTTTTGTTGAAAAATTTCATCTACATCACACACCTCATTACTTGTGGGTCTGTTCCCATCCCAACCCCATTCATGTCAGGTCTGTTCCCATACCATCCCCATCAGCAATATCCCATCCCCATTATTTCTGTCCCCATCTCCATCAGGTCTGTTTCCTTCCCCATTAGATCTGTCCCCATGCCCATTAGATCTATCCAAACAAGTATGTTCCCATCTTCACAAGATCTGTCCTCGTCCACATCAAGCTTGTTCCCATCCCCACCTTTTCCATTAAGTCTGTTCCCATTCTCATTAAGCCTGTTCCTATCCCCATCAAGTCTGTTCCCATCTCCATTAGATCTATCTCTATCCCCACCCCGTTTCTATCAAGCCTATTTCCCATCCAAACTCCATCCCCATTAAGTCTGATCCCATCCCCATCAGGTCTGTCCCCATTCCCATTAGATCTGTCCCCATCCCCATGAAGTATTCTCATCTCCATTAGATCTGTCCCCATTCCACCCTGTCCCCATCAAGCCTGTTTCCCATCCAAACCCCATCCCCATTAAGTCTGATCCCATCCCCATCAGGTCTATCCCAATCCCATCCCCATAAAGTATTCTCATCTCCATTAGATCTGTCCCCATTCCCACCCTATCCCCATTAAGCCCATCCCCACCCCATCCCCATTAATTCTCAACTAAACAGTTGAGTTAAAATCTTGAGTTTTTAAAAAGCATAAATCCTATCAGGGATGATCTGCCTGTCCTTCTTAATTACTTACTTACGTACTTACTTAGTTACTAACTTACTTGTTTATTTACTTGAAGTTGAAAAGATCTGATGTCGAATACTAAAGAGTTTCTATTATATAGCGTGATGACTTTGCATTCTATGCAAACCCGATTGGCCTAAACAGATAGTTATTTACTACAGTTATTGATAGGTTCCAGATTTAAGGCGAAGTCCACGGAATCGAAGTTTGTCTTCTGCTGGTTCCCACAAACTCGCACAAAGGCTGCTATACTGTCGTCTATAGATATTTTGTGTAAATACTGTGGCTGGAACTGTCAATTAAGTGCCGAACTATGAATGTCTGTCTGTACAGCCTGGCCACACTTTAGTGTCCACTGTTGAACAGATATTTTTCCAAGCGTATGACTTTACAAAAGTCGTCTACACCCAACCATGCCTGTTTGCTTGTCTCTGTCTGGCTGTCTGTCCCTCTTTCTCTCTGTCTGTCTGTCTGTCTAAACCCACTGCTGGCAGTGAAGGCATAGGAACAATTCGTGTCGTCTCTAGCCTAGCACTAGGTTAGGGTCGAGGTCTCGATCCGAGATTATACAACACCGTTCAAGTCCTTCAGTGCACATGTGGTACGCAGAGTCATCTACCGACGTTGCTTTCTTCTTATAAACACTGGAGCTGAATAAATAAGTATAAGGAATAAATAAAAGAATAAATAATTGTAGGAGGGTCTTAGGCGTGACATAAAATGAAGATGGATTGGAAGAGAATTTGGTTCGTAACCGTCCTAATCCCGGTTGTTCTGCGAGTCGACGCATCGGTTCCACCAGATAGACAAGGTAAACCGTCGTCATATTGTGTGTAGCTATCGTCATCACCGTAAACATTCGTCATCGTCGATCGTCATATTCATTGTCGTCATCGTAGGTGGCGTCATCATCACAGTTGTCATCAGCGCAGAGATAGAGAGAGAGAGAGAGAGAGAGAGAGAGAGAGAGAGAGAGAGAGAGAGATATATATATATATATATATATATATATATATATATATATATATATATATATATATATATATATATATATATATAGATAGATAGATAGATAGATAGATAGATAGATAGATGATAGATGATAGATGATAGATAGATAGATAGATAGATAGATAGATAGATAGATAGATAGATAGATAGATAGATAGATAGATAGATAGATAGATAGACGGAGATAGAGGGAGGATGGGAGACAGAGAGACGGAGAGAGAGGGAGGGAGGGAGAGGAGAGACGCAACTACGGAGAGACAGAGAGGAAGGAAAGGAGACAGAGACGGAGACAGATAGAGGGAGAGAGGGAGGGAGACAGAGAGAGATAGAGACGGAGAGGAAGAGAGAGACACAGAGACAGTTTCAAAATTGCACAGTATATATACAATTGCATTCCTGGTAAAACGTTCGACAGATAATCCCGACGGTTTCTGGTTCGGTACGCAGTCTCTGCTGTGCACTACGTCCAAGGTCGTCGGTCCAGCTCCCCGTCTGACCAGGAAGCGATCCATATCCTCTGAGGCCACTCCTGAACGCAACAGCCTTCGCTACATCCACCGCCTCGTCTGCTACAAGGACACCGTCTTCGAATGGGGCACCGGGGTCCGCGGCTACCACTGGGGCTTGACCGAGTCCATCACCGACTGCCCTGTAACCTGGGAGCGGTCGCCTGCTGGCCGGGGTCACTGTCCCGTCGATGCCGTGATTAACTACACCAGACTCTACCGCGGCAAGTTTGGTCCTTACCACCTTCTGACGAATAACTGTCACCATTTCACCAACCGCGTCTCTGCCCTTCTGTCCGATCCAGACTGTGGAGGGACTTCCGGTGGGAATCGAGGAGTGGCCGGTAGAATCGTGTCGATGGTTGAGAGGTCCCTCTGGAAGGTCGTCAGCTTCGTCCTGTCCTACGTGGACCCCGCGTCCAGCGTCAAAACGGAAGTTAATGAAACGCCGGAAACTGGATATGTTGTTGAATAGATTCTGAGGCAACAACAGATCTCGAGGTTGTTGCGATGACTGTTGTTTTTCTTTATTATGATGACCATTTATTAATATCACAACAACAACAACAACAACAACAACAACAACAACAACAAACAACGTGTACCACTTAGTCTGTATAGTTGTTCCTATGAGCATTCCCACTTGGAGGCTTGGAGCCAAGACAGGACCAAATTCAAATTGGGACCCGTATAAACACCATGGGTCTAATAACATGTCCATGGGGTAGTATTAGTAGTAGTTGTGGTGGTAGTAGTAGTAGTAGTGGTGGTGGTAGTAGTAGTAGTAGTGGTGGTGGTGGTAGTAGATACACTGCCCCACTGAAAGATGTACTGGGTGTTTACCTTAACGCCCAAGGTAATTTTGGAAATTAACTGGAGGGGTTGAAAAATGAATTAGGTGGTTGAACACTCCCAACCCAGGGGCGTAACTTTGGTCTAAAAAGTGGGGGTACCTATTTCTTACATGCACGAAGAAAGGCGAAGACTGCAATCTCTGGGAAGGCACAATAATAAATATTGATCGGCATTGTTCAAAAAGTGGAGGGTACGGTGCCCCCAGTCCAAAAAGTGGGGGGTACGGGTACCCCTCGTACCCCCACAAATTACGCCTATCCCCAAACAATTCAATTCCATGGGCGGAAGGACCGTGCTTTGATTTGAAATGCCACGGTAACATACACTCTGGCCACATCGTATAGACCTACGTTCCAACCACATCGGCCTCTGCAGTCGGAATTGAATTGGCAGCAGATAGGAAGTTCGCAAAATACAACACACTCGCACAAACCCGCCATAAAAATTTTTCCCTTTGGCGTTTGAGACTCTGGGTCCAGTTAACAGCAGTCGCCTACTTTGCTATCACACAATTGGGGCGCTGTCCCATGGGCGGCGATCCCGGAAGGGTCGAGGGGGGACAAGACCCCCACCTTTAAGAGTGGGGGGACACGCCATACATTGGCCCCTACCCAAATTTTGAAGAAACACCAAAAAGGTCAACAGTTTTTTTTATTTTTGACCTCTTTTTTGACCAGATCAGTTCAAAACTCTTTTTTATCAGATCAGTTCTGAAGTGTCCTCCCCACCTGTCAAACAAGATCGCCGCCACTGGCTGTCTCTCTCATATTAGGCCTATAACCAATGACACGAGAGAAGCCAGCTGGTTATCTTTTTATTTTATCTTTTTTATTATCCGGATTTTTTTATTCCTGAGGGATCCGAGGTACATCGAAGCAAAAATAGTAATAATTTGATTAATTCGAATAAAATTAATTAAAATTCATCTTGCATCTTTCATGCCTGGAATATTTCTGAGGGGCCTTGTATATTTCTTTGAGACATATTTATGAAGCCACAATCTCTCTCCTTTTGCATCTGCCGTCAGGACCGTTTTATCCACCAGGCACAGTAGGCACTGTGCCTATAGGGAAAATGAGATATTGAATTACTGACCAGGAAATTTCTCTTTTCAGCCCTCTACCTCTTCATAGACAGTCCAGCACCCTAACCTTAATTCTACTATCGAACACCCCATCAGCTGACAAATTTCTCTTTCATTTTTGACTATTAAACATTCAGTCAGAAGTATTATTTATTACTACAATCAAGTAGTTGCATTTACCCTATTAAAAAAGGGTTTACTCTGCGTGAAAAAAGCACATCTGGTAAGAACGGACAGTTTACAAATATACCACTTCAACCATAATTAAGACTCGCTCAGAAATAGCTTTAACTTCTGCCAGTATCCGAAGATTGGTCTGATATACAACAACACTACTAGAAAAAAATCCACAAAAGTTGAGAAAAGGACATGCAAAAAATTCAAAACCCAGGTGTTTAAATTGTGTATTTCTTAAAAATCTAGAAACCTAGAAACATCTGCAAAAATATATGTGTCGAAAAGCAGCTAACATGGCAATTGGAGTGTCGAGCTCTCCTAAAAGAAAACATTCAGAAAGTCGACGGTCCGGTTTCTTAAAGATAAAATTCTTAAAACTTAGAGATTTCCAGAAAGACAATATTGATGTAACAATTGTGGAACAAGGTGGATGAATGGTTCGAGTGCGCCTTGTAGTGTGGAGACGGTTACTGTGTAGGGACTTTGGGCAAGTCTCTCACTCATAACTGCTCAGCACCATAGATTTATGCTACGACATTAAACAGTAGCGCTTATAGCATACATCATAGATTCATAGCATAATAATAATAATAACAACAGTAATAATAATCTCTGCTGAGATGATGCTTCAAACAATATCAATAATAACATTTTTCATATTTCATTCGAGGATTTGTATAATGTAATAATAACAACCGTAACAACTTCGTTGGTCACAGAAATCACTCCATTAAGATTTTCATTCCATCTCAAATCACAACTTCATAAAATGTTTTCAGAAGCAGATGTATCAGGGTCTATCACAGGTTGAAAAAGATGCACTCCTAGATAGAAACTTACATGCATTGGCAATACACACTAACAGTCACTTTTCAGAGACCATGTAGAAGAAGAAGAACAGTCCTGTATGCTAGCAGTGAGGTAGCCATGGGTATGAAGCATTAGCGACTTCATTTTCTTGGCCTCGGCATATGAAGGTGGGTGGCCAGTCCTCTTCCCTCGCCGTCTCATCCTCCCACCGACAGTGTACGGCCAGTGTACTCATTACAACTGGGTTGGGGTGCAGGTGGAGCAAACCCAATATCTGCCCTAGCTGGGAATTGAACCCCTGACCTCTCCAGCATGCTAACCACTACACTATCAAGCACCCCTGTGTAACGTGATGTAAATCTTAGAAATATCAATGCCACGTTGGCAATACATCAGAAATCAAATTCTCAAGAACAAAAATCAGTTGACAACAATCACAACAAGCTTCTTCACATGCCTCAAGTTCCTTGACACAAACAGTTTCAAAATTAACATGGAATATCATAAACCTAAGCATCGGAAATAACCCGCTGTGGGCATTTCCTGTTAAAAAATGACACAATATAAAAAATGATATGTGTACACTCAGATCCATTCAAAGCTTTAACCATGGAATCACCGCTTTAATGAAGAGCTGCACTGGTTTCCCAGTCGCTTTCATCGTTAAAGTGGTAAATGCTCAAATAACCCTGAAAACTAACAGTTGTTTCTAACAAGCAAACAACGCACTTGTACACTTCAAAACATACATGTACTGACATCTTGCTCCACACATTGCTGGATCAAGAGTTCAAGGAAGACTTAAAGTGGCACGGATTGATAACATAAAGTTGTGAACTGAATTAGCATTTGACCACTTATTGAAGGAGACAAGTTCAGGAGTGCATGGACTACATATATACACACTACATTTAGAACTGTACTGATATCACTTTTTGCCAATACCGCGTATAGCCGATTACTGCAATGGCCGATACCGATTACGAAGCCGATAATTTCATTATCGCCCAAAAACTAGGCACACAACGTTGTATAAGGAGTTTCCAGTCCTGTGTATAACAGGTCCTTGGTTGCATTGCTAAATATAAATGAATAATAAGAAACAAAACATAGCTGTTTGTGCTCATTTTTCTTTTTGTAACAATTACTGCGCAAAAACGTCAATTGTAAATCTTTCACATCGGCACCGATTATTTTTGCCGTTACCGATTATACCGATTGTTCTAATAATCAGGCCGATTATGAGCGTGGCCAATTAATTGGTACAGCTCTGACTACATTACCTACAAATTAAGTACATAAGTACATATATATACACATGTACATGCATACATATTACATATATATATATATATATATATCTCATACATTACATAGATATACACATCCATAAAGGCATTAAATACATACATTACATAAATGATGGATGAAAGCATGCATACTGCATTAGAGATGAGTTGTCATGCACAAAAACTTTCTGTGCTTTTGCAATCAATTCGTAAATTGGTGCGATATAAATATTCGACTAAAAACAATAATACGTGTAATAATAATAATAATAATAATAATAATAATAATAATATGCAACCTGGCTACAACAATGTAAGGAGTTCCTCTGGAGTCAAAATCCTCATCATCTCTACGTTCTACCAGAAGATGCAATTCATCTGGACACCTCATAGGCATGTCACTGCGCATGTATATATTAAAGGTTGCTGTGTGTGAGTATACATAAGGTTACTGAAAATGTGTCTATATATATATATATATATATATATATATATATATATATATATATATATATATATATATATATATATATATATATATATATATATATATATATATATAACTGTATATAAGGTTCATTCATTACAATACACACTATACATCCATATGCAATAGGTTAAATGTGAATATATATAGAAGCCTTTAGAAGGGTGCTGTATATGTATATAAAAAGGTTAATGGTATAATATATAAAAGGTTGTTCTTTATGTGTACATATAAAGCTGCTGTGTATACACAATATCGCATACATAAAGGTTAAGTACTGTGTACATATACATAAAACTAATCACCTTGTCAATAACAATGCGAGGTGCTACAGAATGTCACCCTTAAATCTCCTCAAGAAAATAATCTTTAGACAAACATAGCGGAAGAACTGGAGAGTAAATGAATTACAGCAACTGTCATGGCAAACGTAAGCATGACTCGACATAACAGCAACACAACTGTACATCTCAAGAAGGTGTCATCCATAAAGAACGTCGGCAAAGACATGAAAGGAGGGGTGAACCAAACGGCGACAAAAGGGTTTACATCCAATGCAGACGTCCACATCTAAATTTGGTACATACAGGGTGTGTCTGAACAACCACATGCAGTCAGATTACAATCTGTAATTGTAATTAAAAACTTCTATGGAGCCCATGGTGCACCAAAACAAAGCCGTAATTAGGTCAAAACTGTTGGATCGAATCAGAGTCACTTTGCAACATACGGCATCATAAAAGCACCCCACACCACAGTTAGCCCAGCCTTAGTATGTAATCGGAGTGCGGACATCACCAGAGGGGTTGGGAAGGGTAATGCCAACTGCAGACGGCAAGTATTATTTATCATTATTAAGCAATTGTTAAGCACTAATGTCTAATGATCAAACATCAATTGATTGTGCTGATTAAAAAGGTCCCTACACAGTAACCGTCTCAGAGGAGGAGGTTCTAACCCGTACTCTCTGTGCTACAAGGCAAGCGCTCAACCTATCGGCTACCATGTCCCAGTAGGTTACGGATATGGATGGTTCCAAAGTAGGTCATATCTTGTGGACATTCTTTATGGATGACCCCTAACACCATGAAAACTTCATCGATATTCTGGCTCAAGTAAAGGCACAAAGGCTGTTCAAGTAACCGTTACAACTGTTCAAATTTTCCTTATCGTATTTAGATTCACTGGGAGTCAAACCTGGTACTCAAAGGTGACAGCAGATGACACACCATAGTACTAAATCACAGACTTGGAAACCAGTCAACCAAAAACAATTCAAAGTTTTGGGCCTTTCAAACAGACATCAGAATCTAACATACATGATATTAATATATTAAACAAGTTTAAACAGAAATGAACTGACCATACATTTTATCACAATTCCTACCAGTTCCTAAGTACTAGAGGCAAGTAAGTCGATCAATGACCCACCAGTTAAATACCAAGACACACCAATGACAAACCACTGACAAAGTAGCATAACCCTCCCCTTTGCTCAAGTCCTTTGTGGACAACCCTTATCAAAACAACTATTAAGGCAGTCACCAGCTTGTCAAGACACAATATCAAGGTACAGTTACTAATTGTACCAAGATATAGTTAATAACAGTATATAGGTACAGTTACCAAAATAACAAGGTACAGAGTTACCAGGAGTATCACGGTAACCAAAGAGAATCAAGATAAAATTAATTATCGCTAAGTACTAAAGTACACCAACCAAACGGTACCAAGGAAATGCATAAAAAGTACCAAAGTACAAAGACCAAATACAAGTAGCACCAAAACGGTGGCCTAAAAGTACCAAGGCACAAAGGCCAAACAGTATCTAGGGATTGGCCAATAGGATACAATAGCCAAACAGGAGCAATGTAATGGCCACATAGTACCTATGTACACTGGTCAAGTAATAGCAAGGTAGTGGCCAAAGATTACCAAGGTACAGTGAGCAAACAGTGCCATGGTAGTGGCCAAAATGTACAATGTACAGTGGCCACATAGTACCATGGGAGTGATAAGTACTAAAGTGGTGGCCAAAACAGTACAGAAGGTACAATTAGCGAAAACTTCAAACTCCTACATGGAAGACTGTGAATAAGTGGAGACAGTTCAAACACAACCACGTCTAAACATGGATTACGTCGTCATGGAATCAAATAATGTTTACAAAGATTACACAAAGAACGTTATTGCTTAATGCATATTGTGTCACATCAGCACATTCACAGTAATCGTAACCTCAAAGTTTCTAAAGCGCTACTTGCAAGCTCTGCACAGGGCACCAGCTAGTTCACAAGCGCTGCGTCACTTCAGAAAATACTCCAGGGATACCAAGTGGAGCTCCACGTCCTGTTGCCAGGAAACCAGGAAGCAGTAAATGGTAATCAAAAGTTTACATGGCAACATTAACAGGAAGCTTTCCTTGTCTGCTTTATGAGTATTACAGTAACCATGATGACCATTTCAAATTGTTTGTTTGTTACTAACAATAAAACTGATAATTTTTTCAAATGGTGGATAACACTACATTTACAACAAATGTAATTCTTCCAAAATTATTCGTTTTTGATGTTAACCGTTTGAAAAGTTTAGTCCAGCACTCAAACATTTTTGGGCAGCACTTCTGCAACATGTAGGATACATTCTACTTGATTTTCAAGTTTTAGAATCGATCTTTTAACTGACATAAATTCAAAGTTTCTTACGATATCACCAAAGCAACATGTGCAAAACTTCACGTTACCAATATTCACTTTAAAAAATCTTTTCTTAAAAATATTTTGTCAAATCCATTCCTGGTTTTCTGCAAATATGACATCAACATCATCTGCACCTACATCATCAACATCACAATCATCAGTTTTTCAAACGTCGATCACAGACGATCTTGATCGGTGATCTTCCAGGTGCGTCAGATCGTTCTCCAGCTGAGAAAGCTCCGTCGCTTTCTGCTGGTACTTGAACGAGACGAGTCTCTGGTAGAAAATGACGGAGAAGACGACGAAAACGACAAGCACCGGAATGAGAATCGCCGTCACGACGATCGCCGCCGTCGTGCTGATGCCGCTAAAACGCACCCACGCCATGAGGATCATCTGTCCAAGGAAGAGCAGGATTCCGAAACCCGTCGAAAAGATCCAGGCGAGTTCGATGAAGCGACGCAGCCGCGTGTGCGGCGAGTTACGAATATCCGACTCGTCTTTCGACTCGGCAACCGCGTCGACGTGAGGAAGGATACAGGTGCTGACTAACAGTGCCACAAGGTGAACTGCGACAACAAGAGAAGTGCAGACGGCAAACGTGACGATGAGACCCTGCGGCACGGACTCTTCAATGTGGAGCTCCACCATCGAAACCTGCGAAGAAGAAAGATAACGTGTGCTTCTACTGTATACATGTATGTAAGGCGCCCTGCGTGGCTGCCGTTTCTACTATATGTATGCTCACTGTACAGAGCAGTGCGTTTGCAGGGGCTTAATTCAAGAACAGATTATTATTATTAAATATTATTTTGCGGGACACAGTAGCCAATTGGTTAGGGCGCTCGCCTTGTAACATGGAGAGTCCTGCCAAAGTCCCCACGCACTTTTTGGCTGTAAGGCTCAGCTCAAAAAGAACAACTAATAAACATCAATTACTGAACACAATGTTTTTTAATTGAGGACAGTCCCCACAGTCCCCTCAAATCATTTTTGCTCCTTTCAATCCGGGTTCAGATTAAATTTCTCAGTACAGGCTAAACAATTCAAGATTTCCGTATGTACTAGATTTTAATTTGCACCACCAAACGCACTACTGGCGCTCTAAAAATTAACAACACCTGCTACATCTAGAATATCAAACTAATAACAAGTCGTGCTAAATACTGGCGCTATACAAATATAAAAAAACATATGAACTCCTACCATCGCAAAGCCTGCCAGAAGAGCCGATGTCTTACTGGATGTTTGCAACTTAGCACGAGCAAGGTGGAAACTGTGCCAGTTCTGATCGATATAGGACGATGAACGTCGGGCCATCTCTCGTTCTCGAAAAACGCCCAAAGAAACGCGTCCCAAGTAATGCGCGTTCACTGACAAAATCTCAGAAAACTGTACCACAACTAAGTCATCTTGGGAGCCAGCTTATCTTCTGAAAGTACGCAAACCCGTGATTTTTATTAGGGGGTGAGGAACTGGGGTCGTTATCACATTGGCACCAGCGATAAATTGTGAAAAACATTGGCTTTATCTGAGCCACTGAACTATTAACAAATACTAGGGTTAGGGTCTAGCTCCTGAAACCGCCTACTTCCTATAACGGAATAAACATCCGGTTCGGGAGAATCCGCATGAAATAAAAACAATAAAATAATAAAAATAATTTTTTAGCATAAGTATTTATTAGTCTGCATCTTCTGATTCAGTGAGTGTATTATTAAAACGGTAACTAGATTAAATTAATAGAAATCGTGAACTTGAAAAATTTCTTAGGTAAAATAATAGTCAACGTCTCCAGTGGTTCCCACCCTTTGGTTCGCGTCCCCAAGTATACCCCGTGATCGATCGAGTCAGTCGATAAAAGTTGGTCTGCAGTGGCAAAACCCCACGAAGCAGCGGCCGCAAACGGAAGTCTGACAACCATGGTAGCTTCGGCCACCACGTGCATCGCCTCGGTACGTAAACCATGTGCTCTCAAAATTCTGAGAGCGTAGAGGGAGCCTGCACAGCAGCACAGGCCTCTAGTAGGCTACTACGTCAACATGGGAGGTGGCTCTCTGCAGGTCACGTCTGATGTTAACCCGAGAATCCTCATTGATCCATGTCATGGCCAAAGATTGCTGCTGCTATAGACTCATTTTATGACTTGCTGTACCGACTCGCTACCGAGCAACGGAATCGTTGAACACTATTCAGGCCCCTACTCAAAAGTTAGGTCGCCATAAGTAACTTTTGAGTAGGGGCCTACTTGTTTTTGTAACATAAGTAATATAGGGCCTACCCCGTGATCGATCGAGTCAGTCGATCAAGTCGATCGAAACTCGGCCAAGTCGAGTCGGTCGAAAAATCGTCGACTCGATCGACTTGCAAGTCGAGTCGATCATATGTTTTGACAAGTCGAGTCGATCGTTGTTTCCTCGACTCGACTATGAAATATTTTCTTACTATTTTTTGCGGCTACTTCACAAAATGACCCACATGATGTGATGACGTAATGCTTAGTAAACGCACAACTACCGTATTAACCTGATTTGAAGTTCAGTGCAAATTATGAGCCTTATGGTCAGTTCGTATAGTGGACGCTGCAGATACTTTTTTCACAGTTTAACGGTGAAAATGGAAAGATTCAGATGCGTTAAAAATGCGCAAGTTTCAGGAAGTTTCAGCTCTGTACTCAGTTATAACGACGATCTCAAAACGTTCGAATGTCTGTATGTTAGGACGGGACTGAATGCTTCGATTTTGGCCAAGAGCAGTGGCTCGGAAAGTGTTTAAAAGTTGCGTGAGCTAACCTCAGCCAAGTAGGCTACAGACCTAAGATGGATAGAATTATAGGGCCTACATTATATCCAATATGACCAATAAGAATATTTTCTCATTTCTTACAATCAGTGGAAAAGTTTATTATACGTGGCCTACATCGTCATGAAATGAAACGCGTCTATAGCACAATAAGTCAATAACTACACGTACTTTAGCAAAGCATCAAAAACAAAGCGCCAGCCAAAAGTTGTGTGAGCAATCACTGAGCATGCTTCTGCCTCGGCTTCAGAGCCAAAACTTGTGTAAGCATTGGCACCTTTGGCGCCATGGCTCCCGGGCCCATGGCTAAGAGATACAGTCCAAGTCGACAAAGTCGACCAAGTCGATCGTTTATATGCCAAGTCGATCGAGTCGACGAGAGGTCGACTAGTCGACAAAGTCGATCGAGTCGATCGTCGGCCGAGCCAAGTCGATCGTAGCAGTTCGACTCGATCGATCACGGGGTATAATAAGTAACAGCATTGTATCGTACCTAGACATTATTAGAGCGTCTCCCGCATAATAACTAGGCCTATTCAGAGGCGTTCTCAGCACAGAAGCCCCGGGCAGTGGCGTAACCACGCCCGGGCAATTATGGGCAGTGCCCGGGTTGCAATTAATTCTGCCCGGGTTGTGCAAGCCAGAGAAATTATATATATTTTAATATAATTCAAGAAAACTGGATGGCACAATGCACCCCCGAAATTGAGAAATTTTAATTTTGAGTTTGACATTGCTTCCGACAAACGATACAGAATATAATATGATATGCCATCAGCCCATCGCGTCGACCTGCCTTTGCCGTCCTGTCGCCCCCATCCCGTCCCTCCCCACCAAGGCTACTTGAAGCAGGAAAAGCCGGTCAGAGATAGAGATAGAGAGACAGACAGACAGACAGACAGACGGACGAATAATTAAAGGCACCAAAGGCAGATATTGTTAGAGGCGCGCGCGCATCTCTTGGCCTGGAGCTGAATTAAAGTGTACGTAGGCTATGCATTGGTTGTACGCCTGAACAGAGAATCTGGCTGTATATATTAGTGTGCATGCAAATGAACGTATCTTCGTGTGAAACTGAGTACTCGCTTCTGCTGTGGATCATCCAGGGTCAAATACCCCGACACATCAGGGTGACCTAGACAGATGCTACACGTGAAGACCGAAATATTCACGAACCACTCTTACATACGTCTGTGGCCCTGTGCATCATATATCATCTGTCATATACAGGCTATAGTTCAGACTGCAGAGAGGCTGAAAGCTACACAGGCCTTGTAGCCCTAGTTGTGGTACTTTTGAACAGCGTAGGCTAAATGGAAAAATTGGCCAAATATAAAATTTGTGCGGTAAAGGAAGAAAATGAAAGAATAGGGTCCTAAAGCAGAATGTGACAGAGGGTGCGTAGGCACCTTGTATAGCTATGCCCCTGGCACGAAGGTGCCATCGTAGGTCGAGATGGCGAATTAGTAGGTAGGCCTATATGACTTATAATACGTAATACGTCACGTATTTTAAAAATTGAAACAAGCCACAGATTGACTGGAGATCGTCGAAAGATCGTAGGCCTACTACTCTAGACCAAAGAATAAAACGAAGAATTGGCAGCAGCATCGTCTGGATTGCAAAAGTTGTCAGCGCTCGCATTTATTATAAATCCAAACAGGAAGAAAACGGCTGCCTCATGCTTGGAAACTTCAAATGACACAGCTTCTACACCAAATTCAATAACTAGTCAGCAAGTTAATCCACCACCATCAGACTTCGTTGATGACGCGTTACCAAGTCAAGACTATGAACTAAACAAACAAGCTAAACCTCCACAGAAGTTTCCAGAAGACATTTCCAATTCCAAAGGAGAACTGCATAGCCCGGTTCAACCTAAATTACATGTATAGGCCTACCCGTGGAAATATTTTTGAGTGACTAAATAAGTCAAACGTCGTTTTCAAAGTTCTTTCTTTACGGATTTCCATGGCTGGAATATTCTGTTGCGCTTCACTGCCTGACAATGCTAGCCTACCTATCTTTCGCCAACAATCCAGAACGATATCGCCCTTTGTATAGCCACTTGCATTTCCGATGTAATATCGAAGGCCGTCAATTTTCAAAGAAGCGGGTAGGGCCTATGTTCTCAGTTTTAGCGGATGATACAACAGATATTGATGCAGTGTCATTTATATAATAATTGGATACTTAGTTACAGGCTGCAGCTGCTGGTGCCAACTCTGCAAAACTGGCATTTTCTAAGTTTATTTTGTTAGTCGCTTGATGTTGTCGCTTAGTTGTCTTTATGGCCTACAGCCCTACGCGTTTGAATTATCTTAACCACCTATTCTTAGATCTTAGGGCCTAACTGGCTGCAGATTGATTACAATTCGCCTCTACCAAATCCTACTTAAAATGATCACAATTATGATTAATGTTGAGTTGGGCAGCTGCCCGGGTTCCATTTTCACTCTGGTTACGCCACTGGCCCCGGGAAACAGAAATGTCGGAATGCGAGACCGACGAGGAAAAGCCAGCCATTAGGCCTATAGCGGGCCCTTCGAGGAACTTTTTCCCGGTAGAAATTCTCAGTCCAGTCCACCCCTGGATGCCGTTTAGGTCTATTGTATAGGCGCTTGTTTTGTTATTGGAATAATAAAAATCTGTGGCGGTCTAAATTTGTCCTCGCGGAGATGTTCCAAAAACGAACAGTAGGCCTATTTCTTACAGTCCATTTCTTGAAAACAGACAGGCCTATTTGCCTGTTTTTATGACTCCTTCATACAATAACCCGAACCCTGACGTATCCTGCATGCATGAAACAAAGTTCCCATGTAAAACAGACGGGCAGGCAGGCAGACTAAGTATGTATACCGTGTATACATATGTGCCGTGTATATAAGCTGGAGTCGGGAGCACCTCTGAGAAGCTATATAAATACTCGGAATATACACCTTTTAGTCATTTTGTTGCTTGTGCTCAGCGTCTATTCATCTGTTGCTTCTTTCATGTAAAAAGAGGGAAAAGCCCGAATGGTACAGCAACATGCAATCCATTCAATACACATGTACATTGTACAACACAATGTGGCCGACTTCTGTAAATCTGTTTCCTCCAATGAGATATTCAATAAGGTATACACAGCCAGATATCGTGGTATAAAAAAACACCAGCCAATCGATACCACCTCTGCATAACTGGGTATTATATATATATATATATATATGTATATATATATGTATATATATATATATATATATATATATATATATAAACCTATTGGTCTAAGCATAGGCTTATCTGTCTTTCAGTTATCTCATAGACAATTAAGCTCCGGCCATTGCACAAAGTCTGTCTATTCAGTTAGGCCTATATAATAATCCTTAGCGTAAAGTAGAAAATTAACAGCCTGGATCATTCTTAAGAAATGATTTTATCGAAATTTCATGTGTACATTTTATCTTGCAGGATACACTTATAATTCCCCCAGACAGCCACGTACAATGAATATGAATGAGTATGTTTAGCGATCAAGGCAGCAAAAAACTCATCAGTTTACATTTAATACATGTTGAACAAGAAACTTCGTACAATTTTTAACGCACTGTTACAACATACAAGGTTACATAACATAAATCATCTAATAATTATGCATAAGAACAGATTTTTACCGAAATTCCCTTAAATGCAATTTACAGCTGTATGCACGGTACACACGTATTTCAGTATAGTATCCGAGCTCTGCTTCTACATACTGATCTGTGATTGGGCGAACAGCTTTATCAGACAAAAATTAGTAGGCCCCTATAGGCCTAGACGTGAACGACTGTGTATTTTACATGTGTTTCGAGGCTGCAAACCCTCCTGAATTTCTGTAGAAAGCATTCAGCAAGGAGTCTTCACGAAGTTTCTAACTCAACATTGTAACGTCTAACCTTATGTAACATATAATAGGTTTCAACTTTCAACAGTTTAGTGACTTAACACTGGAGATTTGAATGACAGAAAAGCAAAGCATAAAATTATTGTCAATTTCGATAAATGGGATGTCGTTGTTAAAGTTCAAATCATCGCATAAAACCTACAGTTAAACATTGCACAGAAGATGCAGTTACATCAACAACCAGCAACCTCAGTGTAGACTAACTCAAGTATACTTAAGATACAAGTACAGGAACGTCTATAATGCACTATAAACTTGTAGGCCTAATGTCTGGCAGCAGAACTCTCTCTTACATAGGCCTAAGTTGCAGTTAGAATAACTAAGGCCTATGTGATACCCAAACTGTGCATAAACAGATATAATTCAAATCGATGCATGTCCTTTTAAATCCAACACACACACAAACGTGCACACCTACACACACACACACATACACACACACACACCTACACAGACACACACACAAACACACACACACACACAAACACACACACACGAAAACACAGTAATATATATGCACAATGTCTCGTACTGTTTCAGAGAGTACCAGATCTTACAAGATACAGTACTAATTAGTGTGGCCTCCTATGCACGCCAAGCTACTCAGGAAAATTTGCTGGCATAAGGGCCCAGTATTACTGATGAGCTGTTCTACTGCCATTCAGTTTACAAGTCCTTTGGCTTTATGTCAATTCAATTATTTAAAGTCGCTCTGAACTTCGTTCACAGCTTGCCCTGCATGTAGAGATTGCTACTTAGAAAACGATGTACCCTAATAACTCTGGGCTCCAGCCTATGGTCTCACA
This sequence comes from Allolobophora icterica, assembly GCA_963556255.1. NCBI lineage: Eukaryota > Metazoa > Annelida > Clitellata > Crassiclitellata > Lumbricidae > Allolobophora > Allolobophora icterica. The sequence continues at coordinate 47,054,989 of OY744614.1, read as the reverse complement.
CTGTTGACATTCAGTTCTGATCGAGTTTCACCTTCCTCCATTCTTTTTCGTCTCTGTTTTCCTGACTGTGGAATTTCTTTAGGAATTTCTTTTCATAATGAGCATTTTCACTTTCAACGCTGCAAACAAACATTTATTTATTTATAACGAAGAATACGTTTAAGCAGACGAACTGGAACAATTAAGCAGGACTTTAAAGCGCTTTGAATACACTTTGTTTGCCACGGTATATATACCCGAATTTCTTGTTAAAGTGGAGTGTGTGGGCTCGAATATCATCTCATCGAGACGGTTACTGCGTAGTGCGTACCCTGCCATGTGGGTAACATATGACCAAAATGGGACCTTTGTTATCATATTAAAATATAGGACCTTTAAAGGACCCAGATGGGTCTTATTAAACGTTTGTGGGCATACCGATACACTGACAGGGTGTTGGGGCTTTGAGCAAGTTCTTCACGCTTAAATTGATCAGCTCCATCGATTGGTACTTGGTAATTAGATAGTGGCTATTGATACAAACAGGAACAACAACTAGAACAGATGCTCAACAAGATCAATCAGTTTTTCACTTTCCGCGTAAATTTAATTAATATAGACTGACCTGAATTGATCGAGTGATCTAAATTCAAAGAGTGCCTATGAGTTAGACATAATGTTCATTCTTTTGATTCTAGTTAGACATATTTTTCATTTGGAGAATACATACCGTAATTTCGACGCATAATTACATATTAAAGACAATCTGCATTATTCTGACTTCTGATTTCCCTGGCCAATTGGATTTTGAAGCAATTGCTTCTCCGGCAGATTGTGATTTTTCAGTGGTTTCGCTCCACACAACCATCAACTGATGCCTTATAATAACGGCGCTATAGAAGTCGTTTTTGATTAACATAGATCTACAGATCTTTGCAATGAAATGTATGTGTCAATAATTACTGCAAAACACGTTAAGGCCAACAGATGCGGTCTGTATATTGTAAGGCGCAAATGTACTGTATAAGGCGTATTAGACACAATTGTTTCTTGCCTGTTTAGGTATTTCCTGCGTACGACTACAGCAACAACGACGATGACAACGACGAATAATATGATGAAGGGAACCTCGAGTCCAAGAGAAATTCCACAAACCAGATCGACTCTTACGGATGCAGCGTCTGAAATTCAGATGGCGTTCTTAATAGGCCTAGGGCTTTAACCTAAAGCCTTCAAATGCAGTTAATAAGCATGCAGACATATATATGTAGATGCAGAGGCGTAGTAGCTAGGGGGTGCAGGAGGGAACATATGTCCTCGGGCGCCAAAAGAATGAGGCGCCAAAACGAGGGTTAAAATAAATAATTTTACTCTTAATTTTTAAACTAATCTATCCCACATAAAGTTATAAGATTTAATTTGGGCGCTCCAAAAATATCCACTTACATCCTCATTACTTAACAACCAACTGTCAGGTATAATTTTGGTGCTCCGTCGAGCACTAAGGGTAAGGAGTACCATATACTATCTGTATTTTTCATAATGAAAACTTACGCCATGCCCAATTATAGTGAGTGTCTATGTACAGTTTGTTTAAAATGGGATAACATGTCCGCATTCTTTTATGAGCTAACAAACAACCGTGAGAATCTGAGAAAAACGACCTCACCACCAGCAAAGGTTTCAAGTCGGGAGTATGCGGGCTTCAAACTCATCGCAACTTGAAGCATATGCGCCTTTATTTTGCATTCAATCCGCAACCCCCGTGTCGGAGCCATTGCTCCAAGTAGTCGACATCTTTCAATCAGCTCTGTAGCCTCACTACAACACGTAGACATTTCTGACAGTAAATTCCTCAGACTTTACATGCAGAGATAGAATAAGCTGGTATCTCTGATGCAACTTTTGTGTGTCGCTGTTATATTTTGGAAGCATATAAATGATTATATTGAACATCACATCAAGTTACATTACATAACAGCTCAGAAATCAACTTAAACGATTGTATGCTAATCTACCTCCACGCTCGGTTGCTACTTGCTAGTGAATAAGCAGGAACAATCAGGGGCGTCTACACCATAGAAACCTTGGAGCAAATGATCCATCCAAGAAATAAGGGGGGGAAGATTTGTCAGTGTGTGTGCCACCATTTTAGGGTGGAAGGAACGGCGAGGGGGGAAGAAGAGGGGGGAAAAGGACGTTGCTCCAATGACTTAGGGGGATAGACGCCCTGGGAACAATAGAATTGTCCTTATAACGTACTCTCAAACACCTCTCAGACAAAGCATTAGTGGTTGCCAGTGGTTATAACAATCAATAGTAAAACCGGCATATAACATATGGGGCCTGAATCCTACCAAGAAAGACAGTTTATATTGTAAACTAATCTGCAATAATTTCCAGCCCATTTGAAAAGGCATCAGCATAATAATCGTCGCTATCAGCATGGGCGGCGATCCCGGGGGTCGAGGGGGACAAGACCCCCCACCTTTAACAGTGGGGGGACACGCCATACATCGGACCCCCAAATTTTGAAGAAACACCAAAAAAAGTCATCAAATATTTTCGTACTCAGGTTATTCAGCGCGAAAAAATTTTTAGACCTCTTTTTTGACCAGATCAGTTCGAAGCTCTTTTTTGACCAGATCAGTTCCCAAATGTCCCCCCCCCCACCTCTCAAACAAGATCGCCGCCACTGGCTATCAGCATCATTATCGTCGATGTCGTCATAGAAATTACAGAGGAATCATCTTCCACACAAAAGCAGAGGCTCATAATCGACAAGAGTGGCGAGGTCGGACGTTTGAACCTGCCTGAAGGCAGAGCACCAGAAGATTTAGCAGCGAGATCAGACCTTTTTAAGCCTATAATATCTAATAATCTTCGTTTAATATTTTCAAACTGACAATTACGCAGTATGATTACAAATCAGTATGAACGGATGATCACACGTTATTACAGGAGTCGAATTTTAACTGTATACGGCAGCCATGCAAGGCGCCCATCACGTCCTACATCTCATTTTAACAACGCGCCATCTCGCGAATGATAGGTTGAGTTGACCTTTGGGAGGGTTGCGGGAAGCGATCCCGCTACCTATATACTGCTCTTCACGCCAGTGATGTTACTCTATGGACCTCCTCCCACAATTTCAAAATTGAATTTATGCGGGTATCCGCATGTTGGAGAATGTTTCAACTGAAATGCCTACACGAAATGTTTTCGCTTGGCCCTAAATGGGTACATTTCGATCTATTGCACAGTTATCAGCGATCTCTGATAAGATAATAGAACTAACAGTTTTGCAGCGCTGTTTTGGGCTTGTGGCTGTCTGGAAAGTTACGCCTACTATGAAAATGGCGATTATGCTTGGAAACTAAACAGCGACTAAAAAATTCAAATACTTACTCGTTATCGACGTTGAGAAGAGTAATGAGATTACCGAAGCTAAAGAAGACGATAATGACAGCTGAATACTGAACCCATGTCGAAAACGCTTTTTCAAACGACCTTTTTATTTCAGTTATACAATTATGAGAAATCCTAACCATGATGTAAGAACCTCTTACACCATGGTAAGAACTAAAGACTTCTGCTGCAAAGCTTAGATTTTAGTTAATTGCGTCCAACCCATAAATCGATGACGTCACGAAGATTGGTGTATCTTGTGACCAGTGATCTGTATTATTAGTAAATCAGTGCACGTGACCATTGATAACGCGTTACAATACAAGTACAATATTCCAGCGGTTTTCAAACGGCGATCGTAATCGTAATCTCCAAACTTCTAAAGCGCCACTCGAAGGCCGAGCGCAGGGCAACAGCATATTCACGAGCGCTGCGTCAAATCAGAGGGGATTTTCCAAAGAGTAGTCCAGAGGAAGTCCAAGTCGGGTTCCATAGGGCAGGTCGAGAGGAGGCAGAACGGCTGTTAGGGCGGGTGTCGTTTAGGGCGAGAAGAATTGGAAGGCGAAGGATCGGATGAGTCTGGGTAGGCCTAGAAGTTTTTGAAAAGGTGAAACTTCAGTTTTGAGTGGAAAGCCCGAGGGGTGATAGATAGGAGAGCATGAAGAGGATAATGGAGGACGGGTTGCAATGATGACGGCTAGAACCGACACATTTCCGTATAAAATATCGCTTTATGCAAAAATAGTCTACTCTGTTATAATAACTTCTGCAACCTTCCACATTCCGTAAAATTACAATTGTTTGGCCTGAAGTTAATTGCATTATATGATCAAATCTGAACCGAGTAGCCTAATCGTTGTCGTGGTGTTATGATAGGCCTGTAAACAGCAGCATACGCAGTCAATCTGTGTAGACCTATAGTCAGTGCTCGAAATGGACCGGAACGCACCGGAACGCCGTTCCGGTTCGTCAAAATGAATTAGCGTTCCGTTCCGGTTCGTCAAATGAATTATTGTGGAAAATACTATGAAATTAACGTGAATACTCCCATATCTTTGACTAGCGTTCCGTTTCGTAAAATTTTCCATTTCGAGCACTGCCTATAGTATACATATGTAAGCGCAGTGCATATTTTAAGGAATTTTTACTACTGGGACAAAATCAGTCGAAGAACTTTTCGTAGGAATTCATCTCCGCAAACTTATTCATCTCCGCAAACTTTTAGACTTTTTTCAGGAATTCATCTCCCAAAAAAGTTGATGACCTTTTTTTTAGTCATCACCTTTTTTTACAACTTCTCTCGGGTCTCCCAACCAATGATAAGGGGTCATTGAACAATAATGTCATACCTTTCTCCTTTTACTACTGGGACAAATCTTAAAATTCTTCCAACATTTGTCCCAATATTTATACTTTAACCATACATTGCCTGGGACAAATCAGCCTGACTACTGGGACAAATCCTAAGACTACTGGGACATTTGTCCCACTAGTTATACAGTTAAAATATGCCCTGTCTAAGCGTGCGTATACGTAGGCCTACGTACTAAAGTACGTAGGCCCCTAAGTATGCATGCATGCGTGTATGTATGTATGTGTGTATGTATGTATGTATATACTGTATGTATTTTTTATGTGCATGTATGAATGTATGTATGTATGTGTGCATGTATATGTGTTATATTTGTTTGTTTGCATGTGTGTAGGCCAATGTATATCGAGTCCTGCCTGCGGGGGTTTGCAAGTGAAACAAAACACTAGAACAACAACACTATAGGCATATATCGCCGTCCAAGACGGCGATGTTAGATCGTGATCAAAGAGAAAACTACTTCTTCATAGTCACGCGCTTTACCTTCACAAAAACCCTTTTGAAACCATTAGAGCCAACGAAAAAAAGAGAAAGCAACACGACGAAAGTCAGACAATTGTGCAACCCACGTCCCTGTTTCGTCATTCGGAGTCAAAAACATTTGAATGCTTACATAACTCTACAGTCTACAATGACGAACTGCGCCATAATTATAGCTTTTACACAAGCGCGTCGGAGAATGACCACGCACCTGACAACACGCGGACTATTAGGGCCTTATATAGACCGATTTCAGGATCATAATCAGTCCCATCATTTGTTCGTACCCATCGCCGTCAAATGGCTAGCCTCAGGAACTGATGATGATGATGATGATGATGATGATATATGATGATGATAGTGATGATGGTGGTGATGATGATGATGGTGGTAGTGGTGGTGATGATGATGATGATGATGATGATGATGATGATGATGATGATGATGATGATGATGATGTCGATGATGATGATGGCAAGTCCTTCACTCGCAATTGCTCGTGGCGCTTCGGCGTGAAAATTCCGGCACAGTATCAAATGCTGTAGTCGGGAGCGCCTCTGAGTAGTAGTTAACTTCGAGAGGCGCTATAGAAATATCCGGAATAATGATGACGACGACGACGATGATGATGATGATGGTGGTGGTGGTGGTGGTGGTGGTGGTGGTGGTGGTGGTGGTGGTGGTGGTGGTGGTGGTGGTGGTGGTGGTGGCAGTTTTTCGCACATTGGAGTCATTTGTGCTCCCTTTTAGTTTTTCCTTCTGCCTCCCTGTCAGTTCATATCTCCCTTCCTCCCTCGTCTGTCTGTCTATCTCTCCCTCTATACCTCTCTGATTGCCTACCTGTGTTATATTGTTTATCTTTCTACCTGTTCATGGATCCTACGCCTGCCTGCCTGCTTGTCTGTCTGTCTGTCTGTCTGTCTCTCTTTTTCTCTCTCTGTAAATCCCTCTTCGCTTGCCAATATGTTTTCTTTCGTTCCTCTTTCTATTTCTCCATGCATCACTACCTGTACGCCCATCTGTCCTTCTAGCTCCTTAATTCCTCCCTCCTTCTCTTGCTGTTCAGTTGTTCACATCCCTCTCTCTGTCCTTCCCACCATTCCCTCCTTTCTCCTTCGCAAAACTTCCATGCAAACACGAAGCCACAGCTAGATGCGACCTGCTCAGTTCTTTACCGATTCAGGCATGAGCTCGGTTGTAAACAACAAGGCCTGCTCTGAACTACCCCGCGTCCAGGACCCTGGGATTCGTCCATTGCCGGCTGAAGTATCTTCTCTATGTCCCACTACACGAAAGGGGACCTCTAGCCTTTCCATAATGAATCACCACCCGAGGCTGATTCATCGTAACACCAAGAAGGGTTCGCTATAATGAGCGAAAAAGGCGAATGCCTTGAAGTCACTCATGCGTGACGCTCTGCCACGCTTCACAGTCACCACACATCGCACATCTTCCCCGTCACTAGCTACAGGACTACAAAGGAGCCATGTAATATTGCTTAAGCCTTAAACAACCTGCGGGCAAATACACACATAAATACACACACATATGCATATATATTTTATATAAATATAGTATAATATATCGAATCATAATCCGTAATTCCGTATATACTGTATATATCTATATATATTACCAAATATATAAATATATATTACATTATGTGTATGCACACCAACTTACATATATTTATATATGTCTAGTATTTAGCGTATATATATATATATATATATATTATTGTTTGGATACGACCCTATGTAAGCCTACTTATAAACGGATTGTAGAACCCTGTGCAGTTATGGGCCACAGTCTTACTGTCTGTGACGGTAGCAATGTTCTGTATTGAGTTTCATAGGCCACTCGCCTGTTAGGCAGCCTGGTATTGTATCGTAGAAGCCTAAAGCGCTGTTTGTAGTTTGTTCTTAGGCATATGCAAGAGACAGCGAATCCTCGCAGAGAGCTGTAGATATTCCCAACTGTAAGCTTATATTATATCCACAAGTGTCGTTTGTGGCGGAAGTATACGGAGACGGTTTTTCAAGATTGCATAATGCACAGCGTCTGCGAAGCATGCAAAACTTGCTGAACTGTTCTTCAAGTTCCTTGTTTTACGTATTCATATTCGCTGGATCGGTACAGATCACCCCAATGAGATCGCCTGATTTCGGAATGGAGTAAATACTGTTCACCTAACATCGATCTTGGGATCAAAAAGGTAACACAACTGATTCACAGTCAGGTTGGTATATGATAGGGTTGGAGTATAGTAAGAGTAGTGTAGGGATATGGCAGGGAGGGTTATGGTACGGGAGGGTTAGGATTATGGTTTGGGTTAGGGTTATGGCAGGGTTAGGGTATGGTTTGGTAGGGTGCAGGGTGAGGTCGGGAGGATAGAGCAGTGTGAGGATTGTTGAAAAAGACTGGGGAGTTTGATTCATGTGGAGGTGAACATTTATCCGTGTTTTGCAAACTAAGAAAATTCAAAAAGCAATAGAAAGCTTAAACGGCTTAAAGTGATGACTTGACCAAATTTTTTAGTATGCAATTCACATGATCACAAATCTCACAATGAACCAGAGCATTACTTTATTAGTTACCCACAAATTGAATTTTGAAAGAAAATGCTAAAATATATGCTATGCACAATATAATCACACTAGCACAACGGGGGGGGGGGGTGGAAACGACCCCCTGGGGTGTGCAATGAAGTCTTAACTGGGGTCCTAAGAGCAATGAAGTCTTAACTGGGGTCCTAAGAAAGACCAGGGGGTTGAACCCCCAACCTCCGACAATTCTCACCCTGGGATAGGGTAGGCAGGGTATGGCAAGGTAGGGACCCTACCGGAGGGCAAGGTAGGTTTGGGTAGGGTAGGGAGGGCAGAATATGGTAGGGTAGGATAGGGTAGGGTAGGGTGGGCAGTGCCGCAATTTCAATTTCGAGTCCTTACTCGAAGTAGCCAAACGAGATATCTACGGCTGTTCGTAGTGTATCATGCAGGCTCTGAGCGGGCCCCGATTCTTCAGAGTTTTCCACGAACCCCCACTGTTGCGGCCCTGCGTAGAATGGACCCTTAGTTATCCTACTGAGGGTAGGCTATAATGGGGACTAGAAGGATAGTGTACGGTGGGGTAGAACACAGCAGGATAGAACAGCTCGATGAGTAGGCAGGGAAGTTAAAGTAGGGGCTGAAGGGCGGTAAAGAAAAGACAGAGCATGCCAGCGTATTTGCAGAGTATATAGGGTAAGGAAAGGTAGAGCACCAGAGAGTATGGTAGGGTAAAGTAGGGTGGAGAAGGGTACACTTAGATATAACTGGGTATGGTTACCATTGAAGGTTACGTGAATCATGGTAGAGGTCTAAGGAGACGTTAGGTTAGGGTAGAGAGGTTCTTGACTGCATGACACGCTCCAACGAACACAACGAATCTTGAATACAATTTTCCTTAGAAGTGATCATCGACTCATGCTTTGGGCATTAGGCCTACGATACTGGCGCTACAAAAGTTCATGGATTTCCTTATATATATATATATATATATATATATATATATATATATATATATATATATATTCTTAGTTATCAGAATATGACACACCGCGCATCACAGCTCAGATCAGAGCACAGAAGAGAAGAATAGGGTATGACATGGTATGGTTGGGAAGCCAGGGTGCACGGTAATCGTGATCGTAAACTCCAAATTTGTAAAGCGCAAATTGAAAGCTAAGCGCAGGGCACCAGTTTATTCACGAGCGCTGCATCGAGTCAGAAGAAGTGCCCAGAGAGTTGTCAAATGTAGGTCCAAGTGCGGTTGCCAGAGAGACCAGAGAGGAGACAGAGCAGCTGCTAAGGCGGGTTTCGTTTACGTCACAGATGGCGAACCTGTTTTAAGCTGCGTGCCATAATGCCGCTAAATCATTTTTAAAAATACCGTCGCGTGCCCTTGGGAATATTGCACAGTATACAGTTATTTTACTCACATGGGTTTTAGTTTACAAAGCGTAACAAAAACTGAATTAGAGACGTTATTTCGAAGATCTTTTTTGAATGGTGTTCAAATGAAGTCCTCCAAACAAGAAAATGTAGATTGCTACAGGGATTTGTATTTCTAAGCTTGAAATTTTGGGGGACGCTCTGAATTCCGCGTGCCTAAAAAATTTGAACGCGTGCCACTTTGGGCACGCGTGCCATAGGTTCGCCATCCGTGGTTTACGTCAAGAAAGATTTTAGGGCAGACGTGGATCAGAAGAGTCAAGGTTGCAATTCCTGAAGAGGTGAGACTTCAGTTTTGAGTGGAAAGCCTGAGGGGTGCTACAGACAGAGGGGCTTGAGGAAGAAGACGGTAGGTGAGTGACAATACTGTTGCAGGAACCGAAGATCTGCAGCTACCATTTTCATAATTGTTTCTTTATTATAGTAAGCTCGAATAAGCAGGTACCATGTGCCTAGCGCTTGAGTACCGCTTGGAAACTTCCAGTTTACGATTGCGAGTGTACCTTAGCTTCGTTTATTTTGTGTGTACGACAGAGGTCGCTACGTTCCCTACGGTGACGTCATCGTTGGAGTATTGACCCGGGCGTTACGTCATCGACTATGCAGTTCCAGTGGTCGAAGAAGAAGTGCACGCTGAAGGACTTGATTGCGCAGAGCAAGGATAAACTTCCTGTGATTTTTAACGTGGCGGAAGGATACAGCGGGTCGGACGGTGATGACGCACACGATATTGCAGCCGGATCGGTACTTATTTAATTAGTATTTTGATAAGATTTTGTCCAGTACGCAGACTTTAGGAGCACAAGTACAGGGTGAAGTACACTTGACTTTGCAGAAGTTCAACTGGAAATAAACTTTAGATAAACTATGTTGATATATTATGGAAGCAGTTAAATCTGCACTAGAGTCTGTTATGTATGTATATTGTATGTATGTATGCATGCATGTATGTATGTATCTATGTATGTGTGTATGTAGGTGTATGAATATGTGTGTATATATGTGTGTATGTATGTGTGTATGTATGTATGTATGTATGTATGCATGCATGTACATGTATGTATGTATGTATGTAAGTGTGTACGTACGTATATATGTATGCATGAGTGTATGTATGTATGTACGTACATACGTACGTACGTACGTACGTATGTATGTATGTACGTTTGTATGTATGCATATATGGCCGTGTAACTGATCTAAACGCGTAGGTAATAAGAGAGCTTGATATGTTTGCTCCATTACGTCAAACGCAACAGTGTGTGAATACAATGGGGTACTGTTCGAGGAGAGAGGCATGGTAGGGTAGGTTGGGTAGGGCATAGTATTGTGGAATGCAGTGGGGTAGAATAATATTTATTGGAAGTTTAGTGTCGTGTTATGTGAGGAGTCTCTTTCATTCTACTGTTTCACTCATCCAATCCTTCGTTCACTCGTTCATTCATTCCAATTATGTTGCGCCAGGTTTTCTTCTTCTACGCCGCCGAAGTTCAGTCGCGGATCGTGGCTCTGACTGAGGACGAGAGGTACTTGAGCATGTCGAGGTCATGCCCCGTCAACTTCCACGTCATCCTCAACGACCGATCACGTGAGCATCGACTTCCGGTTTCAATAAGATTCAGATTGTCTTTCCGTCTCTCTGTTTGACTGTGTCTCGGTCCATCCCTGAGACTGTCCTTCGCTTCTAGTCTGTTAGTCCATCCACCCACCCATTTATCCACACAAAGCCACTTATTCATCCATTCATCAAGGCTTCCATCCACCACCTACCAACCCACCGACCCATTCACTCATCCATCCATCCACCGACCCAGTTTTACTAATCCCTCCACCCATCCACCACCAACCAACTCACGCACCCACTCATCCATCCATCCACCAAACCATCCATCTATCCAAACCCAGCCGTCCATCCATTCATCAATCAACCCAACCACCCGCCCACCCACCCATCCATCCATTCATCCATCCATCCATCCATACATCCATCCATTCATCCATCCATCTATCCATCATATACCCACCGATCCATCCATCTAACCATCCATCCGTCTGACCAATTGTCTTGTGTATTTGTGTAGTCAGTCAACCGTGTCGGTTGAATGACATCGTTCTGCGTGAGCACAACAACCTCGGTGACCTGCGGATCCAGATGGCTGCACCGGAGGCTGGTGGTCTCGGTCCAATGGACGCCGGATGCAGCGACATCCAGGGAACCCTGCGAGTCCTTGACCTTTACGACGAACGCTATCTCCTCTGCCACTCCTTTATCGAAGGTCAACATCCATCTATCTATTTATTTACAATATACTTTAAATCAGTTTAATACAAGACAATGAAATAATAATGCAATATAATACAATAGTATACAACGCATTGCAATTCAAGGCATATCTAATGTGATACAATGCATTCAATGCGATGTATGTAGCAAAGCAATGCGACAAAAATACAGTGCAATGCTAATGGCATACATTGTGAAGCGATCTAAGCCACTGTGATACAATGTAAAGTTTCGACATGCGTAGATTATGTTAAAGAGGCATTGAAAGACTCAATGTCCCCTAGTCGTAATTGTAATTGTAATCAAACATTTATATAGCGCCACTCAATATAAAGCTAAATGTCACCGAGGACATACATCGGTCATCAGTAAGCAACTCACGGATATACATTCTAAACTTTTTTTGCAAAAATGTATTGATATATTTATTATATGCAACCAGGTACGTTCTGGGTGACCGAGGTAGTGTCAGTGCCTTCCTATCTGCCCCTTACGGTAGTCCTCGCCACGGGAATCAAGCACGGATCTAGGACTGACTTCAAGGGATTCCTTAATCAGGTCAATGCATCGGCGCTCAAGTACCAACAAGAGTACGCCAAGCAACCAAGAAATGCTGAAGGTATTTTATGCAATACAACGGTATCTGATACAATACAACTGTACTTGATACGATGCAATACAATTGTGTTTGATGCAATACAATACAACTGTATTTGATGCAATACAATACAACTGTATTTGACACAATACAACTGTATCTGATACAGTACAATACAACTGTATCTGATACAGTACAATACAACTGTGCTTGATACAATGCAATACAACTGTATTTGATACACAACGAGACTGTATTTGATACAATACAATGCAACTGTATTCAATACAATACAACTGTGTTTGATTTTGATATTGAATGTAACGGATGGGGAGAAGGAAGAGAAGGGAGATGGAAGGGGAGCGGAGAGCGAAGGGGTAAGGGGATTTATCACCACCACATTGTAGGGGTAGATGCACGCCCTTGCTCATGTTGTTCAGTTTTCTTGTAGAAATCGTTGTCTTTAGCGATCCCCCCAACGGCGACTATGAATATATCGATTCAACAAATCGCGTGTCACGAATACCGTCCTTGAAGATCGTCGACACAACGAGAAACCCCGAAACGGAAGTCATCCAGTCGAAAGACATCACAGCAACCAGCGAAACACGACAGGGAGAGTTCCTCACGGTGCCTCGACTACCTCCGCGAAACCTTCCGCGGAGCAGCACGCCAGTGGAACGTCCAAAGTTGGAAGAGAAGGTTTCGGAATCGAGGGTAACGTGGACCACGTCCAGACGACCACTTCCGCCTGTGCCGGACCAAACCGGAAGAGGAAGTTCGGTAACCGATGAATGCTGGTGCGATGAGCGAAAGACTGTCGAGCGCAAACCGGAAGCGGTTAAGTCCGATCTTTCGAAGAAGTCGATTCTTCCGCTTAAAACAGAGTCTCGTTTCCTGAAAGGGGAGTTCCGTTGGTCACCTTCGCACTCTCCAATATTTCTGCCGAAATTCGGAAACATTCGATCAGCGCTGCAAGAAGTTATGTCCGACTCTGAAACGCTACAGCGTGGGCGCTCGACCGGAAATGCGTGGAAAACCAAAGCGCCCAGCGGCGGCAGCGCAACTTCCGGTCATAAACCGGAAGTACAGAAGAACAACCAGTCGGTCACGTGGTCGTCTTGGTCTTTCACGTCGTTGAAGAGAAACATTCTGGAAGAGAAAAAGTCGACAGCGACATCGCAGAAGATTCGACCGCCGGTTGCAAAAAAGCCCTCAGTGCAACCAAAGGCGACTAAGCAACCGGCGCTGACCAGCAGGAGTTCCACTGGGGCGTTGAAGGAGCTGGACGAATCGTTTCTCGACGTCTCAAAGAACTGTGTTCAGCGACCCGGAACTCTGACCTTGGTGCAGCTCGATTCTTCGGGTTACGAGGGCGATTACGAATCCTACTACGACGAAATCAACTCACCGATTACCACAAACCGACTGAGTCAAATTGATCAGTCAAGCGGAACGGTCGAAGAGACACCTCAACAGGATTACGAGTCGGGTTTCATCTCCTCCAAACAATCAGTCGCAGACAACACCAGCGAGACTCTGTTGCTACGGTCCACTGACAACGGACTACAGGGGTCAGGCGGCAAGTCAGAGTCGGAAAACGAACTGGATAGCTCGTACGAAGAAATCTCCCTGCCATCTTCTCGCACGTCCTCCGCGGCCGAGACCGCTTCGGACAGCGGAGTGTCATCTGCACCGACGAACGTTTCAACCCTAACCCTAGACAGCCGCGGCGTTCACAACTTCATTAACGTCAAACACGATTTACACTCCTCGCGTAGCAAGGACATCCCCGACACGTGGCTTGCCTTCAAGGAAAGCCTGAGCCAGGGTCGTACAGCGCCACTCCCGTCGAAAACGAAACCGTCTTGGCGACATGCTGATGATGTTCCTATCGATATCGCGTCCCTCTCCGTAGAACAAGTGTCCGCGTGTCTGACGGTCCTCAACCTGAGTCAGTACATGAGGACTTTCCGTGAGCAACAGATAGATGGAGCTCTGCTGTCCTGTCTCGATAGGGACGTCCTCATCAGCGACTTTGGCTTTCGAAAGTTCGACGCCATTAAGCTGGCGAAATTCGCTCGCGATGGATGGAGACCGAAGATGAACCAAGAAGATACACCTTGTTGATGTTAATTAGCGGACTGTCGGAGAGTTAAATACAAAGCATAATACAATACAACTGTATTTTAAACAATACAACAGTATTTGATAAAATACAATACGATACAACTGTATTTGATACAATACAATACAATTGTATTTGATGCAATACAATACAATTCAAATGTATTTAATACAATACAACTGTATTTGATGCAACACAACTGAATTTGATACAAAACAATGTAACTGTATTTGATGCAATACAATACAGCTGTATTTGATACAACTCAAGCAAGATAGAATGCAGTGCAACTGTATTTGAAACGATGCAATGCAACTGTAACTGCATTTTTACAATACAATACAATACTACTGTATTTGATACAGCCCTCCTTCCAAACTTCAGAAATGCACACAAGAGCGTTCGATAGAAGCTCGATGATGCTGACAACTGTGTTAGGAACTTGCTCAAGATCCATACCAAGTAACCTCCTGAGTGGAGGAGGCTCGAACCCGTACTCTCCGCGTTACAGGCCAAGCGCTCTATCCAATCGGCTACCTCGCCCCAAAGAGGGCAGAGGTAAAAGCGGTTCCCGTATTCATTCCAGCCTAAACTACGGAAGTTGGATTGTGATATTCTCTGATGTTGGCGGCGGATGTTGAGGACATAGTTGAGAGTGTGGACGAATAGGGTTGAGTTGTTCTCGATCATTAAGCGATTGCAGGTTACACGGAAGAATAGTCTGATGGACACTTGTTGTACGTAAGCAGGGTGAGAATTGTCGGGGGGTTGGGGGGCTCAACCCCCCTAGTCTTTCTTAGGACCCCATAGTAAAGTCTTAATTGCAACCCCAACTCCACATAAAATCAAAGTCTAACCCCCCAGTCTTTTTTCTACAATTCTCATACTGTACGTAAGTTGAGGGAATGATGAATTGAGATTAATCTCGACTCTGCTGTGGTCATAGGCGTAATTTGTGGGGGTGCGAGGTGTACCCGTACCCCCACCTTTTGGACTGGGGTACCGTATCCCCCCACTTTTTGAACGATGCCAATCAATGTTTTATCATTGTGCCTTCCTAGAGATCGCAGTATCTGCCTTGCTTCGTGTATGTAAGAAATTGGTACCTCCCACTTTTTAGACCAAAGTTACGCCCCTGGCTGTAGTCAATATGAATAATTACGTGAAAATAGGCGTCTATATATGAAGCGCTAGTCCTCTGCTTCATGTCTCTGTCTGTGTCTTCCTGTGTCTCTTTCTGCCTCATTTTCTCTGTCTCCGTTTCTGTGTTTATATTATACCAGTTTCTGACCCTTACGTTTCCCCTTTTTCGCTGCACAACAAAAACACCTTTGATGGTCTCGCGCGCGGATCACGCCGTCTGTGGTCTGAGGTGCGACGATTGCGTGGAGAAGACAAAGAGCGCCCCATACACAAAAGCAAAATTTCCGCCGACAGTCTTAATCAACACTACTGCAAAACATCCACTGACTATCAGTATGTACGACCAGCTTCAAAAACAACAGTCACCTCCGCAGATGCGGTTGATATTGAAGACTACCATGTCTATTCTGCCTTAGCATCCATTCGAGGCACTTCGGAGGGGCCAGACGGGCTTCCTTCGTGGCTCTTGTCAAGTATGGCTCATCTACTGGCAACCCCAATTTCATATCTCTACAACAAGTCACTAACTGAGTCTTATATCCCTCCGCAATGGAAGGAGAGTAAAATCACTCCTATCCCAAAGATCTCTAGCCCAGTGACAGAGGCTGATTACCGACCAATATCCATCACACCAATTTTATGTAAAATTTTGGAAAAATTTGTTGTTCAAATTTACTATTATCCAATCCTTACAAACCCTAATGAAAATAGTCTTTATTCAGACCAATATGCCTTCAGGCCATCTGGTTCGACCTCGGCGGCATTGATAGCTATAACCGATCATTTACTAGAAACAGTTACATGCGAGCCGTATGCCCGCATGATATCGCTTGACTTTTCCAAGGCATTTGACACTGTAAGGCATAATTACCTCGCAGAGCAGTTAGCCTCCATGTTAATTCCTGATTTTGTTTACAATTGGGTGCTTTCTTTGCTTTTTAATCGAGTGCACTGTACTAAATTTTGTGGTATCATTTCCCCATACAAATGTATAAATGCTAGCACTGTACAGGGGTCAGGGCTTGGACCAATCCACTTTTTGGCCGCCATTTCTGGACTTAAATTGCTTCATGCAGGGAACCGATTATTCAAATACGCAGATGATTGCTATTTGATAATTCCTGCCTCAAACATAACGACCACTGACTCTGAACTTGCCCACATAGCTGAATGGGCCAGAAATTGCAACTTGCGCTTAAATCATAGTAAGTCTTGTGAAATCATAATAAGGCGTCCTCGAACCAAAATTCTAGATACCCCTCCGCCCATTGCTGGGATCGTACGTGTAAATGAAATAAAAATTTTGGGAGTCACTCTTTCTGAAAAAATTGGGTTCTCCTCGCACATTAACAACATCTGTTGTAAGGCTAAACAATCCTTTTTTGCTCTGCGAGTCCTGGTTTCGCATGGATTAACTGGAAGCCGCCTTCATGATGTTGTACGTTCCACCACAGTGGCACGAATGTTGTACTCATCTCCAGTCTGGTGGGGATTTTCCAATGGTCTTGAGAGAGAACGTCTCTCTGCCTTGATACGTAAGCTTAAGCGACAAGGGTATCTGCCAACTGATACTCCTACATTTGACCTGTTGTGTTCTAAGGCGGACGATGCTCTCTTTGCAGCAATCCTTCAGAACCCAGGGCATGTCCTCCATGATTTGCTCCCTCCGATACGATCTACCGGATATTATCTTCGACCTCGTCGGCATAATCGCGAGATACCACGATGTGATCCTTTGACAGGGAAGGGTTACATTGCTAGATTACTGCATAAATGATAAGAAAACACTTGCTTTTTTAATTACTTATTTTATCATTTTTATTTCGATTTATTATTATTTCAATGTTTTACAATCAATGCTTCTAGCTTCTGTCCCATTGTGCGTTTGCTAATGGTGTAATAAAGAATATACTTACTTACTACACAAATGCGATGGCGCAATGACAATTACAGCTACACAGCGTACACGGGATCACACGAAAGAGAGAAAATATTGTATATCTAGGCGCTATATAAATCGTTACTTCTGATTTAATGTGAAGGTTTGGGGACAATTAAAAGTCATGCAATTGAATTGGGATATCAATTATTATTGGGATAACAATTATACAATTATATGAATTGTTGGGATGCCTTCAATTATAGGCCTACAATTGAATTGGGATATCACTGAAATGCCTCTGATTTCGCCGCCAATTTTCTATTGTCCTTTAAAGGGAAGGTATGGTAGGATTATAGTAAGGTAGGACATGGTAGTGTAAAGTGAGGCGCGTTAGGTATGGTTAGGTCATGGAAGGGTATGACGTGAAAGGGTATCCGAGGGTAAGATAGGTCATAGAGTCAGATGATGACACTAAGTCTTTCAGAACTAAATACTGTAACGTGGAAACAGCTGACATATAGAATTTCATGATTTCATAATTTCGTACTGTTCATACTGTTATTATGAAACATATGACAAGCGCTCGTGAATAAGCTGGTGCCCTGCGCTTAATTACAATTGCAGTTGTAATCGAACATTAATAAAAGGGCCACTAAACGACTGATAACAGTTTAGCTTTAGAGTATCACTTTAGAAATTTCAAGTACGATTTCGACCAAATAATCTAAGTTTCTAGCTGCATCATGTAATTACAGTACAATACACTACAGGTTATATTGTCAATTACGTTGAGTAGGCCTAACACACGATGTGGTGGTGCATTGCAAAATTTATATAACACAATTTTAAAATAAAAATACAGCAGGAACGTGAAAGTGATATTTAATACAAGGAGAAATTCAGTGCGAGTCAAATCAACGACAATAATTACTGCAAAACGAAATCAGAAGAAAATATCAACTGTTAAAATCAATACATGAATGATTCATCTTATTGTTTCTTGTGGAAATGCCTGTTAGTTTAAACAACTGGTGAATAAATACGGTTAAGAAGTTTTTCGTTTTAATAGAAAGAAGAATAAATATTGTTAAGAAGTTTTTCGTTTTAATAGAAAGAAGAATAAATATTGAAATAAATGCGACAATGTTGAAACGGTGAAACCCATCTTTCATAAACAACACCACCATGGCCCGAACCGAAGGCTCTGCGACTCGGATTGTTGAGCACTGTCAGAGGCAATTTATAAACATATTGATACATTACAATACATACATTTACCTAACGCATTTTTCTGTGCATGTTGGCTGTACCTTCGCACGTGCACCATTTATATATCGCCTTTTACGAGGCGCCTATTCAAAACAGCAAGCAATGCTTGATGGTGCAGAGCGTCAAGCCTTTCCTGGATCCAGCACAGTTCTTATCGTACTTGCGAGGAGCATTATAAAAAGCCACAAACATACACGCAGACATACAAACACAGACACAAACGCACATACACGCTAACGCATTGACACAAGCATACACGCAAACATACTTCTAAATATACAAAGAAACACACACAAACACACGCATCACACAAGCATATACATAGGCCTCCCTAAGCGGGCAAGGAGAACGATGTCGCAGACGAGAAGGAACCACAAAGAGAAGAACCTAAGGAATGTCTCCAGATTTTGCTTTGCCTCGCTTTCTTTTTCTTCGCGCTCTTCTTTTCCGCCTTCGTTGGTTTGCCTGCATTCTTCTCAGCTTTCTCGTCAGTGGCATCTGACATTTTCGTCTTCGGCGTCTCCTTCTCCGTGACCTTGAATCCCTCCTCTTCAGCGACCGTCAACCCCTTTTCCTTGACCTTCAGCCTCTTTTCCGTGCCCTTCAACCCTTTCTCCGTGACCTTCGACCCCTTCTTCGTGACCTTCAACCCCTTCTCCGTGACCTTCATTCCCAGTTGAAGGCCTTTCTTAAGTGACTCTGCAGATTCTTCTTCTGTAGACGATTCGACGACATTCGCGCCCTCCATCGGACAGCCATTAGTTCTGCGAACCTCGTAACCAACTTCCAAAGTGTCATAACTGGTTCTAGAATGTTCATCAATGTTGGAAAATTCGAAGTTAGCGTTTTCGCACTGAATATTCGTGCCACAACCTTCGCTTCTGTTCCCCGAGGTTTCCGTACAAGTTCCAGAATTCTTTCCTGCCATGGCGGCCTCCGTACTCGGGTGACCTGTAGCTGCTATAAGAGTTTTGGATTGCTGTCCTGTGCTTATATACTTGGTGTTTGTGTGGTGTTCTGAGGTTTCCATACGAAGTTTAGGTTGCTTTGCTGTCATGGCATACTCAGTACTCGTGTAGTTCCTTTCCGTAGTCAATTTGCAAAATTCATACGTGGCAACTGAGCTTTCGTAGGAGGTTTTTGTCTGCTCTCCTGCTACCCAAGTGGTACGAGAACTCGTGCCCGCTGCGTGTCGGTCTTCATCTTCTTTTGCGATGTCTTCAGAAACAGCAACCGAGTCTTCTTGCCGTCTGATCTTACCTCTTGCCTTTCGGATGCTGGACCCAGAAGTTCGTGCAGGTGACTGTGAATAGCCAGTAACCGTTGATTTTTCCGCACAAACTACACATTTCGGTCCGAGATTATCGCTAAACCTGATAGGCTCCTCGATGAGCGGGACGTCCAGTTCGAGACAGTCGTCTCCAAGCTTTAGAAAATTCGGTGGAAACCGGAGTCGCTTCGACTGGACAGCTTTTGCCGGATTCAACCTGAGAGAAACCAGCATCAGGGCTGGAACTACTCCGTCTTGCACCAGCTCAGGAACGTCGACGAACCTCACGTCTGCACCATAACTTGTGAATGTCCCTCTGAACGCTTTCCAGATCTCCTGCGGTAGCGTATGGTACGGCGTAAGAACCAACTTCACGAATGAATGCCGCCTGCTCGCATCGACTTTGAGGTGCTCCTGCAGTAATCTCGAACTCACCTTCAACACGACCACCTGGCTGTTATACGATCTACTCCCAAAGACCAGGGATACGAGCGCAACAAGGCATACACCCGGCGGCCAAGACAACTCGACGTACGAAGCGCAGTAGTCATTTTCACTGCGCTTCATAAACTCTTTGTAGTTGTCGGGCACAAGAAGGCAATATCGCTGCAACGCTAATTCCTGACTAGTTACATCTGGCGGAACAACCAAGTTAGACGCTGAAGTCGACGACTCCATAACGATGATGAGACCTTCCGAACTAAATCGTATTTGCTTTTATTTAATCCAAGATCTGCGATCGGCTGAAATCGTAAACAGCATATTCTGGGAACTTTTGCGTTCAAACTATCAAGCGGGAGTCACTTCCATGAGACGCTGGTGAACGTTTCTCTGAATTTAATTAATTAACCGCGTTTAATAATTATTCCACATGAAACGCAAGTCCTCCGTGAACTTTCAGCTTCAAACGATCGTTCTTAAGAACAGGGCACGCGTTCTAACACCCTGCTGTGGCGTTTCTGTATACATCTAACCGTTACCTACCAAAAGATATGTCGTACCCTACATAGGCTACCAAGGCCCTGTACATAAACGTCAGCTATTGCCTGCTGAGGGAACCTCTGTCCATCCTTCGTCGTTCTATCGATGGTAAGGATTTTAGGCAGTGCTGGCAATATCATTAGCGTACGACGCCTTCGTGGTTCTACTTGGAACAGGTCATAGATGTACAATTTCTGGGACCGTCCTTTTTGTCTGTGTCTGTATGTCTGTGTGTCTGTCTGTGTTTCTGTCTGCATGTGTGTCTGTCTGTCTGTGTTCCTGTTTGTGTATTTCTGTCTGTGCTTCTGTCTTTGCTTCTGTCTGCATTTGTGTGTGTCTGTCTGAATCTGTCTGTGTGTCTCTGTCTGTCTGTGTGTCTGCTCGTCTGTGTGTCTAGGTCTGTCTGTGTGTATGTCTGCGTGTCCTTCTGTATTTGTGCCTGTCTGTGTGCCTGTGTGACTGTGTCTGTCCGTGTGTCCGTGTATGTGTGTGTGTCTTTCTGTGTCTGTCCATGTGTGTCTGTCTATGCGTCTGTCTGTTTATACTTCTATAGGGCCTATGTCTAGCTGTCTGTCATAGCTCATCTATTAAAATGGTGCCTATCTGGTCATAATTGTACGGAAATGAAGAATTCGCTGCCATACATTGTGGAACAGTATACAACAGTTCTACACGTAGTACGTACTTTATGTCTGTCTGTCTGTCTACTTGTGTCTCTCTCTGTTTTGATCCGTTTGATCTCGTCTGTTTGCTTACTCTCTCAAACAACTGCGCACACTTGAACGAGACAAAGTATGCCTTGCGTATTAACCTGCTGGCGATATAGAAATTTATTGAGAATTTGTTCTATTGAGGTTACAACAAAATAGGCCTAACATGATTCTGTAACAAATACGATGTCACAGACCCAGAACTAAATATACTAGTAGCACACATAATACACACTTGTTATATATATATATATATATATATACCTCATAGTAATATATATAGTCTAAAATACGATTTACATACATCATAGTAATATATATACCATGCAGTTACATACCTCATAGTAATAGATGTGTACTGGTATTTCTCACTAAGTTACAGGTAAGGTATTTTAGTTGTAATCATGAAGTTGATGCATACACTCGTTAGACCAGGCGCTATACAAATTCTTCGTTGCTGATAGCCTTACATTTCCCGGACTACCTGTATGGTAGTCCAGGAAAAGGAGAGAAATTTTGCGCAGAGCTTAATCGGAAAAATTCGAGAGTACCGTACCTATATATCTTAAATATCACAGTCTTCGAAAAACTATCATTACACACGACAGGTTCACGATCCAAACATCTAAACAATGATGAATTTCTAAGAATATTTCAAACTATGCTGCATATGCTGTTCAAGCATGTTAAATCGCGACATCGTGCAGGATAATTCGACTATCACAGTTAAAATACTGACTTTGGAATGAAGTAGAAATAAAACGAAGAAAAATCTGTTTAAAAGTAGAAATACATCGACAAAATATCTGCTAAAATTCACGAGATACACGTATGTAGGTCATAAACAGTATCAAAGTCTTTGATCAAAATGCGTTTGGAGTCTTAGTCAATGTTCTATATAATAGTATATACGTTCTGTTGTGTCAATCCTATCATTTACGTTTCTTTCTTCTGTAACTCGATAATTAACGACTAAAAACCTTCACACGAGGATTGTTACTTTGCAAGCCGTTTCCTGCTCTCGGGTTTTCGTTATCCGGATCCTTTTTGGCAGTTCAACGAAGAGCGTCCGCAGCTAATCTATAGAACTCCTATAGGTTATACCTGTTCCGTATCTTTGTGTCCTTCTTCAATGCGACTGTCGCGAACCTCGTTACCAAGGACGAGACCTTGAGTACCTACTGGATTTGCCAGGAAGTCCGTGTTCTTAAACTGTCGTGATCAGAGCATCAGGGTTTTTGCTTGCGTTATCGCTGACGGTAATTATCGTTATCGTTACAACGAACGCTGTGTTGGCAGCAGTGGAACTTTCAGAATTTTCTCGCACTTCTGCCGCGATGAGAATCCGGACTTGTTCTATCGTTATCGCTGTCGATGCATCTTACACGGTGTTGAGTATTGATGGCTGAACTGTTGGCAGTCGTACCGAAATGTTCGCCATTGATTGCGGCCCTTGAAGAAACAATTGTCTGCAGCGCATTACCCGCAACAGATATCGGTCGGCAGTCATGGCTGACTGCCGACCGATGTCAACGTCTTCGTCATCGGCCCGTAACAATGACCGGACCATGGGAATCGGTTGCGCAACACTTGAGTGCATTGGCCTAAGCACTTCTATAAATATTTAAATATGAGCCACCACGCCCCACGTGTATTTATCTCGACTTGTATAGAGCGCATTTACAGTAAGAACCTCTCGAAGGCAAGAAATCATGAAATGGACAAATTAACATAGCGCTCACATCTATGGGACGTGGTGGCTTAGTGGTAAGTTCGGCGCCTTGTGACCGGAGGGTTGCAAGTTCGAATCCCACTCTAGCCGCTGCGTACGGACCTTGGGCAAATCCTTCATTCGCAATTGCTCGTGGCGCTTCGGCGTGAAAATTCCGGCACAGTATCAAATGCTGTAGTCGGGAGCGCCTCTGAGTAGTAGTAGATTTGAGGAGGCGCTATAGAAAAAAAAATAGAAATAGAAATATTCGGAATCTATGGGCAAAGGTGCATGGACTGATGTCACTGACGATGATCTACTGTGTTACTGAAGACGTTGTATCTTGGCCGGATGTACGGGTCCCGAAACGAGGCTACAGTTGTGGAACTTGCAAAATGGTCGTCCGGTATTCAATTACAGTGTGGCCAGAAATCGTTTCCAAAAAATATCACGAGCAATGATATATGACGACGTAGCACGTAGACGGGAACAGCGAGATGTAAAGCTGGCGCTCATCAGAAACATATTCTACATGTGGGAGACAATCCTATAGGATTCCTTTGTTCCAGAACAAAATGCGACTGTTGATGAACAATTGCTGACTAATCGTGGACGTGTGCCATTCAAAAAGTACATTTCTAGTAAGCCAGGCAAGTATGGCATCACGCTTTGGATGCTCACGGACAGCAAGACGTCATTATGTGTATCGTCTGTGTAAGGAAGTTTAGTGTTAAAACGAGCTAACACCCACGTCTACTTGTGAAATTCAATCCTAAATGGGGGAATAGCCCCCCCACCTTGGTTGGTAATGCATAGGCCTATTCTTTTCACTAGTGACGTTATCAATCAAAACATGAAAGTACATTTTGAAATATATAATATTCAGTCCAAATTGAAATATGATATGCCGGTAGTGCACAAGAAGTATTTACGTAGCATTCAAGTCAATGATCAAGTCTAGGCATCTATAGTCTAATCCTCCTACCTAGCCAGCACTCGCTAATAAATTTTAATATTATTTTAGCCTATCTTTGGGTATACGACGTGTCGTCTGCTCTGCTTTTTATTGCATATCAACTACCGGTATACAGCGTGCTTTCTTGTGCACTGGGTCCATCCTTCTGTAACAACATCCCTTCGACTTTTAATACGTGTGAAGAGGTTCAATGGGTACATCAGCGGACGAAAAAAATATATATAAATTAACCAGTTAGGCAAATCGACTGTGATCCTGCTGTAGAGTTCGCTTGTTCTATCACAATATTAATTGTCAATCATATATTATTCAACTGAGGCGCACCACGATTTTAGTAATCCAACGACAAATACAATGACGGCAGATTGGCTTGAGCGCTCGCCTTGAAACGCGAAGTAGGTGGGTTCGAGCCTCTTTAGGAGGTTTCCTATGTATAAGTCCTTTACGCCCAAGTGCTCGGCACAAGCTATTGACGCCACGACATTAGATAGCGACGCTCAATAAATACCAGTCTTGTTGTCCTCGAGACCATGGTCTTGGTCTCGAGTGCACTCGAGTTCGTTTTTAAAAGTCTTGGTCTTGGTCTTGGTCTTGAGGTTCAAGGTCTTGGTCTTGGTCTTGAGGTTCAAGGTCTTGGTCTTGGTCTTGGTCTTGAGGTTCAAAGTCTTGGTCTTGGTTTTGCAAGACCAAGACCAAGACTTTTGTCAATATGAACAGTCATTAATTTTAACAAACGGCAAGAATTTAAAAATTTATCCAATAATTACTCATAAAGTGAGTGAATGAGGCTTCACTGTTGTTTTGGACAATTATTTTGACTTCCGGTTATTTGCCATGGAATGATTTGAAAACAGACTCCTTATGATTAATTTGTAAATTTACATCCGGTTCTTGAAAAGCTGCTATGTGTGCTAGCGATTTCAGCACTTGTAGACCGTGTTTTTCACATGGCAGAATTTTTACGAGGCCCCACAGGACGCGTCTTGGTCAGAAAATTCTGAGCAAATTGGTTTTTATAAAATTCAACAGGCATTTGGAATAACATTTCGCGTGAATGACTTTTGTAAATACGAATTCGGAATTCTCTGCAGTCTCCATTTAGAGTTGTTTTGCTTGAATAAAAGAAAAAAACTCATGTTTCATTAAAAATAACGAGTAATCCGATTGGACAATTTTTAGTAAGGAATAGATGTCTGGATACGACTGTGATTTTTTTGGGTCTTGGTCTCGGTCTTGGTCTTGAGGTTCAAGGTCTTGGTCTTGGTCTTGAGGTTCAAGGTCTTGGTCTTGGTCTTGAGGTTCAAGGTCTTGGTCTTGGTCTTGGTCTTGAGGTTTAAGGTCTTGACAACAAGACTGATAAATACTTGAATAATTAAAGGACACCGGGAAGCGTAGTAGGTACACATTCCCGAAATATCTCGTCTAGTTAGCTCACCTCGTTCCATCTGTCTCAGTCTCTCCCTGGCTGTCTGTTTCTCTCTCCCCCATCTCTATCAATGTCAGCTCTCCTCCAGTTACCCCTCTGGGCCTCTCCTCCAACATTTTACTCAAGACTGAAAACCGAATTCTTCAAGCTATCTTACCTCGCTTCCGCTTCTGCACCATCCCAAGACCACCATCACCAACTTCCTTCACCGTCTCACCATGCTGTCTCCTCGGCTTGACCCCCCCGGATTCTGGCCTGGCACTGAAACGGACCAAACACCTGGCTATTGCGGACTTGATTTGATATAGCGCCGGTGATAAGCTGGCCTCCCTGAAGTGGCGTTTGTGTGGCGCTGAGAAATTTCGGAGCTTTGCACTTTCATCTACAGTTATTGTTCTAGTCTAGTAATTGCAATCGTAATTAGTAGCTTCTATCACACCAGTGTCTAATGCACAATGCATCAAGCTGCCTAACAGTCTGCGACATGAGCTTCTCAGCTTCTCTTTGCCTCTTTTCCGTTAAAGGATGTAGACCATTTTGTTCGATCGTGGTATCATTGTGTTAGATCGGGAGCGCCTCTGATGAGTCTCTTTCAAGTGGCACTATATAAATTTGCAATTACCATTACTATCAGCCCATGGTGCACCAAAACCAATACCTAATCAGTTCAATATCGAGAAGATCAGAATGTCAGAATCAACAGCGGTGTCAAGTGCTACGCGAGCCGAGGTGCAGAAAATTGAGGGAACTTAGTTTCGGGTGATTTTTGCAGAGGAAGAATCGACCTATAAAGCGAAACTTCGTTGACCGTGGAAGAGTCGCGAGACTTTCTACTTTTTTCATTGTATCGGCGAGTCACAGAAGACTTTCAATGGTAGGCTAATCCTCTTGGAGTAATTTGATGGTGTGATCGACGATGAAGCTGTAATAAAGAAATATCAGTAAACGTGTCACTGAGCATTGCCGTTTACTCTAGTTTTAATTTAATTTTTAGTTCAATTTAAACTGAATCTGAATCCGATTCTAATCCAATCTCATCATATCACATCACATCATATCATATCTGTACTAATCTAATATAATCATAGGATAATATGATGTCTTCCAGTCTGCTGTTATGTAATACGTACGTGACAAGAACTTTATGTAACGCTGATGTTTATAGTGACGGTACACCAATCAATGGTTCTTCCAACATTCAAAATCTGCTCAATTCCAATTCAAGAGCCAGTCCAATGGGTTGATGAGTGGGTGTGGGGTTGGGTATTCGGTGGGTGAGTGAGCGAGCGAGCGAGTGGGTGGATGGGTGGGTGGGCTTTGGGCGGGCGGGTTTGGGTGGGTGGATGGGTGTGCATTGGGTGGATGAGTGCGTGAGTGAGTGAGCGAGTGAGATTTGGATGGGTGGGTTGGTTTTGGGTGGGCTGAAATACGGTGAGTGTATCGGGTGTGTGAGTGAGAGAGAGTGAGTGAGTGAGTGATGCAAAGGGGAAAAGATAAAGACGTACTTGAGTGAGTGAGTGAGTGAGTGAGTGAGTGAGCGAGAGTGAGTGAGTGAGTGAGTGAGTGAGTGAGCGAGCGAGCGAGCGAGTGTGAGTGAGTGAGTGAGTGAGTGAGTGAGTGAGTGAGTGAGTGAGTGAGTGAGTGAGTGAGTGAGTGAGTGAGTGATGCAAAGGGGAAAAGATAGAGACGTACTTATCTAATAGTTGTCCTCTTCTCATTCCTGCCTTCAACGAAGTTATCGCCAAGTGCTGTTGCTCTCGCTATCACTGTCCCCATCATCGCTGCTCGTTACTTCGGTGTTTCGCCTGTCGCTGTTTTTAGCATCCACTGCTCTGTTATTACCATCATCCGAATGTGGGATGTTGCTTCTCCTATCGGATTCATCGCTGTCCGATGTTTCATCTTCATCGCTTTCGTTACCTGCTTCAGCAGCTTTGGATGTCAAAGGGACTGATGGTTTCTGCTCATCTCCGGTTTTCCTTTGATCTTTGCCGCTCTGTGAGTTGCGTCTGTTCTCTTTTTCTTCATCGTTCTGCGAAGATTCAATTTCTTCATCAGTCGCTTCGTTTCGTCGTTTGTTCATATCTTCGTTGCCTACTTCATCTCGAGAATCGTTTCTCTGATAATCTGCCTCGCGCCCGACTTCCTTTGAACTGTCCAACCTCGGCTTTGAACTTACCGGTCTTGCCTTTGAACTTACCGGTCTTGCCTTTGAACTGACCGACCTGCCTTTGCGGTCGCCGCACGATTCCTTTTGATCTTTACCCTTGTCATTGGCCACCGTTCTTTCTTTTCCGTCCCTTGCCGGAGCTGTTCTAGACTTCCTGTCTGATTCCTCTCGCCTTCTTCTGGCCTCCGTTGACTTCGTCCTGGGTTGACCAGAGTAAGTTGTACTGTATTCAGCCGTTCGCGGTCTGCTGAGGTATCGCTTGTAGACTTCATACTCCTTCGGGGAATGAAAGCCTAGCAAAGCATCAATAATAATAATAATTATAATGACGATGACGATGACGATGACGATGATGATGATGATAATTCAGGTAAGTATTAAATTCTGCTAACTGACCAGCTCTAGCAAAATCCCTACCCATCCCTCTACATATTACACCCAAGTGCTGTATATGTAACCCTATCTGTCATGTACGTCTCTGTCTGTCTGTCTGTCTGTCTGTCTGTCTATCTCTCTCTTCATCTCTTTCTGTGTATCTCTGCGTACATAATTATTATGTCCGCACTGCTCAGTCGCTTCTTCTTCAGACTCACTTTTTCGACATTGCTTATCCATCCTAGGCTCCCTCTCTGCCACAGTGGACTGATCTTCTGGGATATTGAGCTGACTACGGCTTGGTTTTGGGGCGCCATCAGTAACTGATGCCTTGTGCATTAGACACCAGCGCAATAGAAAAATACTAATTACAATCATATTAGCATATATTTTTATTATGCATTTATTAGGCGCCATTATTAGTGATCAATTACTATTAGGTAAAGTATCATCCAACCCAGCTGTCGTTGTCTGGCCAGTAAGTTCCAATACTGCATTTGTTTCCGTCTTCTCATATCCGTCACGTCGTAGATCTTTCCCAAGCAGTACAGGTAATAGTTGTTGTCCTTCCTAAGGTCCGCCTGAAGCACATAGGGTTGTGGGTTCGAATCCACGTGGGCGCTTCGCCATCGGGTTCCCTGCTTCGCGGATGGACACGAGTCGGTTCTTGTTGCTGAGGACGACGTCTTGTTCCTGTTCTTGCGTTTGGAAGATGCTGACTTCGGCTCCGTCTCATCGTCATCCGGGCGCAGCGAAGCGTGTCCTGGTTTTTGGCGTGGTTCCGCTTCACTGGTTTTCTCGTCGATGGATGTCCTTCGACGCTGGCCTTCGTGTGAGGACTTGGTGCGACCATTCCGTGCAGCACTCGGCGGCTTATGTCCTGCACTGTCCCTGTCCAGAGGCATAGATGATTTTGGCCTTGGTCTGTCGGGCTGCGTGTCCCTATCGTTCGAGGTCAAAGTTGGTTCGTTTTTGACCCTCTGGCGGTTTGTGTGACGAACCTGTGCTGAATTCGGAGGGTTTCGTAAAGATGAATGAACTGCTGAATCACTTTCATCCTTCTGAGCTTTCTCTGGAACAATTCAGTGCTTCGTGAAAGGTGATGAATGCAATTAAAGAAATGCAACTTAATTGTCAACCCAATCCTTCCGTTGACAATCCTTCTGATTAAATCCTTGTTCTCTTCGTACTTAACGCCTATTTAACGTTCACCTTTTGAACACTAATTCTACGTATAAGTATAACCTGAATTAATCAGCAACACAGTTTAATATCTTCTAGTTTAATAAGAAACAAACAGACAGAACTCAATTCGATTACAACTCAACTAGTCAGCCACACTACTACAGCGAACACACTCGAATTTTAAACTTCTCTAGTCAGCATAATTCTTCGCGCCTCTTGACACACCTGTCTTCTGTGCGCCTAAACGAACTCTAATAATATACATATAGCGCGCCGCTGCCGATATCGGCCGGCCGCGCGTGTCACTAAGACTAAACGTTATACATCTATCATATATACATATACACGTGAAACTAAAGTAAGCGCACTAAATATATACGCTAAATATCTCGCACTGCAAAACTGTACACAAAACTCAGTTCACATTACCTCCTTCCTTTTTCTGGAATTGAGCAAATTAAATTTCAAAATTTGCGAAATTACCAAAATACATGAAACATATATATATCTAACTAATCAATAAACAGTCTTACGATTACTTATAACCTTGACAAACAATCAGCAATAATATTCAATCTGCCCTTCTTGTACTTCACCTCAACATCAAAAGTTTGTAAGGCTAACGCCCAACGCACAAGTTTAGCAGACTTAGACATTGACTCAGTCAAATATGTAAGAGGATTGTGATCAGTAAAAATGAAAATTTTTGATCCAATTATAATTTCTTTTAACTTGTTTAGAGCCCAAACAATAGCATAGGCTTCCTTTTCCACAGTAGCCCATCTCTTCTGGGTATCAGTTAATTTTTGACTGATAAATGACACAGGGCGTTCTATTCCCTTGTCGTCCATCTGTGTTAAAACAGCACCGACTGCAAAGTCACTACTATCGCAGTACAAATTGAATGGTTTTCCCACTTCAAAAACATATAACACTACTTTGGATCGCACAGCTTCTTTAAGTAAATCAAATGCTTGCTGATGTTCAACAGTCCAATCAATCTTATCAGAAACACGTTTACTAGTTAAATCAGATAAAGGTTTCGCAATCTGTGCAAAGTCCTTAATAAACTGTCTGTAATAATTAAAAAATCCAAGCAGTTGCTTAACTTGCTTCTTAGTTTCTGGGATCTTCAAATTAGTCAAACTTTCAATTCTGTCTGGATTCATCTTTATCTTACCAGACCCAACCACATGACCGATAAACCTTACCTCACTCTTACCAAATATGCATTTTTTCAAATTTAAAGTAACGTTATGCAATCTCATTTGCATCAAAAATGCATCTAGATGCTGCAAGTGAACTTTCCAACTGTCAGAATGCACAGCAATGTCATCAACATACGGTTCTGCAAAGTCACTTATAGGCTGT
The DNA here is from genome assembly GCA_963556255.1 of Allolobophora icterica. NCBI lineage: Eukaryota > Metazoa > Annelida > Clitellata > Crassiclitellata > Lumbricidae > Allolobophora > Allolobophora icterica. The sequence goes on along the minus strand of OY744614.1, from coordinate 47,024,279 downwards.
AAAACTAAATTTATCGCCTTAACAAAAGTTCGGCCTGAATTTATCATTCCAAAAGGAACACGAGTAAATTCATACAGTCCATTATGTGTTACAAAAGCTGTCTTCCATTGATCAGATTGTTTTACAGGACAAGTCCAATAAGCACTTCGACAGTCCAAAATAGAAATCACATTAGACTTTCCAACTTTGTTCAAAACGTCTCTGACAATCGGCATAGGATATTTACAATCCACTGTGAATGAGTTAATGTATCTGTAGTCACAGGCAAGTCTTAAAGATCCGTCTTTCCTTTTAACAATAACCAAAGGGCTTGCCATTCTGCTCGATGATGGTTTGATAATGTTTGTTTTTAACATTTCTTTGATCTGACGTTCCACTTCTGATCGATAAATCAAAGGAATTCGATATGCTGCAAATTCCTTTTCACGAAATCCTGGTTTTAGTTCAATTTCATGTTCAACCAATGTACATAATCCGGGTTTTTCTGAAAATCTATCACAGTATTTGTTCAAGACTTTCAACAACTGTTCTTGCTGAGTTACTGTCAAATGGCTAATTTGTTCAGGATCGAGGTTAAGTGAATTCTTGTCATCTTGAACCTCATTCCTCATTGGTAATTCAACCACTGAACCAAAATCTTCATCTTCTTCAACGATTAGACCACAACTTAATGCTCGAGTAACATATTTTCTGATCTTGTTGGCGTGAATTATTTTTCGACCATTTTCACCCATATCGACTAAATAAGAGTACTTTGATCTTCGATGTATGATCGTACATGGACCATGCCATCGAGAAATAAGTTTGTTTGTTGACGTTGGATACAAAACTATGACTTTCTCACCAGCTTCAAATTCTTTGTGCTTTGCTCTCTTGTTATACTGATTCGTGTATTGTAATTGCTTTTCTCGAGAGTAAGATTCTGCAAACAATAATGCTTTCTCCATATTTTCTTTGAGTTCTTTTAAATACTTTTCTGGTTTAACTCCAACATGAGGTGGTAAGTTTATTTCTCTAGTCCAACTCTCTTTTAATATTGCCAATGGTCCTCTCGGAATTTTCCCATAGACAAGCATATATGGTGATACTCCAGTAGTTGCATTCGGCACTTCTCGTAATGCCCACACTGTGAAAGGAATTATCTTGTGCCATTTCCTCGGGTTGTCTATTATCACATGATGGATCATCTTTTTAAATGTCTGATTCCATCTCTCTACTAATCCAGCAGCTTCTGGGTGTCCTGGTGTGTCGAATCGTGGACTACAGCCCATTAAATTGAGAAATTCTCTTGTCAAACTGGCTGTGAAGTTCGTTCCTTGGTCACTTGTAATCACGGACGGCACACCAACGTTCATGAACAGTTCCGTCAACGCTTCACACACAGCCTTCGCTGTCAGCGATTTCAATAAGAAGATTGTAGGCCATCTGGTGCACGAGTCCACAATGCATAAACAATACTTGTGACCTGCAGCAGATACTGGATCAATCGGGCCAACGAGGTCCATCGTCATTCTCTTGAAGGCGACCTCTTCTCTTGAGACCGGAGTGATAGGTACTCTATCCATCACCAGACTCCTTGCCTTTAGTTGACACTTCTCACAAGACTTACAAAATTTCACAATGTCTCTTCTCATCTTTGGCCATACAAAAGATAATTTTATTCGTTCTCTTGTTTTCTCTTCTCCTAGATGTCCTCCAAATACCGATTCATGCGCCAATTCCATCACTTTAATTCGTCTCTCTTTTGGTAACACTAGTTGATATATCGTCTGGTCTAATATCTGATATTTCTTATGTAATAAACCGTTGATCACACAGAATTCAGATTCTTTCTCTTGTGCTAACTTCCACCACGGCTTCAACGATTCATCATTTCTCTGTTGCTCTTCGAACTTCTTCGAATCGGCAATCTGCACCTTTTGTTCTTCATCCATCTCTTCATCTCTATACAAGTCTCCTATCCCCACATCACATTCATTGTCTTCTTCCGTTTCATTTAATGTGCCATTCTCGCATGCAGCCATCTCTTGCTCGTTCATCTCTGATGTTATACCATCTCGCGATAAGCTTCGTTGCTCATTACTGTCGTTTTCCTCATCACTTGAACTTTCAGTTTCACTCTTCTCATCAACATCTACCATTTCCTGTTTCCGACTCTGCGCTCTCGTCATTACATTTGCTTGTACACTCACATCTCCTTGTATCGTTTTGATCTTCATCTGTGGTACGGCTTTTAATTCGGCAATTATCTCTGGATGCAACAAGAATCTTTCTGTACTGCCCATCTTTGCAATACTAGCACACATCAAGGTGACATAAGGTGTAAGTGAACACTGGATTTCACGCGGAAATCCCTCTTCTTCCACGTCACTACCACACAGTCTAACATCGACTTTCACTAACTTCGCAGGAATGGCATCTCCTGCCACACATTGCAAATTCACTTTTCCAATTTGTTCCACCTTCATGCCTTCCAGTAATTCTTCACTAATCACCGGAATCTCTGCTCCCGAGTCGCTCAGTGCTTTGACTTTCACTGGCTCTTTACCGTCTACTGCACGAATTTCAACCTCGACATATTGCAAGAACGATTTCTTCAATATTCGACTGTCATCTTTTCCTATGACTTCTCTCTGAATTTCAGCATCCAATAGAATTTCTTTTTGAATACCACATTTCATTACTGACTTTACTTCAGTCTCTTGGTTTTCTTGACTCGCGGTTTGATTATCTGTATCACTAACCACTTGAATCAAATTCACCCTTGTGTGTTCTTGATTTCTGCTAGAACTAGCTGCTGCCACTGGAACTGGACAAAATTTAACCAAATGTTTGTCTGAACCACAGTTGTGACAACGCTTCACCACCATACCTCGTTGTTCATTGCCTTCATATCTCTTATACTGCGTAAACGATGTGTTGCCTTCCCTCTTGGCAAACGGCGCTGACGATTTGTTAAATCCCTGACGACCAAACGCCACTTCTCTGGTCTCATTGGGTACAGGGACATTAGCCTTGACTTCTTTACCTTTGAACTGATTCCCTGCTCCTGGATTACTTTTCCACTTTCCACTCTGGCTTTGGTTTACGGAACGTTGAGAAGGATAACTGTTTATATTTGGAAATGCAAACCCAATTCGATTGTTTACATGAATGTCTGCTAGGTCTGCCACTGCACTAGCTTGGAGACAGTCAGTTCCTTCCTTCGACAATACAAACTGTAGTGGACCTGGCGGTAAACATTCTTTCAGCTTATCCGCTACCAGCAAATCAAAGAGCGTATCATACTCTTTGTTCACGTTTCGACTTCTCACGTAATAGTTTAACAAGTTCTTCAGTCTTGCCGTAAACATCGTATAAGTCTCTTCTGTTGTCTTCTTAGCATCCACAAATCTGGCTCTGTATTCTCTCGAGGTCAATTTAAATTCTTTTAATAAGTGCTGCTTGACTTTATCGTAATTGTCTAGATCATCGAATGACAATCTATTCAGAACAGTTCGAGCTTTTGGCGTCATCAATGGTAGTAATAATTTCACCCAAAACGGCTTCTCCACAGCAAAGCTACGAAACGCGTTCTCGACTGTTTCAAAATATAATGGCACCTCCATCATATCAGTTGGCATTTGAGGCAATACATGCTTCATTGCATCACCTATTTTCTTAATTTTTGACACCAAAGTTTCACTTTCTTGCTGTTTCCTTCTTTCAGCTTCCCGTTCTTCTCTCATTTGCGTTTCTTTCAATGTCAATTTTGATTTCTCCAGTTTCAGACGTTCCTGTCTTTCTGTCTCTGCCTTTTCCAAACTTTCTTTCTGAAATTTGAGTTCTTCTTGTCTGATCTGTTCTGCGCGTTCTAACTCTAAAGTTCGCGCTTTTTCTTTTTCTTCTTCACGCATTCTCTTTGCTTCAATCTGTTGCTGACGAACCTCTTCATCACTTTTTCTAGCTCTTTCAAATTCAATCATCTGCTCCAATCTTCTTCTTTCAGCATCTTCCCTATCTCTTTTCAACTGTTCTAACTGAATCTCAAACTGATTCTTTTGCAATTCAAGTTCTGCCTTACGCACTTGTTCTGCTTTATCTTCTCTCTCTCTTTGCAGACGCAATTCCTCTTGCCTTGCAAGTTCCGCTTTCTCTTCTTTCTCTCGCTGCAAGCGCAATTCTTTCTCTTCTTTCTCTCTCTGCAAACGTTCTGCTTTCTCTTCTTTCTCTCTCTGCAGACGTTCTGCTTTCTCTTCTTTCTCTCTCTGCAAGCGCAATTCGTCTTGTCTTACACGTTCTGCTTCTTGTCTCAGCTCTTTCTCTTCCTGTCTTCGTTTATCCTCTCTTTCTTTCTCTTCTTGTCTACGTTTCTCCTCTCTATCCTTCTCTTCCTGCCTAGTCATCATCATCCACTGCATCAACATCTCCATAGACATAGGCGCAGGAGGTTTTTCAATAGCCTTTTCTACGGCACCGCCAACGGCACCTTCTTCTTCGACTTCTTCTTTCACCCACACTTCGGCGAGTTCCTGTATCAACACCACGTGACATACCTTCTAATTGTTCTTCTTTAAAACCGGCTTTCAACAAACGCTGTTTTAGCCTTTCCGTAGACATCTTCTTAATATCTGCTTGTCTTTCAGCACTTAATTTCTCCATCTTACTTGTTTACTTCAGTGATTTCTCTTTTCAAAGAAGTCACGGTTTTTCTTGTTGTGTGAATCGATAAACAAACGGGATTTCTTTTATATTTGTTCGTGGAAAACAACGAAATTTTTTATACCGTTTCTCGTGTTCCACCGTCGTTGATATCGTAGACACGTCACACAGCAACAACGCGTAGATTCTTCTAACACCGTCGTAGATTCTTCTAACACCGTTGTAAATTCTTTTATCACCGTCGTAGATTCTTCTATCCGCCGAAGGAGGTGATAACGTGAATTTTAATCCACCGTGAGTTTATATCCACCGTGAGTAATTATTCCACCGTGAGTAATTATTCCACCGTGAGTATTTATCCACCGTGAGTTATTTATCCACCGTGAGTTCTTATCCACCGTGAGTTCTTATCCACCGTGAGTTCTTATCCACACCGACGCTGCCACCAATAATGTCAACCCAATCCTTCCGTTGACAATCCTTCTGATTAAATCCTTGTTCTCTTCGTACTTAACGCCTATTTAACGTTCACCTTTTGAACACTAATTCTACGTATAAGTATAACCTGAATTAATCAGCAACACAGTTTAATATCTTCTAGTTTAATAAGAAACAAACAGACAGAACTCAATTCGATTACAACTCAACTAGTCAGCCACACTACTACAGCGAACACACTCGAATTTTTAAACTTCTCTAGTCAGCATAATTCTTCGCGCCTCTTGACACACCTGTCTTCTGTGCGCCTAAACGAACTCTAATAATATACATATAGCGCGCCGCTGCCGATATCGGCCGGCCGCGCGTGTCACTAAGACTAAACGTTATACATCTATCATATATACATATACACGTGAAACTAAAGTAAGCGCACTAAATATATACGCTAAATATCTCGCACTGCAAAACTGTACACAAAACTCAGTTCACATTACTTTTTTTTAATTAGTCATTAACGTATATCTTAAGGTCTTAATGTTACTACTGATGAAAAATAAAGTCACTTAAATCAAATTGGATATATGTACGAGCTAACAGCGACGTCAGCATTGTCTACTGTTGTATTGTATTGCACTGTTTTGTATTGTATTGCATTGTGTTGCTTTCTATGATATTGCATGATTCAGGCCTAAATGTAGACCGATACGGTAGTTGTCTGATCGCCTGGCGGTATATAAGTTCAATTTGAGTCGCATTGTTGAATTGAGTCGCATTGTTGAATTGATTATTGTTTCTTTTACCTGCTGATCATATAACTTGATCGATGTTACCGTTAAAAGTATTGATTGTGCTGCCATTTACTGGTATTACGATAGATGTTAACTAGGTGGCCCTGCTAAGCGGGATCAAGATCCCTTTTGGGTCTTCTCTTGTTGCCAAAGTTCAAACTCTTATGTTGTATTTTCCTTGTACTTCAAATGGCTTCAATAAAAGGATTGATTGATTAATTGATTTCGATACCTACCGGACTGGTGTTTACATGTAGAACCGTTGGAGCTGAAACAGATACAGATGCAGGTGAAACAACGCAGCAGTTGCATATGCATCCTAGTGAGTGTCACGGTTGGTTTGTTAGTAAAAAAGGTCATCAACTTTTTCAGAGACCAATTCCTAAAAAAGTCTTCAAATTTCCTGAGAATTCCTAAAAGGTCATCAATTTTTGTGAGACGATTTCCTAAAAAAAGGTCATCAGATTTTTGTCAGGGTACACCAGCCCTATAGTGAAGCCGCTGCTCACCGGTAGCGTGTACTCAGCTCAAATTTTACCACTACAGCCCTGTTTGTTAGCCATCAGTCAGTTACACGGATATTTTATTATTAGGCGGTAATTTAGGCCTATTGTTCATTTGTTAAGCGCCACTAGGGCATGTCTAATGGCCAAGCATTAATCGACGGGGCTGAGCAACTGTGAGTGAAGGACTTGCTCAAGGTCCCTACACAGTAACCGTCCCAGGGACGGAGAATCGAACCCATACTCTCAGCGTTACCAGGTGAACGCTATAACCAATCGGTTGCCATGTCCCGCAGAGGCATGCACACTAGCAGAGTATACGGTTATATACTCATTGATCATTGTTTCTAATTTATTTAATATTTTTATCGAGCTCTGATTACGTGCGTGGAGCGAGTAAATCTAAACCTCGATGAACGTTAGCCAGATACGAGGAAGACTGATCACATGCAGAGACCTCCAACTGACACGAGAGGACGCTCTTGACAAATGATTTACAGCCAGGATCTGTCCGGTTTTTAATAAACAACCTCATGTGGGGCGATTCACTGTCTGAAATACTCTCGCCGCTGGGTTAGGCCCCCGTTTTTTGCAAGTCGTTTAACGAACACTAGAGCAGAGTGGGTGCATACACAGGGCTGTAGTGGTGAAATTAGAGGTGAGTATACGCTACCTGTTAGTTTACCGAAACAAATTACAGGCGAGTACACGCTACCAAGTAGTTTTCCAAAACAAATAAGAGGTAACAAATAAGAGGTGAGTACAAATATCTTGTGAGGCGAGTATACGGTCTCAAAAGGTGAGTACACGCTGTATACCCGTGTATACCCTTTAATACAGCCCTGTGCATACACGATAGTATAATAGGCCTATAATTTACTGTCTATGATATTCGCGTATGGATCTGAGTCTAATATAAAAACACGAGTTACTGAAAAGAAGACCCATAGCTGAGAAATTTTGAACTGACCTCATGTTCTGAGAAAGTTGGACTCAGTCTCTGAAACAACAAAGCAGACGACATAGGTCTAGCTTTAAATGGCACTCCCTTAAAATGAGGTCATGGGCACGGGGACGGAGGGAGTAGTAGGTGGGCTTGGTTGGAGGTAGCAGTAGGTGCAGAACGTCTGTCTGTATTTCTCTCTGTTTGTCTGTCTGTCTGTCTGTTTGTCTCTCTCTCTCTTTCTCTCTGTCTCTCTCTCTGTCTCTCTCTCTGTCTCTCTCTCTATCTCTGTCTGTCTGTCTGTCTGTCTGTCTGTCTGTCTGTCTGTCTGTCTGTCTGTCTGTCTGTCTCTCTCTCTCTCTCTCTCTCTCTCTCTCTCTCTCTCTCTCTCTCTCTCTCTGTATGTCTCTCCTTGGTCTTCTGGTTACCGGATTTTGTTCTTCAATTGGCAACTCTGGACAACCCGTCTAATTCGACGCAGCACCCGTTAATAAGCTGGTGCCAAACGCTTAACTTTCAAGTAACGCTGTATAAATTTGGAATTTACGATTACGATCATCAGTAAACAGTCGAGTTACAGTTGTTCTTAATGTGCATCAGTCCAAAAATCTGAGCTCAGTCAATCTTCAGCTGTCCCAAGTGGCAGCTAGGAACGGTCACCAGAAATACCTAATAAAATCTTCAACATCCTGAATGTAGCCCCGCCTCACTTAGATCGATCACCTGTTAATAGAGATGCCGGTTGCTAGGTTACATCTCTCGGAGGGGAGGAGAATAGACCGTCTGATTAATTTGCATAAACATGTATATGTGTGTATATGTATATATATAAATATATATATATATAGTATGATTATTTATAGGCATGCATCTACACACACTATGTCTGTTTAACTTGCATATAGACATGTATACATATACATCGAATATATATAGGCTATAGTATGATTATAATTATATAGGTATACTCAGTGTATGCGTGTGTATACGCGTGCGTATGCGTGTGTGTGTGTGTGTGTGTGTGTAGGTGTGTGTAGGTGTGTGTGTGTGTGTGTGTGTGTGTGTGTGTGTGTGTGTGTGTGTGTGTGTGTGTGTGTGTGTGTGTGTGTGTGTAGGTGTTTGTATTTGAGTGTAGGTGTGTGTGAGTGTAGATTTATGTGTGTGAGTGTAGATGTGTGCGTGTGTGTTTGTGTTCATAGGCAGATTCAAAACAAATCTATGGTTTCCCTCGGATTGTCTCGTATGCAGCCAGAATTAGATACGGTCGCATTTCAATTCATGGCGTCTAATTTGCAAATGATTTCGGACTATATTGGGTGAACGAGGACCGAGTCATTTGTAGGCCTTCGAGACTATAGTTAGGCCTAACTTAGACCGGTTAGGCTCAGTTAGATCGGTTAAAATTCGATCGGTTAAATTAGTCTAATTCTAATCTGGACGAAACTATTGAGAACGATCCGAAAAGTTGTCTACTCAGACAGATAGACAGATAGGCAGGCAGGCCGACAGACAGGCATACAGACAGGCAGGCAGGCAGACAAACAGACAGGCAGGCAGGAAAGTAGGCAGGCAGCCAGAAAGACAGACAGGAAGGCAGGCAGAGAAAGGGAGAGACAAAAAGACACAAGGAGGTCTGACGAACAGAATTGACTATTAGTCATGAACTATAGGCAGACAGACATACAGCCATACAGACAGACAGACAGTTAGACAAACAGACTGTAAAAACAAATGCTCCTTCCTATGATCGTGTGTGCACTTCTGAACTTTTGAAGGGAAGGGCAATATGCTAATATCTAATGCTTTTGTATTGCATTGTATTAAACACAGTTGTACTGTATTGCATCTCGTGTCTGCTACAGTAAAATGCAAACACAACAGCGAGATGGTTTTCGCAAATTCCTCATTCCTAAAGCTAAGCGCAGGGAACTAATGGCCCGGTTTCTTACACTGGTTACAGCGGACGTCCCATGCACTGTGTGAGCCCTTTCCTTCATCCAAACTTGGGAGTAGCACTGCCTGGCACTAAGGTCGGACGTGCAGTGACGGAGTTAACTAGCACGTTCCGTAGCCTATAGGCTATACGTGGACCTTAAATGGCGTGGCACCCGTTCAAACGGGCAGCGGTGGTGAAGGATCTCGTTCTATGGAGAAACATTATTTTACATTTGCATTATCTTATTGTAGAGCCATGAGACAAAGCTTTGGCGTTATTACAACTGCGGTTCACTGCAACTTGTCCAACTTAATTAGAAAGAAGAAGAGCTCGCAGTACCTTGAACTAGCCTCTGGCAGCCATGGGTATGAAGTGTTAGCGACTTCAATTTCTTAGCCTCGGCATATGAGGGCGGGTGGCCAGTCCTCTCCTTCGCCGTTTCATCTTCCGACCGACAGTGTACGGTCAGTGTACTCAATATAGCCGAGTTGGCCAGGGGTGCAGCAGAAATCTCGAAACAAATTTCTACCCTGAATGATCTAAACCCCTCACCTCTCGGTTGACAGTCCAGCACGCTAACCACTACACCATCGACCACCCCAAAGTAGGCCCATACAGACAGAAGGCATATGAAAGAAACAAGAGGTGACTAACCGTGGATGTTTTCTGAACACTTCTAGAAACCTATGTCCAGTTCTAGAAGCATAGACGTTGCAAAGCGCTCTGTGTCGCAAGCCTACTGCGTTCATGGCAACATTTTAGCCAGCCAACACGTCCTACCATGTACAGACGATGTCTAGCCTAATCCGAAACGCACTTTGCGCCATACATTATAGACATGTGTATGTATAATCTGGTAGGCCCTACACGCACGCACGCACGCACGCACGCACGCACGCACGCACACACACAATGCACATACATACAATGCACACACATACACTCACTTTCACACACACACACACGCACACGCACACGCACACGCACACCCAAATACACAAGCACATACACACACTCACTTTCACACACACACGCACGCACACATACCAGAGGTATATATATATATATATATATATATATATATATATATATATATATATAAATATATATATATATATATATACGCCGTGTACGTGAAATAACCCTTTATACAGTAAGCCGTGTCCTATAGGTAGGCCTAGGCCTGAGACGAAGTATCCTACGGTTGTCATGGAGCTTCAGATCGAGTCGCAACAAGTTGTTGAATGTTAGACGCGAAGTGATACTCTTGTGTGGACGATTTATACACATACACTGTACACATACATGTATACCGAAGAAAAACCCCTCTGATCTGACGTAGCGCTCGTGAATAGGCTGGTGTCCTGCGCTTGGCCTTCGAGAGGCTCTTTAGAAGTTTGGAGATTACGATTACCGATAAGAGTTGTCCCATGGGTCGGGTCAGAGCTTTGGGAAATTCGGTTGCTCGGATTGGGTCGGGTTTTTTAAACATCGACCCACGGACGCAATGCTAAACTCCAAATTTCTTAGGGCTACCGAACAGGGGCGTCTATCCACCCCAGTCATTGGAGCAACTTTCTTTTCCCCTCTGTTCTTTTACCTCCCCCTTCCTCCACCCCCACCCCCTAATGGTGGCACACACACTGAAAGGTCTACCCCGCCCTATTTAATCTTGAGATTGCGATTAGGCCTACTCCATTTGCTCCAAGGCTTCTATGGTGTAGACGCCTCTGCTACAGAACATACGAGAAAGCATATAAGTACACAGGATAAGTATAGGAGTAAGTATATTATAAGAAAGTATATTTTTACCCTACCTGCCCATTGATTTTGCTTTGACTAAGCGGCTATGAATAAGATGGTTCCCACGATTGCGCTTTTTAGAAGCCGTAGAAATCTCGAGATTACGATTACGATAGCTAAGCGCATGGCACCAGCTTATTCACGAGCGCTGCATCGTGTCAGAAGGGTTGTCCACAGGTGTCCAGCTGAGATCCGAGTCTGGTTGCCAGACAGACAGACAGACAGACAGACAGACAGACAGACACACAGACAGACGACAGACAGGATTAAGCTGCTAAGGCGGGTTTAGCGGATATAACTCTTGACATGGCCTATACCAGCGTTTCCCAAACTGTGGGTCTCGACCCAAAAGTGGGCCGCGAAGCAGCTCTGGCAAGTGGGTCGCCAAATTTTTTCGATAAACATTTCTTTTTTTGCAGCAAAAACATTTGACTATGATCGGGCTATAATTAGCTGGATTGCAATAAATTGTAAACTGTTTTTACCTAAGTTTCCTTTTAATGCTTAAATTTCTAAGCGCTGTACACCAATCCGCATATTTCGAGATCAATTTACGAAGCAAATTTTAGTACACAATAGGGGCCTACTCAATTTTACAAGGTGGGTGCCGAGACTGCCAAGATTTACACAAGTGGGTCGCGACCCAGAGAAGTTTGGGAACCGCTGGCCTATACAACATAATTATATGCCTCACAAGAGTAGGCTACGTCTATTCCCTAAGCGATTGAAAACCATTTTCTTCAATCGTTAGGTCTCGAAGAGACTCTCTCAGAGTCTCTTATTAGTCTCTCCAAGTCTCTGTCACAAGTGTTTCTTGAAGAGGTGCTATGTAAATCTGCAATTACAATCGCGCGCGTCTGCGCCTATGGGGCTATCCATTTAGCATGTACGCAGAAATCCGAAAGAATTGGTCCCCTCCTCACGCTGTACGCACATGTACTTTTTTACACCATCCCTCCTGCGTACGTACGCTTGACGCGCACCCCTCCCCCGAATCCTATAGCAGGGTCTATATATTATAATCCATGCAGAAACACTACAGGAGCTGAGCTGTGTGATAGTTTAATAATAGTAGTCAGGGATAGGGTGGCATAAAGTGACACCTCTCCCACAGTCCTACTTCTCCCGATGGTACGTGTCTGATAGCTTCAAAACTGAACTGTGGTTTACTTGAAGGGCAATCAATCTGAAGACCAAGATACAGAAATTATAGGTTTACCCTCCCCCCCCGGCTCCTGTGCGTACGTACACCGTACATTATCAGTAGACCCTCATAAGCAAGCATATGCATTTGGGTTAACCACCCATCAATGCGTACATACTAAATGAATGGCCCCTATCCAAAAAAACAATGATGAAGTCATTACGAACAAGATTTTTAATTAGTAAGCCAACAGTGCTCGAATTACTACAACAGTCACCCCTGGTGAGATCTTACATACACGTAGCGCCCAACCAACGCATTCTCACCCAAAGACCTTGTAGCATTGTCGAAGAAGAGGTGGAGCGATGATGGTGTTGACAAGAAGCTGATACATGTACTTCTTATCCAATTATTTCTTCAAGGTTTTCTTTAGATAAACAAATAATCAAGACGAAATGAACACAGTGGCAACACAAGAAATTTCAAGTACAGTATTAACTTTATTATTGTTTATTTTTATTTATTTATTATTATTAATTTATTATTTATTATCCAGACTGCCAAGTGTTTTACAGATTGAAAACCTTGTTTTAATCTACCTGCAACATGTTTTGCAGACTGAACACCTCTCTACATGTACTTCTGTAAATTTTCTGTTTGCCAGGGTTACTTTTAGTCTTAAACTCGATGCACAGGACACAATGAGTTTAAGATAATAATGCCTATGTGTAAATGCCTTGCGGGCTGCGCTCCCTCTTACATCAGGGAGTTTTGCCTCTCAGCCTTATCCATTCCTGCCACAGATTTCTTGGCTTTACGGGACCTGGCTGTTCCTCAACCAGAACATCCACAGCACAGCACAGAAGCTTCGCTGTGGTCGGTCCAACTTTCGCGAATAGGTTGATTGGCATCTTACAACATGAGCTCATTGGTCTTTCTTGACCGCTGTTCTGCAAGTGCTTTACAATGATTCTCGCCGATTCTGACTTTCTACTGTTTTCTGAGAAGTAATCTCTCTTGAATACATGCAATATAATCTGTAACTACAATTAAAATTTGAAAACAAATTCCTTAAAATCCAGAGCAAACTCGCAGAAATCCTGACCAAAAGTCGGGCCGCGGTGGATAAACTAGTTGTTAAGCATCCACTAAGCGTCTAAATCCATATACACACATATATACAAACACCGGCCTCAGAGTTAGCTCCAAATCCTACAATTCCCTATTAGAGCCCTAACAATGACCAAACCATAATGAGAAAAATGTGGAGGACAATCAACAACACTGTGGAAACGAGATCCACCGCACGTTTCACTGGAATCATTTACACGCTAAGACTACTGTACAACTGCAAGAGAACAAAAGAAATCAGTTGGATATGAATTTCGAGAAACATTCACTATACGCAAATAACAGACAATTCTGCAATCAAGTACAACAGAACTAACTGACAGGGGCGTCTACACCATAGAAATCGTTGAGCAAATGCTCCATCCAAGAAATGGGTGGGGGAGATCTGTCAGTGTGTGTGCCACCATTTTAGGGGGTAAAGAAGGGGTAGGGGGAAGAGGGGGTAAAGAAGGGGTAGGGGGAAGAGGGGGAAGGGGAAGTTGCTCCAATGACTTGGGGGGGATAGACGCCCCTGCTAACTGACACAGTTGGAACCAAATCGAAGGTGCAACTCACTGCGCACGGGTGACGTGCAATTTACGCCGAATGCGACAGAAGAAAGCAAATCAGTCGGGGATCGAATCCCGAGAAGCGATTCGCCGCAAATCATAACGTGCGGGTTCAGAATAATATACAGTACGACACAATATTCAAGTGCATAAGTTAGTTGTTCAGTCTTTTTTCTGTACGCTCTTCGACCTCAGTATCGACCCCTTCGTCGACGCACTGTCCTTGGCCGAGGACTGAGCCGTCTCGGGATTCAGAACGGTCACTCGTTTCTTCCTGTCCGACGTGTCGTGACCGTTCGGACAATCGGCCAGACTCGGGAGGTTCTCGTCCTCGGTCAGTCGCAGCGGTTGCATGTCCTCGTCCTGGCTCGCGACCTTGCTGTAGCGTTCTCCTGCGCTACACGCCAGATTCACCATGACGACGTACACAATAACGCACAGAAATGAAGCGACCAGCAACACGTACATCAGGAGCATCGGGCCCACCTCGGCGAACAGGTACGCAGTCAGCGCCGGCATAACCATCTCTCCCAGCGCGCAGCCGACGACGAAGACTGCCGCCGCCTTTCCGGTGACCTTTATGTACCGTTCGACCCACGATATGCCCGTCGGAAAGATGGAAGCCAAGCCAAAGCCTAGGGTTGCCGACAGAATCCAGAAGATCCTCTCCGGTGTTACGTATCTCGCGAATGCAAAGCTGTCCCACTTATCGATGAGTGACAAGCCCGCGAGCGACAACGTCGACAACATGAGATCGACGATGAGCATTGGCGTCGGATTGAAACATCGTGTGAGGAATATGGCCACAAAACGCCCGAAGGCAAACGAACCCCAGTACACGGACGCGATCAACGCCGCCTCCTTCTTGTCCCATTTGTACCACTCTACGGCGAACCTCGAGACGAGGTTACCGTACGTAACTTCGCCGCCGACATAAAGAAAGTAAAACACAAACAGCAGGATCAGCATCTGTATTCGAAACCCGCTCCTCTCCGGTCGGACAGTGTATTCGGATTTCAGCGTATCGATGCTCTTTGACGAGCTGCCAGACTTCCTCTTGCAGCAGTACATCATGACGAACCCAAGAGATATAAAGCCGACAAAAATTGCTATAATTAGGTATGCGTATTTCACGGGCAAAGTACTCTTGATCGTGGGGGGCGAAGTAGTCTCGTTCAGGACTGAGGCGTTCTGAGATATGTTGATCAGGTGGGTGTTGTTCAGAGATATGTCGACCGGGTTGTCATGTAGGAACGGAGTCGCTAGGAGAGGTGCAAAGAATGCGCCGATGCCAAACGCAAAGTGGAGAGACTGCATGTGCGGTCCGTTGTCGCGGCCCCAAGTCTCCAGACACATCAGATTTCCTCCTGTGACAGAAATAAAATAAATAGAAAGCCAGCCACATATAAAATATGTGCACCACATCGAATCTAAATCTAAAGACATATATATATATATATATATATATATAAATATATATATGTATATATATATATATAGTGCCATTATCATAATGCCAAAGACATCAGCTTTGAGTGAATTGCAGTCAAAAATCATAATCTATTGGAAAAGTTAGGTTGAAGTCCACTAGATCAGATCAATCACAAGCCAGGCTCTGGTGGGTAGAGAAACCAGAAGTCAGGCTATGGTGGGTAGAGAAACCAGACGCTAGGCTGTGGTGAGTAGAGAAATCAGAAGCCAGGCTATGGTGGGTAGAGAAACCAGAAGCCAGGCTGTGGTGGGTAGAGACACTAGAAGCCAGGCTATGGTGGGTAGAGAAATCAGAAGCCAGGCTATGGTGGGTAGAGAAACCAGAAGCCAGGCTACGGTGGGTAGAGAAACCAGAAGCCAGGCTATGGTAGGCAGAGAAACCAGAAGCCAGGCTATGGTGCGTATTTACAAGTTGAAAGAGAAATGAACCACAAAAACTACTTCACACATAAATGAATATCACACAAAGTGAAAATTATACCTACATTCACATAACACAAATCACAGTAAGATTAAACTGCATAAGTATTTATTTCATATAAAATTCTTAACATTTCCTGTGGCCTGGCATACATGTGCAATTTAGAACATTGTAGAAAGTTTGTATAAATTTCAGTTGCACTGTATTGTGTAAAAATTAACCATACAAAAATTAACATCATACTAAATAAATAATTACAATTAGCCATAGCAAATCGAACCACATAAAAATTAAACATATGGTCAAATACGCACATTTTAAATTGTAAAATAAAAATAAAAGAAGAAAAGTAGCAGTCCCTTAACCTAGCCATGAGGCAGCCATGGGTATGAATTGTTAACGACTTCATGTTCTTGGCCTTGTCACAAGAGGACGGGTGGCCAGTCCTCTCCCTCGCCGTCTCATCTTCCCACAGCGTACAATCAGTATACTTATTACAGCCTAGTTGGCTACGGCGCGTAGGTGGAACAGAACTCTCGAACCAAATTTCTGCTCTGGCGAAATTTGAACCTCTGAGCTCCTGCTAACCACTACACTACCAAGCACCCCAATACCAAAACCGAAATAAAAAGGAGCGAAAATGCTATTTCCTCTACCTGAACAGTTACCACAAAAACTACGAAAAATGTCTCGCTTCCAATCAACCACACAGACCACTACTTCAAAGTACCTGTATCAAGGAATCCCATCGAAATTCCTTGAAGCATGATCATTATTGCTAGCCACACCAGCTTCCTGCACCATGGAGCTGTTGCTGTAGCCAAGGCAGTCACCATCATCGAGATGCTAAGTAGGCAGGGCTGGTTGAGGTGGTCGAACAGCACGCCCCCGACGACGGATCCGAGGAGGTAGCCGACAGAGCGACTCGTGAAGATCAGCGATATTTGTTTGATGGTGGAGTTAGTGTTGTTCTCCAACTCGATAAGCGTTGGTCCAGGAATGGCAACACACAGGCCCTGAATGTTAAAACGAAACATTAAACTTAAAACTATATCACATGAATTTATCAGAAAACATTGCAATCACTACAGTGACAGCTTTGCAAGGTTTAGTGACGTCAGGTTGGGAGCAGCTCTGAACAGCTTGGCGTGGAGGTACTATGCAAATTTACAATGAAAATAACGTTCAAAAAATTACAAATTTTTACATTTACAATTACAATTTACAATCTACATTTACAATTTATATTTACAATTTAAATTCACTGTAACATGTTCTAAACACAGATCCATTTTTAGGTAAACAACCATTTGGCATTTGATTCAATTAACCACACTTCATTTAAATCTTCATTAAACATTTCGTTTAACACTTCTCTTATTTTATTATCTTCAACTGGTACTATAAAAATGCCTAAAAAATTCAATCAGAACTGTGCAATTTTATGCTTCACTTAACACTTCATTTAATGCTTCATTTAACATTTATTTAACAGACTGTTTAACTTGCCCTAGTAGCAAGAAGCCTCCTCCTAAGCAAGTATTTTGGTCGTTAGCAAGTTTGTCCAGTTTAACAATAATCAGTACAAACAATAAATACCTTTGATTAGGTACCTCTATGAAATTTTTCTACTGTAACTCAGTCTATTGTTTGAACTTGACAATGCACAAGGAATTTAAATGATGCTGTAACCGTCTTCCCCAGGAATTGCGGCTAGAGCTCCTCACTCTTTCTCTTCCCCTGTTCCAGAAATGCTTGAACACCATTTTATTTCTTAGTGATAGCGCTGACTTGGGTCGGGAGCGCCTCTGAATCGTTGAGTGGTGCTTTTATAAATGCTCAATTAGAATTGCAATTTAATTTTACAATTACAATGAATGTCTGCCTGCAAATCTGGTCAATTTCTGTGGGTCAATCCAACAAGACTTTGAGGCAATCTAAATAACTGAAATCAGTGCTTCTAAATAAAACTAAATACGTCAGTATGTCGTCTAACAAGACAAAATAAGTCAGGAAAAAATCAGGAAGTGCCTTCCACTCCAGCTTCTTCCAAACCCTGAAGTTAATCGGAAGGTACAGCGGCGCCAAATAAAACCCATGTTTACGATTACAACTACATACCAGTCCAAAAAACGATGCAGACAGTATCACGGTAACCATCAGCTTGTTGCAAGTCAGTTGCGATTCCTTTCGACCGCCTCTGTTGATCGCGACCATGTCGTCCCTGTCAAAAATCACGTCGTCGTCTCCGTCCGCCATTTTTCTGCCAACACACGCCTCGCCAATGAATTATCACGCGTATATTTTTTACAAAATTCCCGATTTAAATTTAATGACCAATTAACGTGCGACAGGCCTGCTCAGAATCTCTAAGTTTCGCCTCGTAAAAACTCTCGCATGGACCAAGCGTCGTATTCTAAACGAAAACAACAGCCTACTACTGCAATATCGAATTCTTATCGACTTTTAACTAGTAAAATTTACGATTACCTGCAAACCGAAAATTTCGATAAATAAACGAGATCGTGTTTCTCTGCATAGATGTAATTTGTCAAGATTCACACGCAGTTACCGTATTTGCGTGAATAGACGCCCACTAACGCCCCTTCACGGCAGGGAGCCTATCCGATTCCCTAAAACAGCGGTTCTCAACCTGTGGTCCGCGGACCACTGGTGGTCCGCGGCCATCTCTCTAGTGGTCCGCGAGCAAAGCCTATAATTTATATATTGTTTTACAATTAAAAACATGCAAACAGACAGATTTAATCACCCTCAGTGACAAGTGTCAGCTTCTACGAAAAATCTTGATCTCTGGAAAAAAGGATATTGGAAGTCAACTTTGACATGTTTGATCAATTGCATGAATGCACCGAGAGATCAATAAGCCAAAATTTGTGAATTTAATTTCCGGACATAATCAATCATTGCTGGATTAATTTAACTTCTACTTTGGTGATTTGATAGTTCAGAGTTTTCGTGGGTTTCCAGACCGTTTCTTGCAAACGTTGATTCATTAAATTTACCAATATCGGAATTAAACCAATTCATTGAACTGATTAGCGATGCTACATTGAAGATGGTGCATCCAAGAGTGACCTTGATGAAATTTTGGATACAAGCTTCACATGAATATCCTGTATGAGAAAGCTTTCAAAACTATTTTACCTTTGCAACATCGTGTCTTTGTGAATGTGGATTTTCTGTGCTGGTTAAAACAAAATATCATTCAACACTTGAAGTCGAAGATGACGCGATTAGTCTTTCAAGCATCGGGCCTACACCTCTTTGGATAAACTGTGCTCAAATATGCAAGCTCGAGGCTCACATTAGATTTTAAACGAATATTGTAGGCTACTTTCTTCACTTAAAAGTTTAAACATTTATTAGAATTAATAGTTAAGAATAAGTAAAATACTTAATCTTAACAAATTTATTATTTTATACAATAATTTTATATAAAGTTATAATTTTATAAGGTCGCATATATGTGCACCAGTGGCACAATTTTTAGTGGTGTCCGCGACCGAGACACAGAATTTATAAGTGGTCCTTGAGTCCCAAAAGGTTGAGAACCGCTTATCTAGAGCACGCGATCACGGAAGTTCCCAGAAGAAACATATATTACTCTTAATCACAGGCGATTTCAACGCTCGAGTAGGAGAAAATGCAATAGAGTCTGATGTACTTGGAAAGTATGGACACGGGGAGAGAAATGATAGAGGGCAGATACTGGTGGATTTCTGTGCAGAACACAAACTGATTATCGCCAACACGCTTTCCCGACTGCACAACAGGCACAGATATACCTGGAAGAGCCCGAATGGAACTACCAGAACCCAAATTGACTACATACTGATTACCAGACACTGGAGACAATCAATTAATAACGCACGCACATATCTCGGCGCAGACTGTGATTCTGATCACAATCTAGTGGTATACTGACAATGCAGCTAAGGTTCAAAAAGAAACGAGGCGACAGACCACTCCTCCTAGATCTGGAGAAGCTGAGAAACGAGCAAGACGCACAACAGTACCAACTCGAAGTGACAAACAGATTCCAGGAACTAGAAGGAATCGACGAACCATGCACACCAGACGAACTATGGCGACAGCTAAAGGACGTCACCATGGGGGCTGCTAAGGCGACACTACAGAAAAATCATCAAAACATAAGAACTGCATCTCCAATGACACCTTCGACCTAATAAGAAAGAAGCGAGAGGTCAAGACGACATCACCTTCAGAATACAAGAAGCTACGAACCGAGGTACAGAAACGATTGCGAAAGGACAAACAGGAGGAGTTGGACACATTATGCAACGAGCTTGAGGAAAATGCAAGAAAAGGAAACAGCAGAATTGTTTTTCAGACGGTAAAGAAACTGACTGGATCATTTCGCCCCGCACAACAGCTATAGAGGACAACACCGGCAAGAAATTAGTCGAACCGGAGAAAGTAAACCAGAGATGGAAAGAATACTGCGAAGAACTATACGATGACGAAGATGAAAACACAAAAATAGAAATTGACACACAAGAGAGAGAACCACCACCATTGATAGATGAAATCAGAAGAGCAGTGTTGAAGTCGGCAACACGTAAAGCACCAGGCCCAGATGATGTAGCCATAGAACTACTTAGGTTTGGGGGGGGGGAAATGACAATGACCAAACTCCACGAGATTTGTGTAGCAGTATGGAAGAGCGGAGTCTGGCCAGAAGAATGGACGCAATCAACATTTATCCCACTCCCCAAGAAGGGAGACCCGCTCCAATGCAGCAACTACAGAACCATGGTCTCGCACGCTAGCAAGATACTACTACGCGTGATCTTGGAAAGAATGCAGCTCAAACTAGAAGAAGAGATATCACAGGAACAAGCTGGGTTCAGACCAAAAAGAGGCACACGAGACCAGATTGTGAATCTGAGAATTATACTAGAAAAAGCAAAAGAAAGAAATCAACCGGTGTATCTTTGCTTTACCGACTTCACAAAGGCCTTCGATACGATCAGACATAATCAACTATGGTTGACCATGCTTGAAATGGGGTTTCCGCCCC
Source organism: Allolobophora icterica (assembly GCA_963556255.1). Classification (NCBI taxonomy): domain Eukaryota; kingdom Metazoa; phylum Annelida; class Clitellata; order Crassiclitellata; family Lumbricidae; genus Allolobophora; species Allolobophora icterica. Next base: position 47,003,427 of record OY744614.1, on the reverse strand, counting down.
AATGGACACAATTATTACGAAGTCTGTACAAACAACAATACGAGTCAAAAAAGGAGTCCGGCAAGGATGCAACCTCTCGCCATGCCTGTTTAATATACTAGCAGAGCAGGTGATGCGAAAAGCGCTATCTGGGTTCACTGGGGATTCAGGATTGGTGGAAAGACCATCAACAATCTCAGGTACGCGGATGACATCGTGTTAGTGGCAACATCGTCAAGAGAATTACAAAAAATTGTGAGTCGAGTCGAAAATGCAGCAAAAGAATATGGAATGTTGATCAACGCGACAAAAACGAAGGTAATGACGAGCATGGAAGAAACACTCGAGATAAAAGTGGACACCGGAGGACTGGAGCAAGTAAAATCATTTGTGTACCTGGGGAGCAAAGTCACTGCAGAGGCGAACTGCAAGGACGATGTTAAATCAAGACTGGCCATGGGAATGGCAGTCATGGTTAAACTAGCGAAAATTTGGAAGAACAAGTCAATTCATAATGACACCAAATTACGGATGATGAAGGCATTGGCATGGCCAACAGCAACATACGGATGTGAGGCCTGGACGTTAAAGAAATAAGAAGAGAAACGCATCCAAGCATTCGTAGACAAGTGCATCAGAAAGCTGCTAAGAATTCCCTGGACAAAAAGGATGACCACCGAACTTATACAAGCTGGCGAGGACCAAATGCGAACTGCTGAACCACGTCCGAACCCGCAAGCTAAGATACTTTGGACATATCATGCGGCAGCCGAAGGACAACATCGAAGGCAGCCTGATGACAGGCCTTGTAGAAGGGATTCGCAACCGCGGCAGACCAAGAATATCCTGGATTGACAACATTATAAAATGGATTGGACTATCTGGAACCAGACTAATGGCTGCAATACGAGATAGGAAATGCTGGACAATGTTGACCCATTCATGTAGCCTATCATCGCAAAGCGACGACGGCGACATGACATGACATGACATATTACATCTTTGGTATAGGCCCTACGACGTATCGTTTGCTCTGCTTTTTATTGCATATCAACTACCGGGTAGAGCGTGCTTTCTTGTGCACTGGGCAGGGTGAGAATTGTCGGGGGGTTAGGGGGGTTCAACCCCCCTAGTCTTTCTTAGGACCCCATAGTAAAGTCTTCATTGCACACCCCAACTCCACGTGAATCAAAGTCTAACCCCCCCAGTCTTTTTTCTACAATTCTCATACTGGGCCACTGGGCCCATCCTTCTGTAACAACATCCCTTCGACTTTTAATACGTGTGAACAGGCTTAATTGGTACATCAGCTGACGAAAAAATATTAAGAAATTAATCAGTTAGGCAAATCGTCTGTGACCCTGCTGTAGAGTTCGCTCGTTCTATCACAATATTAATTGTCAATCATAATATTTTATATTATTCAACTGAGGTGCACCACGATTTTAGTAATCCAACAACAGATACAACGACAGCAGATTGGCTTGAGCGCTCGACTTGAAACGCGAAGTAGGTGGGTTCGAGCCTCTCTAGGAGGTTTCCTATGTATAAGTCCTTTACGCCCAGGTGCTCGGCACAAGTTATTGACGCCTCGACATTAGATAGCGACGCTTGATAAATACTTGAATAATCAGAGGACACCGGGAAGCGTAGTAGGTACACATTCCCGAAATATCTCGTCTAGTTAGCTCACCTCGTTCCATCTGTCTCAGTCTCTGTCTGTCTGTCTATCTGTCTGTCTGTTTCTCTTCCCCCTCTCTCAATATCAGCTCTCCTCCAGTTACCCCTCTCCTCCAACATTTTACTCAAGACTGAAAACCAAATTCTTCAAGCTATCTTACCTCGCTTCCGCTTCTGCACCATCCCACGACCACCATCACCAACTACCTCCACCGTCTCACTCACCATGCTGTCTCCTCGGCTTGACCTCCCCGGATTCTGACCTGGCATTGAAACGAACCAAACATCTGGCTATTGCGGACTTGATTTGATATAGCGCCGGTGGTAAGCTGGTCTCCCTGAAGTGGCTTTTGTGTGGCGCTGAGAAATTTCGGAGCTTTGCAATTTCATATACAGTGATTGTTCTAGTCGAGTAATTGCAATCGTAATTAGTAGCTTTTATCACACCGCTTTCTAATACACAATGCATCAAGCTGCCTAACAGTCTGCGACATGAGCTTCTCAGCTTCTCTTTGCCTCTTTTCCGTTAAAAGATGAAGATCATTTTGTTCGATCGTGGTATCATTGTGTTAGATCGGGAGCGCCTCTGAGCAGTCTCTCTTTTAGTGGCGCTATATAAATTTGCAATTACCATTACTATCAGCCGATGGCGCACCAAAACCAATACCTAATCAGGTCAATATCCAGAAGATCAGAATGTCAGAATCAACAGCGGTGTCAAGTGTTACGCGAGTCGATGTGCAGAAAATTGAGGGAACTTTGTTTCGAGTGAATTTTGCAGAGGAAAAATCGGCCTATGTGAAGCGAGACTTCGTTGATCGTAGAAGAGACGCGAGACTTTCTACTTTCATTGTATCGGCGAGTCACACAAGACTTTCAAAGGTAGGCTAATCCTCTTGGAGTAATTCAAAGGTAGGCTAATCCTCTTGGAGTAATTTGGTGTTATCGACGATGAAGCTGTAATAAAGAAATATCAGTAAACGTGTCACTGAGCATCGCAGTTTACTCTAGTTTAATTTAATCTTAATCTGAATCCGATTCTAATCCAATCTCATCATATCACATCATATCATATCTGATCTAATCTAATCATAAGATAATATGATATCTTTCAGTCTGCTCTTATGTAATACGTGATAAGAACTTTATGTAACGCTGATGTTGATAATGACGGTACATCAATCAGTACATCAAATCTGCTCAATTTCAATTCAAGAGTCAGTCCAGTGGATTAATGAGTGGGTTAGGTATTCGGTGGGTGAGTGAGCGAGCGAATGAGTGAGTGGGTGGATGGGTGGGTGGGTGGGCTTTGGGCGGGCGGGTTTGGGTGGGTGGATGAATGTGCATTGGGTGGATGAGTGCGTGAGTGAGTGAGTGAGATTTGTATGGGTGGGTTTTTTGGGTGAGTGTATTGGGTGAGTGAGTGAGTGAGTGAGTGAGTGAGTGAGTGAGTGAGTGAGTGAGTGAGTGAGTGAGTGAGTGAGTGAGTGAGTGAGTGAGGAGCGAGTGAGGAGTGAGTGAGGAGTGAGTGAGTGAGTGAGTGAGTGAGTGAGTGAGTGAGTGAGTGAGTGAGTGAGTGAGTGAGTGAGTGAGTGAGTGAGTGAGTGAGTGAGTGAGTGAGCGTGTGAGCGAGTGAGCGAGTGAGCGAGTGAGCGAGTGAGCGAGTGAGTGAGTGAGTGAGTGAGTGAGTGAGTGAGTGAGGCAAAGGGGAAAAGATAGAGACGTACTTATCTAATAGTTGTCCTCTTCTCATTCCTGCCTTCAACGAAGTTATCGCCAAGTGCTGTTGCTATCGCTATCACTGTCCCCATCATCACTGCTCGCAACTTCGGTGTTACGCCTGTCGATGTTTGTAGCATCCACTGGTCTGTTATCCCCATCATCCGAGTGTGAGATGTTGCTTCTCCTATCGGATTCATCGCTATCCGATGATTCATCTTTATCACTTTCGTTACCTGCCTCAGCAGCTTTGGATGTCAAAGCGACTGATGGTTTTCGTTCATCTCCGGTTTTCCTTTGATCTTTGCCGCTCTGTGAGTTGCGTCTGTTCTCTTTTTCTTCATCGTTCTGTGAAGATTCAATTTCTTCATCAGTCGCTTCGTTTCGTCGTTTGTTCATTTCTTCGTTCTCTGTTTCATCTCGAGAAACGTTTCTCTGATAATCTGCCTTACGCCCGACTTCCTTTGAACTGTCCAACCTCGGCTTTGAACTCCCCGGTCTTGCCTTTGAACTGACCGGTCTTGCCTTTGAACTTACCGGTCTTGCCTTTGAACTGACCGGTCTCACCTTTGAACTGAGCGCCTTGCCTTTGCGGTCGCCGCATGATTCCTTTCTATCTTTACCCTTGTCATCCGACACCGTTCTTTCTTTACCGTCCGTTGCCGGAGCTGTTCTAGACTTCCTGTCTGATTCATCTCGCCTTCTTCTGGCATCCGTTGACTTTGTCCTGGGTTGACCAGAGTAAGTTGTACTGTATTCAGCCGTTCGCGGTCTGCTGAGGTATCGCTTGTAGACTTCATACTCCTTCGGTGAATGAAAGCCTAGCAAAGCATCAATAATAATAATAATTAAAATGACGATGATGATGATGATGACGACGACGACGACGATGATGATGATAATTCAGGTAAGTATTAAATTCTGCTAATTAACCAGCTCTAGCAAAATCCCTACACATCCCTCTACATATTACACCCAAGTGCTGTATATGTAACCCTATCTGTCATGTCCGTCTCTCTTCGTCTTTCTCTCTGTCTCTCTCTCCGTCTCTGTCTGTCTGTCTGTCTGTCTGTCTGTCTGTCTCTCTCTTCATCTCTTTCTGTGTACAGGTATCTCTGCGTACATAATTATTATGTCCGCACTGCTCAGTCGCTTCGTTCTTCAGACTCACTTTTTCGACATTGCTTATCCATCCTGGGCTCCCTCTCTGCCACAGTGGACTGATCTTCTGGGATATTGAGCTGACTACGGCTTGGTTTTGGGGCGCCATCAGTAACTGATGCCTTGTGCATTAGACACCAGCACAATAGAAAAATACTAATTACAATGACATTAGCATATATTTTTATTAGGCATTTATTAGGCGCCATTATAAGTGATCAATTACTATTAGGTAAAGTATCATCCAACCCAGCTGTCGTTGTCTGGCCAGTAAGTTCCAATACTGCATTTGTTTCCGCCTTCTCATGTCCGTCACGTCGTAGATCTTTCCCAAGCAGTACAGGTAATAGTTGTTGTCCTTCCTAAGGTCCGCCTGAAGCACATAGGGTTGTGGGTTCGAATCCACGTGGGCGCTTCGCCATCGGGTTCCCTGCTTCGCGGATGGACACGGCTCGGTTCTTGTTGCTGAGGACGACGTCTTGTTCCTGTTCTTGCGTTTGGAAGATGCTGACTTCGGCTCCGTCTCATCGTCATCCGAGCGCAACGACGCGTGTCCTGGTTTTTGGCGCGGTTCCGCCTCACTGGTTTTCTCGTCGCTGGATGTCCTTCGACGCTGGCCTTCGTGTGAGGACTTGGTGCGACCATTCCGTGCAGCACTTGGCGGCTTATGTCCTGCACTGTCCCTTTCCAGAGGCATAGATGATTTTGGCCTTGGTCTGTCGGGCTGCGTGTCCCTATCGTTCGAGGTCAAAGTTGGTTCGTTTTTGACCCTCTGGCGGTTTGTGTGAAGAACCTGTGCTGAATTCGGAGGGTTTCGTAAAGATGAAGGAACTGCTGAATCACTTTCATCCTTCCGAGATTTTTCTGGAACAGAGGTTAACAGTCAGTGCTTCGTGAAAGGTGATGAATGCAATTAAAGAAATGCAATTTAATTTCTCTTAAATTAGTCATTAACGTATATTTTAAGGTCTAATGTTACTACCGATGAAAAATAAAGTCACTTAAATCAAATTGGATATATGTATGAGCTAGCAGCGACGTTAGCGTTGTTTACTGTTGTATTGTATTGCATTGTATTGCACTGTATTGTTTTCTATGATATTGCATGGTTCAGGCCTAAATGTAGACCGAGAGTTGACTGATAGCCTGGCGGTATATAAGTTCAGTTTGAGTCGCACTGTTGAATTGATTTCAGTACCTACCGGACTGGTGTTTACATGTCGAACGGTTGGAGCTGAAAAAGATACAGAGGCAGGTGAAACAACGCAGCAGTTGGATATATATACAGCCTAGTGGGGTGCCAATGTTACGGTTGGTTGGTAAGCTATCAGTCAGTTACACGGATATTTATTATTATTATGCATTTGTTAAGCGCCACTATCTATTGACCAAGCATCCATCGATGGTGCTGAGCAACTGTGAGTGAAGGACTTGCTCAAGGTCTCTACACAGTAACCATCTCAGGGGAGGAGATTCGAACCCGTTCTCTCCACGTTACCAGGTGAACGCTCTAACCAATCAGGTGCCATGTCCCGCATCGGCATGCACTCTAGCAGAGTATAATTTACGCATTGATCATTAATTTATAATTTATTTAATATTGTTATCGAGCTCTGATTACGTGCGTGGAGCGAGTAAGCCTAAACCTCGATGAACGTTAGCCAGATACGAGGAAGACTGATCACATGCAGAGACCTCCGACTGACACGAGAGGACGCTCTTGACAAATGATTTACAGCCAGGATCTGTCCAGCTTTTGATAAACAACCTCATGTGGGACGATTCACTTTCTGAAGTACTGTCTAATATAAAAACACGAGTTACTGAAAAGAAGACCTAGCTGAGAAATCCAACTGAACTGACCTCATTTTCTGAGAAAGTTGGACTCAGTCTCTGAAACAAGAAAGCAGACAACATAGCCTTTAAATGGCACTCCCTTAAAATGAGGTCATGGGCACGGAGACGGAGGGAGTAGCAGGTAGGCTTGGTTGGAGGTAGCAGTAGGTGTAGGACGTCTGTCTGTATTTCTCTCTCTCTCTCTCTCTCTCTCTCTCTCTCTCTCTCTCTCTCTCTCTCTCTCTCTCTCTCTCTCTCTCTCTCTCTCTCTCTCTCTCTCTCTCACTCTCTCTCTCTCTCTCTCTCTCTCTCTCTCTCTCTCTCTCTCTCTCTCTCTCTCTCTCTCTCTCTCTCTCTCTCTCTCTCTCTCTCTCTCTCTCTCTCTCTCTCTCTCTCTCTCTCTCTCTGTATGTCTCTCCCTGGTCTTCTGGTAACCGGACTTTGTTCTTCAATTGGCATCTCTGGACAACCCGTCTGATTCGACGCAGCACCCGTTAATAAGCTGGTGCCAAGCGCTTAACTTTCAAGTAGCCTAGCGCTTTATAAATTTGGAATTTACGATTACGATCATCAGCAAGCAGTCGAGTTACAGTTGTTCTTAAAGTGCATCAGTCCAAAAATCTGAGTTCAGTCAACCTTCAGCTGCCCCAAGTGGCAGGAACGGTCACCAGAAATACCTATTAAAATCTTCAACATCCTGAATCTACCCCCGCTTCACTTAGATCGACCACCTGTTAATGGAGATGCCGGTTGCTAGGTTACATCTCTCGGAGGGGAGGAGAATAGACCGTCTGATTAATTTGCATAAATAATACATGTATGTGTGTATATGCATATATATAAATATATATATATATATATATTAACTTGCATATAGACATGTATACATATACATCGAATATATATAGGCCTATAGTATGATTATAATTATATAGGTATACTCAGTGTATGCGTGTGTGTGTGTGTGTGTGTGTGTGTGTGTGTGTGTGTGTGTGTGTGTGTGTGTGTGTGTGTGTGTGTGTGTGTGTGTGTGTGTAGGGTGTGTGTGTGAGTGTGTGTGTGTGTGTGTGTGTGTGTGTGTGTGTGTGTGTGTGTGTGTGTGTGTGTGTGGGTGTGTGTGTGTGTGTGTGTGTGTGTGTGTAGGTGTGTGTGTAGGTGTTTGTATTTGAGTGTAGGTGTGTGTGAGTGTAGATTTATGTGTGTGAGTGTAGATGTGTGCGTGTGTGTGTGTTTGTGTTCATAGGCAGATTCAAAACAAATCTGTAGGCCCTACTTTCCCTCGGATTGTCTAGTATGCAGCCAGAATTAGATACGGTCGCATTTCAATTCATGGCGTCTAATTTGTAAATGATTTCGGACTATATTGGGTGAACGAGGACTGAGTCCATTTCAGGCCTTCGAAAGTATAGTTAGGCCTAACTTAGGCCTAACTTAGACCGGTTAGGCCTCAGTTAGACCGGTTAAAATTCGATCGGTTAAATCAGCCTAATTCTAATCTGGACGAAACTATGGAGAACGATCCGAAAAGATGTCTACTCAGACAGATAGACAGACAGATAGGCAGGCCGACAGACAGACAGACAGACAGGGAGGCAGGAAAGGAGGCTGGCAGCCAGGCGGACAGACAGACAGGCAGACAGACAGACAGAAAGACACAAGGAGGGCTGTCGAACAGAACTGACTATTAGTCATGAACAATTAGATCAGTTTTCAGCCCTATAGGCAGACAGACATACAGACAGACAGTTACACATGCAGACTGTAAAAACAAATGCTCCTTCCTGTGATCGTGTGTTCTTTCTGAGCTTTTGAAGGGAAGGGCAATATGCTAATATCTAATGCTGTTATATTGCATTGTATCAAATACAGTTGTACTGTATTGCATCTCGTGTCTGCTACAGTAAAATGCAAACACTGCAGCGAGATCCATGGTAATCCGCAAATTCCTCATTTCTGAAGCTAAGCGCAGGGAACTAATGGCCCGGTTTCTTACACTGGTTACAGCGGACGTCCCATGCACTGTGCGAGCCCCTTCCTTCATCCAGACTTGGGACTAGCACTGCCTGGCACTAAGGCACGGAGGTGCAGTGGCGGAGCTAACTAGCACGGTCCGTACACGTGGACATTAAATGGCGGGGGCACCCGTTCAAACGGGCAGCGGTGGTGAAGGATCTCATTCTATGGAGAAACATTTACATTTACATTTTTACAATTACACATTTACATTTACATTTACACATTTAGACATGCACTACCTTATTCCAGAGCCACGAGACGAAGCATTGGCGCAATTACTACTGCGGTTCACTGCAATTTGTCCAACTTAATTAGGTCCCTTTAGGTAGCCCCGAGGCAACAATGGGTATGAAGTGTTATCGACTTCAATTTCTTAACTTCGGCATATGAGGGCGGACGGTCAATCCTCTCCCTCGCCACCTCAACTTCCCACCGACAGTGTACGGTCAGTGTACTCATTATATCTGAGTTGGCTAGGGGGCGCAGGCGGAAGAGAAATCTCGAATCAAATTTCTGACCTGGAGATTTGAACCCCTCACCTCTCGGTTGACAGTCCAGCACGCTAACCACTACACCATCGACCACCCCAAGTAGGCTTATAAAGACAGAAGGCATATGAAAGAAACAAGAGGTGACTAACCGTGGATGTTTTCTGAACACTTCTAGAAACCTATGTCCAGTTTTAAAGCATAGAAGTTGCAAAGCGCTCTGTGTCGCAAGCCTACTGCGTTCATGGCAACATTTCTGCCAGCCAACACGTCCTACCATGTACAGACGACGTCTGGCCTAATCCGAAACGCACTTTGCGCCATACATTATAGGCTTATGTGTATGTATAGTTGCATACCTCTGGTGTGCGCACTCACACATGCACACATACACACACACAAACAATACACATACACGCGCTCACCTTCACAAACACGCACGCACACACACACACACGCATACCAAAGGTATATCTATATAACACAATATAGGCCTATGTGAAATAAGACTTTATACATTAAGCCGTGTTCTAGGTAGGCCTATAATAGGTCTGAGACGATGTAGGCCTATCGCGCGGTTGCCTAGGAGCTTCTGATCGAGTCGCAACAAGTTGTTGAATGTTAGACGCGAAGTGATACTCCTGAATGAGCGGCTAATAATTATACACAGGCCTACACATACATACACCGTAGACAAGGGTTGTCCCATATGGGTCGGGTCAGTTTTGGGAAATTCGGTTGCTCGGATCGGGTCGGGTTTTTAAACATCGACCCACGGACGCAATGGTAAACTCCAATTTCTAAAGGCTACTCGAGTATACGAGAAAGCATACAAGTACACAGAATAAGTATAGGAGTAAGTATATAAGAAAGTATATTTTGACCCTACCTACATGCCTATTGATTTTGCTTTGACTAAGCGGCTATGAATAAGATGGTTATTGCGACTGCGCTTTTTTAGAAGCTGTAGAAATCTCGAGATTACGATTACGATAGCTAAGCGCAGGGCACCAGCTTATTCACGAGCGCTGCATTGTGTCAGAATGGTTGTCCACAGATGTCCAGTCCGAGATCAGAGTCCGGTTCCCACAGACAGACAGACAGACAGACAGACAGACAGACAGACAGACAGACAGACAGACAGACAGACAGACAGACATGCAGACAGACAGACAGACAGAGGATGAAGTTGCTAAGGCGGGTTTAACGGATAACTCGACATGGTCTCTATAAACCTCTGCCTTACAAGAGCAGGCTACCTCTAATAATTCCGTAAGCGATTGAAAACCATTTCTTCGATCCTGGATTTCCGTCGTTAGGTCTGGATTGCCTCTCATAAGTCTCTTAGTATCTCTCTGAGTCTCTTATTAGTCTCTCCAAGTCTCTTATAGTCTCTGCCATAAGTGTTTCTTGAAGAAGTGCTAGTGCTATGTAAATCTGCAATTACAATCGCGCGCGTCTGCGCCTATATTGGGCCATCCATTAAGCCTAGTATGTACACAGAAATCCGGAAGAATTGGTCCCCTCCCCACTCTGTACGCAGACTTTTTTTGCACCACCCCGGGGGAGGGGTGCTTGATGCACACCCAGACAGACATGCACCCCGCACCCTATAGAAGGGTCTATATTTAATCCGCGCAGAAACAATACAGGAGCTGAGCTGTGTGATAGTTTAATAATAGCAGTCAGAGGTAGGGTGGATTACAAGCGACACCTCTCCCACAGTCCTACTTCTCCCGATGGTACTTGTCTGATAGCTTCAAAATTGAACTGTGGTTTATTTGGAGGGCAATCAATCTGAAGACCAATATACACAAATTATAGGTTACCCCCCTCCCCCCGGCTCCAGTGCGTACGTACATAATCAGTAGACCTCTCATAAGCAAGCATATGCATTTGGGTTAACCACCCATTCATGCGTACATACTAAATCAATGGCTCCTATCCAGAATAAACAATGATGAAGTCATTAAGAACAAGATTTTTAATTAGTAAGCCAACAGTGCTCGAATTACTACAACAGTCACCTCTGGTGAGATCTTACATACACGTAGCGCCCAGCCAACGCATTCTCACCCAAAGCTGACAGTTTGGAGTTCGTGGACCTTGTAGCATTGTTGAAGAAGAAGTAGAGCAATGTCGACAAGAAGCCGATACTTCTTTTACAACTATAAATTTTCTTCAAGGTTTTCTTTAGACAAATAAATAATCAAGACGAAATGAACACAGTGGCAACACAAGAACTTTCAAGTACAGTATTAACTTATTATTATTCATTTATTATTATTTATTATCCAGACTGCCAAGTGTTTTACAGATTGAACACCTTCTTTTAATCTACCTGCAACATGTTTTGCAGACTGAACACCTCTCTACATGCACTTCTGTAAATTTTCTGTTTGCCAGAATTACTTTTAGTCTTAAACTCGATGCACAGGACACAATGAGTTTACGATAATAATGCCTATGTGTAAATGCCTTGCGGGCTGCGCTCCCTCTTACATCAGGGAGTTTTGCCTCTCAGTCTTGTCCATTGCTGGCCGGAGATTTCTTGGCTTTACGGGACCTGGCTGTTCCTCAACCAGAACATCCACAGCACAGAAGCTTCGCTGTGGTCGGTCAAACTTTCTGGAATAGGTTGCTTGACATAATACAACATGAGCTCCTTGGTCTGTCTTGACCTCTATTCTGCAACTGCTTTACAATGATTCTCGTCGATTCTGACTTTCTGTTGTTTTCTGAGAAGTATCTCTCTTGAATACATGCAATATAATCTGTAACTACAATTAAAATTTGAAAACAAATTCTTTAAAATCCAGAGCAAACTCGCACAAATCCTGACCAAAAGAAGGGGCCGCGGTGGATAAACTAGTTGTTAAGCATCCACTAAGCGTCTAAATCCATATACACACATATATACATACACCGGCCTCAGAGTTAGCTCCAAATCCTACAATTCCCTATTAGAGCCCTAACAACGACCATACCATAATGAGAAAAATGTGGAGGACAAAAAACAACATTGTGGAAACGAGATCCACACGAACTGCACAATTCACTGGAATCATTTACACGCTACGACTACTGTACAACTGCAAGAGAACAAAACAAATCAGTTGGATATGAATCTCGAGAAACACTCACTATGCGCAAATAACAGACAATTTTGCAATCAAGTACAACAGAACTAACTGACACAGTTGGAACCAAATCGAAGGTGAAATTCAATTAACGCCGAATGCGACAGAAGAAAGCAAATCAGTCGGGGATCGAATCCCGAGAAGCGATTCACCGCAAATCATAACGTGCGGGACTGCGGGCTCAGAATAATATACAGTACGACAAAATATTCAAGTGCAAAAGTTAGTTGTTCAGTCTTTTTTCTGTACGCTCTTCGACCTCAGTATCGACCCCTTCGCCGACGCACCGTCCTTGGCCGAGGACTGAGCCGTCTCGGGATGCAGAACGAAGGTCACTCGTTTCTTCCTGTCCGACGTGTCGTGACCGTTCGGACAATCGGCCAGACTCGGGAGGTTCTCGTCCTCGGTTAGTCGCAGTGGTTGCATGTCCTCGTCCTGGTTCGGGACCTTGCTGTAGCGTTCTCCTGCGCTACACGCCAGATTCACCATGACGACGTACACAATAACGCACAGAAATGAAGCGACCAGCAACACGTACATCAGGAGCATCGGGCCCACCTCGGCGAACAGGTACGCAGTCAGCGCCGGCATAACCATCTCTCCCAGCGCGCAGCCGACGACGAAGACTGCCGCCGCCTTTCCGGTGACCTTTATGTACCGTTCGACCCACGATATGCCCGTCGGAAAGATGGAAGCCAAGCCAAAGCCTAGGGTTGCCGACAGAATCCAGAAGATCCTCTCTGGTGGTATGTAGCTCGCGAATACAAAGCTGTCCCATTTATCGATGAGCGACAAGCCCGCAAGTGACAACGTCGACAACATGAGATCGACGATGAGCATTGGCGTCGGATTGAAGCATCGTGCGAGGAATATGGCCGCAAAACGCCCGAAAGCAAACGAACCCCAGTACACGGACGCGATCAACGCCGCCTCCTTCTTGTCCCATTTGTACCACTCTACGGCGAACCTCGAGACAAGGCTACCGTACGTAACTTCGCCGCCGACATAAAGAAAGTAAAACACAAACAGCAGGATCAGCATCTGTATTCGAAATCCGCTCCTCTCCGGTCGGACGGTGTATTCGGATTTCAGCGTATCTATGCTCTTTGACGAGCTGCCAGACTTCCTCTTGCAGCAGTACATCATGACAAACCCAAGAGATATAAAGCCGACAAAGATTGCTATAATTAGGTATGCGTATTTCACGGGCGAAGTACCCTCACTCATGGCAGGAAAAGTACTCTCGATCGTGACAGGAAAAGTACTCCCGATCGTGACAGTCACAGTACTCTTGATCGCGGGGGGCGAAGTAGTCACGTTCAGGACTGAGGCGTTCTGAGATATGTTGACCAGGTGATTCTTGTTCAGAGATATGTTGACCGGGTTGTCATGTAGGAACGGAGTCGCTAGGAGAGGTGCAAAGAATGCGCCGATGCCAAACGCAAAGTGGAGAGACTGCATGTGCGGTCCGTTGTCGCAGCCCCAAGTCTCGAGACACATCAGATTTCCTCCTGTGACAGAAATAAAATAAATAAAAAGCCAGTCACATATGAAATATGTGCATCACATCTAATCTAATCTAAATCTAAAGACATATAATAGTGCCGTTAGAGAAATCAGAAGCCAGGCTATGGTGGGTAGAGAAATCAGAAGCCAGGCTATGGTGGGTAGAGAAAACAGAAGCCAGGCTATGGTGGGTAGAGAAATCAGAAGCCAGGCTATGGTGGGTAGAGAAATCAGAAGTCAGGCTATGGTGGGTAGAGAAACCAGAAGCCAGGCTAAGGTGGGTAGAGAAATCAGAAGCTAGGCTATGGTGGGTAGAGAAACGAGAAGCCAGGTTATAGTGGGTAGAGAAACCGGAAGCCAGGCTATGGTGGGTAGAGCAACCAGAAGCCAGGCTATGGTGGGTAGAGAAACCAGAAGCCAGGCTATGGTGGGTAGAGAAACCAGAAGCCAGGTAATAGTGGGTAGAGAAACCAGAAGCCAGGTTATAGTGGGTAGAGAAACCAGAAGCCAGGCTATGGTGGGTAGAGAAATCAGAAGCCAGGCATGGTGGGTAGAGAAATCAGAAGCCAGGCTATGGTTGGTAGAGAAATCAGAAGTCAGGCTATGGTGGATAGAGAAACCAGAAGCCAGGCTATGGTGGGTAGAGAAACCAGAAGCCAGGCTATGGTGGGTAGAGAAACCAGAAGCCAGGCTATGGTGAGTAGAGAAACCAGAAGCCAGGCTATGGTGGGTAGAGAAAGCAGAAACCAGGCTCTGGTGGGTAGAGAAACCAGAAGCAGGCTATGGTGGGTAGAGAAAGCAGAAGCCAGGCTATGGTGGGTAATGGGTATTAACAAGTTGAAAGAGAAATTAACCACAAAAATTACTTCACATATAAATGAATATCACACAAAGTGAAAATTATACCTACATTCAGATAACAAATTAACCACACAAACATGGGTAGAGAAATCAGAAGCCAGGCTATGGTGGGTAGAGAAATCAGAAGTCAGGCTATGGTGGGTAGAGAAACCAGAAGCCAGGCTAAGGTGGGTAGAGAAATCAGAAGCTAGGCTATGGTGGGTAGAGAAACGAGAAGCCAGGTTATAGTGGGTAGAGAAACCGGAAGCCAGGCTATGGTGGGTAGAGCAACCAGAAGCCAGGCTATGGTGGGTAGAGAAACCAGAAGCCAGGCTATGGTGGGTAGAGAAACCAGAAGCCAGGTAATAGTGGGTAGAGAAACCAGAAGCCAGGTTATAGTGGGTAGAGAAACCAGAAGCCAGGCTATGGTGGGTAGAGAAACCAGAAGCCAGGCTATGGTGAGTAGAGAAACCAGAAGCCAGGCTATGGTGGGTAGAGAAAGCAGAAACCAGGCTCTGGTGGGTAGAGAAACCAGAAGCAGGCTATGGTGGGTAGAGAAAGCAGAAGCCAGGCTATGGTGGGTAATGGGTATTAACAAGTTGAAAGAGAAATTAACCACAAAAATTACTTCACATATAAATGAATATCACACAAAGTGAAAATTATACCAGCAATCACATAACACAAACCACAGTAAGATAAAACCGCACAAAACTTAATTTCATAAAAGATTCTTAACGTTTCCTAAGGCTTAGCTTCCAAGTGCAATTTAGAACTTTGTTGACAGTTTGTATCAACTTTTAGCTGCACTGTTTTGTGTAAAAATTAACCACACAAACATGAACATCATACTAAATAAATAATTATAATTAACCATAGCAAATCGAACCTCATAAAAATTACACACATGGTCAAACAAACAAATTTTTAGTTGTAAAACAAAAGAATAAGAAATGCAGCAGTCCCTTTTCAAAAGCTAGCCTTGAGTCAACCATGGGTATGAAGTGCTAGCGACTTCATTTTCTTAACCTTGGATTACGAGGGTGGGTGGCCAGTTCTCTCCCTCGCCATCACATCTTCCCACAGACAGTGTACAATCAGTATACTCGATATAGCCTAGTTGGCTAGGATGCGCAGGTGGAGCAAAACTGTCGAACCAAATATCTGCTCTCGCGAGAATTTGAACCCCTAATCTCTGAATTAACCATCCAGCATGCTAACCACTACACTACCGAGCATCCCCAATACCAAAACAGAAATAAAATGGGGCAAAAATGCTATACCCTCTACCCGAACAGTCACCACAAAAACTAGCAAAAATGTCTCGCTTCCAATCAAACCACACAGACCACTACTTCAAAGTACCTGTATCGAGGAATCCCATCGAAATTCCTTGAAGCATGATCATTATTGCTAGCCACACCAACTTTCTGCACCATGGCGCTGTTGCTGTAGCCACGGCAGTCACGATCATCGAGACGCTAAGAAGGCAGGGCTGGTTGAGGTGGTCGAACAACACGCCCCCGACGACGGACCCGAGCAGGTACCCGACAGAGCGACTCGTGAAGATCAGCGATATTTGTTTGATGGTGGAACCAGTGTTGTTCTCCAACTCGATAAGCGTTGGTCCAGGAATGGCAAAACACAGGCCCTGAATGTTAAAACAAAACATCAAAGTAAAAATTATATTACATGAATTTATCAGAAAAACATTGCAATCACTACAGTGACAGTTTGCAATGTCAGGTTGGGAGCAGCTCTGAACAGCTTGGCGTGGAGGTACTATGCAAATTTACAATGAAAATAACGTTCACAAAATTACAATTTACATTTACAATTACAATTTAGTTTACAATTTATATTTTCAATTGAAATTTACTGTAACATGTTCTAAACAGAGATACAGTTTTAGGTAAACAACTATTTGGCATTGATTTAATTAACCACACTTCATTTAAATCTTCATTAAACATTTCATTTCACGCTTCTCTTATTAACTTATCTTCAACTGGTACTATAAAAATGCCTAAAAAATTCAATTAGAACTGTGCAATTTTATGCTTCACTTAGCACTTTAATTTAACGCTTCATTTAACACTTATTTAACAGACTGTTTAACTTGCCCTAGCAAGAAGCCTCCTATTTAAGTAAGCAAGTATTTTGGTCGTTAGCAAGTTTGTCCAATTAAACAATAATCAGTACAAACACTAAATACCTTTGATTAGGTAGCTCTATGAAATTTTTCTACTGTAACTCAATCTATCGTTTGAACTTAACAGTGCACAAGGAATTTAAATGATGCTGTAACCGTCTTCCACAGGAATTGTGGCTTGAGCTGCTCAGCCTTTCTCTTCCTCTATTCCAGAAATGCCTGAACACCATTTTGATTTGATAGTGATAGCGCTGACTTGGGTCGGGAGCGCCTCTGAATCGCTGAGTGGTGCTTTTATAAATGTGCTCTATTACAATATCAAAATTTTACAATTACAATGAATGTCTGTCTGCAAATCTGGTCAATTTCTGTGGGTCAATCTAACAAGACTTAGAGGCAGCGTAAGGACACTTAAATCAGTGCATCTAAATAAAATTAAATACGTCAGTATGTCGTCTAACAAGACGAAATAAGTCAGGAAAAAATCAGGAAGTGCATTCCACTCCAGCTTCTTCCAAACCCAGAAGTTAATCGCAAGGTACAATGGCGCTAAATAAAAGCCATGTTTACAATTACAACTACATACCAGTCCAAAAAACGATGCAGACAGTATCACAGTAACCATCAGCTTGTTGCAAGTCATTTGCGTTTCCTTTCGACCGCCTCTCGCGATCGCGACCATGTCGTCCCTCTCAAAAATCACGTCGTCGTCTCCGTCCGCCATTTTGCTGCCAACACACGCCTCGCCAATGAATTATCACGCGTATATTTTTTACAAAATTCCCGATTTAAATTTAATAACCAATTAACGTGCGACAGGCCTGCTCAGAATCTCTAAGTTTCGCCTCGTAAAAACTCTCGCATGGACCAAGCGTCGTATTCTAAACGAAAACAACAGCCTACTACTGCAATATCGAATTCTTATCGACTTTTAACTAGTAAAATTTACGATAACCTGCAAACCGAAATTTTCGATAAATAAACGAGATCGTGTTTCTCTGCATAGATGTAATTTGTCAAGATTCACACGCAGTTACCGTATTTGCGTGAATAGGCGCCCAGTAACGCCCCTTCACGGCAGGGAGCCTATCCGATTCTCAAAAACCCTATTCCACGAAGAAGAAGAAGAGCAATCCCTTAATTAAGCTAGCCCCACAGTATTATTTATGCTGTGTTAGCCCATGAGTATGAATTGTTAGCGATTTCATTTTCTTAGCCTCGGCATATGAGGGCGCCACAGGGCGGATGGCCTTCAGTCCTCTCCCTCGCCGTCTCATCTTCCAGCCGACAGCGTAGGTCAGTGTACTGAATTATAGCTTAGTTGGCTAGGGGCGCAGATGGACCAGACATCTCAAACCAAATTTCTGCGGGGATTTGAACCCCCGACCGCTCGGTTGACAGTTCAGCACGCTAACCACTATACTTTTAATTTTAATTTTACTTTACAAGTTATCAGTTTAAATTTCAGAGAAAATTCTGAAAGCTTTCTTAATACAAGTATGGATAATGATGATGCTGACGACGACGACGACGACGACGACGACGACGATGATGATGATGAAAGCCCATGAACATGTGCCGTGATTTAAAACACAAACGCAGATTACACCGAGAATCTTATTCATCGGTCGATATGCTTTGATGGCTGAGAAACTAATTTTATTGCAATTTTTGTAAAATAATCATATGGCGCTTGTAAAATATTATTATCTATTCTTTAATTAAGTTGTAGACAGATTAGGCCTACACGTCTTCTGAACTACTTAAACCCTTGATAGATTATATTTATATCATTTCAGGTAATTAATATCATGATTATTTTTATATTATTATAATCAGACGTCTCTTGCCGATAACTAATACATCTTCCATTTAAATGTCAAGGACAACTGTTGTTCCTTAGCATGTTGTTTGCGAAGTTAAAAGAGCTTTTATAAATTGTAAGTTTATTTCAAAGTTCAGTTTTAGAATCTTGTAAACTATTTAAAAAGCAAGAAAATCTATCTTAAAGGTGTTTCAATGATATAGGCATTATAATTGAATTAATGCATTATGAGCGATAATAGGCGTTTTCAACGCACCGTGTATAGCGGTAATCGTAAACGTATCGTAATAGTAAACTCCAAATAGTAAAATATCCAAAGCGCAACTTGAAAGCTAAGTGCAGGGCAACAGTTTATTGACGAGTGCTGCTTCACGTCCGTATATGTTCAGTGAAGACCCGAGTCCGGTTGCTAGAGAGACCAGGGAGAGGAGGCAGAGTAGCTGCTAAGGCGGGTTTCGTTTAAGTCGAGAAAGATTGGATGGCGGAGGATCAGATGAGTGATCATGAGTCAGGTAGGAATATTTGCCTCTTAGGCTCGGCCTCTGCATATCTGAGGGCGCTTTGTTGCTTCACCCAGGATGTGCAGGGCCGCCACTCTCCATTCCTTTGCGCAGTGAGCTTTTTGTCCCTTACGCATGAACCTTTATCGGGCAGCGTTTGGACTTTTTCTGTTATTGGCCCTTTGGTCTGAAATGGGCTCCCTCTGGCTTTGTGCTTGTGCCTATGGTTTTTCTGATACGTTTTATTGCAATCTTAAGACTGTCCTTTTCAGCCGGGGCTGGGTCAGGAGCACTCCCAGGGGCGTCTACACCATAGAAACCGTGGAGCTCCATCCAAGAAATAGGGGGGAGATCTGTCAGTGTGTGTGCCACCATTTTAGGGGGCAAGGAAGGAGGAGGGGGAAAAGAGGGGAGGGGAAATTGCTCCAATTACTTCGGGGGGATAGACGCCCCTGAGCACTCTTGAGTAGATACCTTGAAGGGGCGCTATATAAATTCTCGTAATGAATGAATAAATACTAAGGTATTTGTTTATTTGTTACTGTACTTGTTTTTTGTTAGAAAACAGCAAGATGCTTAGAAACTGGAAACAACTTTGCCAACCGTCTAGCCACCTGAAATTCGGATATTTCTACCCAACTGTGACATTGAAAGAAATCACAAGACGTGGGCAGATTTTACGCAAGCAGACCTTCGTATCATTGTGTTATGGTTGCAATCTGAAAATCAACAAGTTTCATGTCCCTCTAACTAATACTGAGTCGACTCTAAAATGTGAAGCTCGTAGATGCTTACACCAGTCAGATTCTGTAAAGCCAGACTTCAGCACTTCAAATAAGACTGCAGATGTTAAGTCGAACTACACCAGAGACAATAATCCCGATTGGACAGTTCACGAACGTCTCATCACGACATGCGCTGGCCTTTGGGAAGACAATCCAGATGGGTCTAACTTCATCGTGAGTTATGTCGACACCGCCTCGCAGCTTACGAAGACGGAGAAGAGTCGAATGCCCACGGTGCTCGCAGTTGCTCGAGATCTTGCACATTCGGATTCTTTGAAGCCTTTGCTCGGGTCTCTTGCTCACAACGGCTTTCGTGTCATAATGCCCTATCTTGTGGGTTGGTATGCATTCCTTGCCAATTTGTTTAGCATGTACCTACAATTATGCAATTAATTACAATTATTATTGTCGATTTAACTATGCCAATAATTAAATAATTGGGGTTAAGGATTTCTAAAAGGTTTAGAGCTCTGGATGCGTTTGTAAGTAGAATTATACAGTTGTATAATTGTTCAATAATCTACAATTATACAATTAATTACAATCATTATAATCAATTAAACTATACCAGAAATTTGGGTTGATGATTTGAAAATGGTTCAGAGCTCTGGATCTGAGCGTCTGTAGAGCACATTTTAGAAAATCTCTCCAAAGCTTTGAACTTTGAGTGTGAAAACTAACAGAAAGTAGGAAAGGGTGAGATTTATAAGGGGTAGAAAGGAGGGTCTTGCCTTCTCACTTGTTCAGATTATCTCCCATTGAAGATACAGTGTGAATTAGTGTTGTAAAGCATCGTGTACATTTGGGCATTCTCACGTATGTGAATTGTGTAAATATAGGCATTCTCATGTGCGTGTCTGTGAATTAATGTTGTAGAGCTCTGTGCAAATATGCGATTACACTAGGTTGTGTGAATTCAATTCTGCTTCTTAACCGCTTCAGCATACGATTTGTTCTGAAGCACATTTATTTTAAATGAACATTGATAGTTAAACATAACTGGCAGAACAAAATACTGTCTTAAGACCAGGTACTCGACTTACAGACACTCAGTATACACCAGAGTACTTGGTACTTTTCAGGTGTCTGTGCATAACACCAAAGTTTCAGGTTTTACTTGCTTTTCTCAAACGAGACATTGGAATATTTACCAGGAATCTGTTTTGTTAACCCCCAGGTTCCGAATTGACGCGAGGCTTGGCGCACATGGATGAGGAGCGATTCTCGCACATGCTTGGTGAGCGTTCCGCATTTCTGTTGGATTTTATAAGCAGCACAGGTGTCCACAGGTATGATGATTGATTGCCTCACCTTTTATTCTCTTCCTCTTGTAATTTGCTGTTCGAAATTCAGTATCTTCTTACTCATACTCTCCCCATTACAAGGTGAACGCTTAACCAATCATGTCCTACTTCTTTGAAAACAAGTTGACTTGTACAGTCCACTTGTACATTATCCTACCATTTCAAACTCTACATTATCCTATCTTTTTAAAGCATCATATGACTGCCATTCACCTTTTTGAATTCATATACGGTGCCCTTTCCTTCGGCCTTGACTGTGCTATGGCGCTATACAAATTGTTTTATTATTTTTTTTATTATTATTATTTTCGTACCATTTCAAACTGTAACTGGCCACAGCTGTTGTCTGATCCTTCCAAAAAAGACTTGCAGACTGTTTCCACTATAAACATTTACCTATGTGACGATTCATGTTGCAGGTTCCTAAAACGTTTCTCTATTAAATGAAACCATTCAGCTCTGGTCTTTGTACTTAATTTAATTTCATTACCGCTGATATGTTAATTTATCTATTCCTATTTGTTTTTCTGTTAAGTATGCACAAGATTTCTTGATCGCTTGTTTTAGGTTTGACGTAGCGCTTGGGCACTGCTTGGAATGTTTTCCGATTCTGACTCTGGCCTCAAATTTTCAAATCTTCGACAGTGTTGTCTTCCTCTGTCCTATTCCAGGACACGTTCCACCCAGGTAAATGCAATTGTAATTGCAGTCTGACATTTATAAAGCCCCATATCAAGAAAATTCTCATTGAACCAGTGAAATTACTGTCGAATAATACACCCTTCAGGTACGTGCAAAACAGCAGAAGGGACAAACTTAGGAGCTCAAGCCACAGCTCTCGAGAAATGCGATTCCAGCTGGTGGACCCAACATAGGCAAAGCTTCTGGACTGAGCTGTAGCAATATGTATACGAGTGATAGTCAGGAGTCCATGGGCAGCCAACCAAAGGGTGCAATGACCTGGGACCAAGGAGACTGAAATGAAGAAGTCCCTAAATGTTTAATCGTAATAATAAATTTAACTAGTGAACACTCGTGTTTATAATTATTTTTAAGATGTACAAACAATATATAATAACAGTAAAACTAATTTCTGTTGTTTCTAGGTGGATCCGACCACTGAAGACAAGCCTGAAAATGTTACATTGGTTTAAGAGTTCAATTTATTGGCCGTTTGCCGCGCTCTATTTTCGTACCTACGTTCGGCCAAAAGTTTCAACCTTTCGTCAAGCCACTGCAAAAGAGCTTCACTTGTGCGTTGAAATATCTCATGGCATCAACTATGATACGGTAAGCAAACTATTCTGGGACTTCCAATTAATCGTTTTGTGACTTACAATTGACTAAGCATCAATCGATGGCACTGAGCAATTGTGCATTATGGACTTGCTCAAGGTCCCAACACAGTAACTGTCTCAGAGGAGGAGATGGCTCAATCCTGTACTCTGTGTTAAAGGTGAGCGCTCTAACCAATCGGCTACCGTGTCAAACAGTTTGATCATGTGATTTTATTAACCATTTTGGATTCTTCAGACTTTGTGTTGTTGATGGTAAAATTTGAAAGGCAGCCATATATTTTTTGTGAAGTACTTAAATGGCTGTCATTATCTTTTGTTAGGTGCTTACAAAGTTGCCATATCTTGTGTGAGGTGTTTAGAAGGTACTTTATCTTTTGGGAGTACTTAAAGGCTGCCATATCTAGTGGCGTCTGCCAGTGGGGGGAGGTGGGGTTTGGGAGAACGATCTCCCATGATTGCCAGAAGTGGGGGGTTTAACGTTCTGGATAAAAACTGGGGGTTGTTGATTTCTGATAATATATTTATTTTATGTATCATGTATGTTATCTAAAACACATGTTATCTCAAAGAGTAATTTACAGTTCTGTGTGACTTCTGAGCCTCTTATATGTAAGTCGACCATAGTGGGGGTTTGGGTTTGTTCTTCATTTCCAGGTGAGGGTGGTTTGACACCACTGCCCATATCTATCATGAGGCACTACAGTCACTATGGTGTCTTGAAAGCTGACTAACTAACTTAGTAAAACATGGTTTTCATAGACTGCTACTTTGAAATAAAATTCTGTAAACAGGTATCTGGGTTTGCAACGATGTTAGAGTCGCGTCGAATACCAATCCTCTACATCTACTGCGACGCTGACCCAATGGTAGACTCGAAACTTAGTGGAGAATTTGCCGAAATATTTGGAATAACTTCCGAATTGACCGACTCGTACGACACAGCGGGTCAGCTTGTTGAAAAAGGTGAGTCTTTGGCAGCCATCCTGTGCAAACGTGACCGAAACTGAGTAGTTTTTAAAGCAATTCTCATTTTTAACTGTATAGTAACTCGTTTGGAACTTGTGAGTTCTTGCGATGGTTACAGTTATCAAGAAATAGTACTTAAAATGCTTAAAAGGCTACCATATCTGTTGTGAGGTACTCAAAAGGCTGCTGTATTTTTTGTGAGGTACTTAAGTCTTTAATTCTCAGTGCTTGATGCTTGGCTTTTGATAGTGACACGTAATAAATACAGAGAGAATAATAATAAATTTTGTGCTGTTTGTTTTTCAGCAACTGGGTCGTCCGCTCGTTATGCGAAGGCTCTGCGCTTCTCTGCTCAGACTCATTTTCCGCAAAACGAAAAGCGTCTTCAAGACATAATTATTAAAGAACTGATGGAACTTTACAATGACACTTTAGCAAAGAGAACACAGAAAACCACCAGCTGACCAGCGTCAGAACAGTTTTAGGAATTCGTAGAAGAATTTCATGCAGTATTTAGTGGATGTGTTTGTTTTAAACAATATGACATGTCTGAATTTTTATCCTTTAAATCTTAACTACCATGCCAGCAATTTCTACATATTCTAAATATTCTCATTCCCAACTAATGCTTCTGCTCATCCACCATTCTCAGGCTTGTCTAATTATCACCCCACAGATGTTTTACTCCAAAACGAAAGTCCCACAACTTCAAGATTTGATGCCCTAATCCACTCGATAATTAATCTGCCCTCCAAGCTTTCTCATCCTATCTGCCCTCCAAGCTTTCTCATCCTCAACGAAACCCACCTTAGGGGCTTCTCTGCCTCCTCTCTCTCGTCTCTGCCAGTCGGACTCGGGTCATTACTTGCCGTCTCTGGACAACGCCTCTGATACAATGCAGTGCTCGTGAATAAGCCAGTGCCCTGCGCTTAGCTTTAGAGTAGTGCTTTAGAATTCTGGAGTTTATGATTAGGGTTTTAGATGGGACCCACTTGGGCTTTGTATAGGTCCAGTGTGGGAATAAGGGTCCTTTTTTGTTTCAGAGGATCCCTGCCTGTCCACGTGGATGTGAATATTTGTTTACGTGTAAATTTGTTTCATATTGAAGATTTTGAAGATAAAAATAAATCTTTGTTTTCATTATGAATTTCTGATAGTATTTCAGTTCTGTGTCTGATTTTTTGTTTCTGAAGAAATTTGTATATATTGAAACATAATATTTTAATATTTGAAGAAATTCTCTCGAATTTTGGGGGGCATTGCCCCGGCTCCTTAATTATTGGAGGGCACGTGCCCCGGCTGACCACCCAGAGTCTACGCCTATGGATCCTTATGGTCTTAAATTCGACGTCATGGATTTGGGCCTCGCTAACTTGCGTTTCGTTAAAAGCGTTTTCAGTCATTCACCTCGCGGCGCTTCTCGTAGTAAGTTACGTCATCCAGTAGAGGGTCTGAGTAATATGTCTTTACCGAGCACTATTATTGAAAAGAAAATTATTTACCATTATAAAAACACGTTAAAACTGTGGAATTTTTAGATTGTTTTGTTGATTCAGTATGTATCTTGCTCAAGAAGACTGTCTAAATGCCGTGTGAAAGTGGTTCGAAGCTGGATTTCGAGTCGTGGATGAACAGTGCCGGTCGCGTCTTCTCCACCCAGCTGACCGGGGAACAGAAGTTGAAGTTTCTGAACCATGTGATAGGACTTTGTTCGGCCACCGAAATTCACGAGTTTTCGGTTGGGTTGCCAGATCTGCTATATCGAGATTTCATAACACTTCTGCCAACAGAACTGTCGCATATACTTCTATCCTATTTCGACGTCAAGACGCTGTTAACAGCCTGTCAGGTGAAGCATTTATTTTAACTCAATAAATAATAACGTATGATATAGCATCGTTTATGTGTTATATACAGACCGTGTGTATCATTGGATTATGGTTGTAACGCAGCTGAAAAGATCCTTGAATATTTCTGAGACGTATGTAAAGAGACGCATATATACCCAATTGTTTGTTTGTTTGAATGATTGATTGATTGATTCATACATACATACATACATACATACATACATACATACATACGTTCGTACGCTCATTAATGACATGTATATAGCATCCATTCAAGATATATATCCAGAGACATGTCTAACCCTGGCGAAAGAGAAGAGGTTTGAGCCTTGGTGAGAGGCATAAGTATTGTCGCTGGTGAGAAGGACTTTCAGATAGAGAGGGAGGCTATTCCAGGGAGAAGGCCCAACCATTTGCAATTGCCTTACGTTAAACAGGTTAACTAGCAGTAACTGTAATCGAACTGACTTCTTATTTTTAGGTATGTCGAAACTGGAACCGGATGATTAGTGGCAACAAACAGCTCTGGAGACGACGCAGTGTACAGTGGGGTTTCCGAATTCCGGAGGAGCAACAACAGGAAAATGCGTTGTTTTATAAGCAGCTCTTCTTGCAAAATTCTCTTGTCCATTGGTGGAAGAGCTCGTGGAAAACGGTGAAACTCGACGGACACGGAAAAAGTGTCATGGCACTGTACTATTACAATGGGAGGGTTGCAACAGGTATTCTGAAATTTACATACGTGTAAATGTAATGTAAATATCTTAAATTTTTCAGCGCCGCACAGCACCCACGTCAGGGAGACTATTTTTGCTGACGGGCGCTGTTTCAAATCAGGTCCGTAAGAACCATGTTCTTTCATCTGTTTCGGTGCCAGGTCAGATTCTGGGAAGGTCATGCTGGCAGATACCTTGTCACACTGATGTTATACATATGATAAATATATGTGACAGTGATAATTATAACAAAAGTAATAATAATAATTTTTGGTTACAAAACTGGGACAAGGCTTGATCTGTGAAAAGTCAACCATTTTCTACCCCAACCTGATTTTTTCATCCCTGAGATTGGATTATTTGTACCTTACTGAGGGATCACTTCTACCTCCGATAAAACCAATGAGAATAACAACAGTAAATAGATTATCCAAATAAAATAATAATAATAATAAATTGTTGTCCAGAAGTGTTCCATGTTCTTATGTAATTTCAGGTGCGGATGATCGGACGGTGCGCCTCTGGTGTTGTGAAACGGGCCAGTGCCTTTCTGTCTTCACGACTCACTCGATTTCCGCCGTCAAGTTCGACGATCACTTCCTTGTGACGGCTTCGTTTGATCGAACCGCTGCATCTTGGGATGTAAGAACAGGGAAGCAACTGCGGTGCTACATGGGTCACGTTGCAGCCGTCTTTTGCGTCGACTTTGACGCACGGCTCGACATTCTCGTCACTGGATCTGCTGATGGAACTTTAAAACTCTGGTCATTGTCAAAAGGTGATCTTTTGCGCACGCTCGAGAGTCCTGACCGTTCGAACGAGATGTTCAGGCTGTGGATATTAAGTGTGCAGTTGTACTGCAACACGAATTGGCATGACAGTTTCAGCGTTTTGGCAAGCAATGAGAAGAGTGTATTTTGCTGGACGATAGATGCTTTGAGTACGACCGTTGTGACCTCCGAGGTTCTGTTCAATTCTGTATCGATCCATGATCGTCTTGTTGGGTGGGAGGTTGACGGTTCGTTTCTTACAGTCATGTCACAGATGGATATGTTTTATCCATCGTCAAATGCAATTGGAGAAACTATTTACGAGTTCAGCGAATCCACTGGAAGCAGGTTTGTCGTTAGGAAAAACAACATTTTCCCTCTGTCAAAACAAATTGAGATTTATTCGTATCTGGGAAGCGGAAAGTGCTTCAGCGCATTTCTTGGCGAACGCAACGAAGAGGCAACTCTCTGCATTATGAGACGCAACTCTGAAATTCCTCCGGTTCTAATGAATTTTCCTTCAAAGTTCAGGTAATCAGAATATTTCTTATTGCTGGATCCTTGTAAATTTGGTATGCCGAAAACGAAGGAAAGAAGAACATTGTCATAACACTTTAATGAAGAGCGTGTACTAAAATGTATGGAGAATTAATCCCTCTTGTCGTTAAAAGGTTAAGCAAACCTCAAGATGTTGTCAATGACAGGAAGTGCTAGCAACTTCATTATTCTTATCCTCAGCATACGAGGACAGGTGGCCTGTTTTCTCCCTTGCCGCCTGACCATCCTACTGAAAGTGTATGGTCGGTGTACTCATTTTGTAAATGAGTTCACTAGGGGTGCAACTGGAGCAGGTATTTTGAAACATCTTGTTGTGCTGGCAGGGATTTGAACCCCATTTATGATCCAACGTGCTAACCAATTATTGTGTGCCCCAAATGTGCTGGTATTGACTGTTTTCAATAATGACACTACACGCTAACTTTTGAATTCATCACAAAACATGAATTGCGAGGAATTTTAATATTTTTTGTTTTGATATTGACAGTTATTAAATGCGATAATTTTAGATGACCGAATGCTATGCATGCTCTGCTAGTGACTGATGACTGCTAAAGGATTTTGTTTGCCTAGCAGGTTTTGTCAAAAACTTTGTTTTATTTACTTTTACATTTTGCTAAGGGTTTGTTTACTGGTCATAAATCTATACTCAGCAACACAGGGGTAATCTGGTCGCGCCATATGTCGCATTCTACCGCAGAGGCGCGTTTACACGTAGGCACACTAGGCACGCGCCTAGGGCCTCTAAATCTCGGAGGGCCCCCAAACGATGGAAAATATTTGTCCAATTATAGAGTTATCCAGTGTCAGTTTTGTAAACTAAAATCATTAAATCAAATAATTTCTCCTTCCTTGAAAATAAGGTTCTATAACTAATCATATTGACAGGGTCCATGTCAATAACGCTCACAAAACCGCTTCAAGTTCGACTTCAGACTCTCAAACTACAAGTTCAGAAGGGCCCCCCAAAATGTTTGCGCCTAGGGCCCCGATTTCTGTAATGAGCTTCTACTTTCCATGCCTCTGTTTCGCAAGCAGTTGAAGACCATTCTGTTCAATCGTGGTCTTGTGTAGTCAGGTCAAGAGCACCTCTGATGAGGAGTTTTCAGTGATGGGCAATAGTTAACTAAAAATTTGCTAACTTTTAATTTAACTAAAATTATTTTTTTTACTTAAAAATTTTTAGTTGCTAACTAAAAAGTTTAACTAAAAAAATCAGCAATATGCAACTATTTTTCCACAGTGAACATTGAACACTGTCAGAAAAAAACATCTTTTATTGTGAAAATGTTTGTCGTAAAAAGTTGGAAAAAGTTTAACTACTTTTTTTAGTTTAGTTAACTAATTTCTAAAATCAGTTGCCAACTTTAGTTAAACTACTTTTTTTTGTTGGAAAATAGTTTTAGTTTAACTTAAAAAATAGTTTAGTGCCCATCACTGTGAGTTTTCTTTGAGAGGCTCTATATAAATAAGCAGTTACAATTACAATAGGTTGCTCTAGTTTGTGACATTTGTGTTTCTGTAGGCCAACACGAAGAGCGATTGATAGGACCGTGACGCTGTGTGACCGGGAGTGGATGGATGGCATCAGCAGTGACATCTTTGGACAGTCGTTTCTGGCGGTCGTCTTTTGGAACGATTCCGTTCGCGTTTTAAAGTTTGATTCGAACGAAAGGCCGTCGTGATTTTTTTGTGATGCGAAACCCGGTGTTGATCGTAATTCGTTGATCTCGGTTTATTTCCAATTGCTGTAATAAAAGAAATAATTGGTTCACAGGAATTTGTTGGTTTTATTTGTCTTTTGAGTATCTTTAGTTATATCTTGTGGGTACAGGGTAGAAGGACTGTACAAGGCCATTGTCATGGGTACAAAAGGCAGGTGCTGTACAAAGGTCACCATCATGATGACAGGAGAAGGACTGTACAAAGACTTCTTAGGGACAGAGGAGGAGGACTAGGTTAAGGCCATTCTGGGGACAGAGGAGGACTATGTTGAGGCCTTTTTGGGGACAGAGGATAAGGACTATGTAAAAGCCACTCTGGGGACAGAGAAAGAGTATGTAAAGGCCATTAATCTGGGACAGAAGGATTATGTTAAGGCCATTCTGTGGACAGAGAAGAGCTATGATAAGGCCATTCTGGGGACCGGGAGAAGGACTATGTAAACTCCATTCTGTGGAGAGAACGAGTATGTTAAGGCCATTCTGGGGACAGAAAAGGACTATGTTAAGGCCATTCTGGGGACAGGAGAAGGACTATGCTAAGGCCATTCTGGGGACAGGAGAAGGACTATGTAAAGGCCATTATGGGGAGAGAATACGTTTGCAAAGGCCAGAGAAGGGGACAGAGTAGGACTATGTTAAGGCCATTCTGGGGACAGAAAAGAAGGACTATGTAAAAGTCATTCTGGGGACAGATGAGAAGACTATGTTTAGGTCATTCTGGGGGCAGAGAAGGATTATGTTCAGGCAATTCTGCAGACAGAGAAGGATTGTGTTAAGGCCATTCTGGGGACAGAGGATAGGGACTGTTAAGGCCATTTTGGGGACAGAGGATAGGGACTGTTAAGGCCATTCTGGGGACAGGAGAAGGACTGTTAAGGCCATTCTGGGCAAAGAGGAGAAGGACGTACTGTTAAGGCCATTCTGGGGATAGAGTAAGAGGAATATGTAAAGGCCATTCTGGGGACAAAGGAGGGCTGTGTTAAGGCCATTATGGGGACAGAGGAGAAGGACTGCGAAGGCCATTATTATTAGGAGAAGAGAATTGTTGTACAAGTGCAACCGGTTGTTACTAATTTCTGTAACTGCAATTAGGCCAACCTTAATAATTTGGCTTTTGAGATGAGTCACTTACTTCTTCTTCGCCTTCAGGCTGGTATTAGTCCCACGCAGTGCTTTTTTTCTGGAAAAAAGGTTCCGGAATGGAACAATAGGTTCCGGAACGGAATAATTATGGGCGGTCTAAACTCCAGAGAAAAACGGGATTGGGGGTTAGGAGGGGTCTCAATTAATACTGAAAACAGTTCAAAACACAAATTAAATAAAATTACTAAGTTATTATTTTTGTTATTAAAATAAATAAATTATTTTTTATTACCTGAAAAAAGGTGCCGGAACGCCGTTCCGGCGCGTTCCGGCTGAAAAAAAGCGCTGGTCCCTCGCTGGGGAGGGGTCAGCCACTCCGATCCTCTGTCTCCATCCTGCTCAGGCCCAGAAGCCTGAGGGCCTGCTGAACCATGTCTGCGTCATGTTATGCTTGAAACGAATGGCATCGCTTCTCTCCCTGAAATCTTTGCTCTCGAGGCACCTTTAAACACCGTAGGCTAAATAAGTCATCAGACGGAACATTTAACCCTCTAAGGGACAAGATTTTTGTTTGTTTGCAAAATGTTCAAAACTAACACAAATACATTGTCTATGGTTCTCCTGTCAACATCATGTAGTTTATTTGATGCTTAGCAGTACACGTTTGCAATATGGCCACTTTTATTTTATGGGACAGAATGATATGTCCCATTGTCCGTTAGGCAGTAAAAGTACATTTTGGTAACAGTCTTGAAAATTGTTGGACTGTGTTGCCTAAATGTCAGATTACGATCATTGACCATGTAGCAACGAGTTTAGTTGCACAGTTACGAAAGTTAGTTAGTGTGGAACTCGATGAAACAGTTATGATCACTTTGCAAACACAGAGCAACACTGCAGGTGGCACACTGAAATCTTGACCGGTTATCTTTACCCCTCTTGTGACAAAGCTTGCATCACTTGCTGTCGGGCATGCTGTGAGGCAAATGATCATGTATCATCGCTGGAGACGCCTTTCTCTTGATGTCTCCAGTCGGAAAAGTATTCTTTCTTGAAGTATAAGTACCTATGAGACCATGAAGCACCTGCTGTCTAAATTTTAATGAGGTCATTTTCTTAAATGTAAAGAACTGCTATTTTGGTATCACCGTTGAGAGACTTCTAATTCAAGTAGCCATTCACCACAGTTGCGTCCAGGCTATCATAGGCGTAATTTTTAGGGGTAAGAGGGGTACCCGTGCCCCAAACTTATTGGATTGGGGGTACCGTACGGTCCGTACCCCCATTTTGCAAACAATGTCGATCAGTGTTTCATTATTGTGCCTTCCCAGGGATCGCAGTCTCCGCCTTGCTTCGTGTATGTAGGCAGAGTGAGTGGTATGTACCACAAAAGTAGAAATTACTTAGATACACAGGTAATTCGAGAGCCAGACGAACTGAGTCATAGGCAATCAGAGAGGCAGACTTTCAGCCATACTGGTCATCCGGCAGACTGACCGACCCACAGACGGCAGACGCCACCGATTTCTGACATCATCTTCACTCTCTGCTTTATGATTGTTATCTTAGTCATGACTCATTGGTACTCCCACTTTTTAGACCAAAGTTACGCCCCTGCAGCCTAACAAATGCCATTCTCATATAATACTTGTATCGGCACCAAATATCTGTTCCATAATATGATTTTATGTAGTCTGCCAGATCAACTCCTCCCATATATTTGTTGTATCCTTTCACCAATGGTGTAACGTTAGTAACAACCTTCTCAGCGGAGCCTTCTGACGTATATCAATAGGTACTAACTGTACCTATGTGTGCTTTAGAATTGAATATGAGATGGACAGCCTTTGTGTTCATCCACCTCAAAAAGTTAATATTGTTGTCCGTTGCTTGAAAGGACTGAATGTCCCTTATATCTTTGTCCAAATTAGCTTCGGGCAAGCCCATTCGATTTTTTCTGTGACAGCTCAGTACCTTCTAATCTGTGGCTACACAGTATGTTAGGCATGTGGGGGCGATGTGAAAAAGTTGTCCATGAAAATACAACAACCAGTTCCGATAAGTCTTGGTTAGGTCTAAAACGGATTTTCGCCTTTTCATGTACGGGCATTTTATAACATTGCATAACGGACAATGGGACATATATGTCCCATGAAGATTTTCTTCAATATCTGCAAGACTGTGATAGGAATGGCTCTTGTCAATGAATAATCTCTTTTATGAAGGATCAATATACATTATTTAAAAGTTCTGTATCGTATTATTCCTCTGTCAGAAAAAATAAAAAATTACAAAGTTTGTATTTTATTTTTAAAAATTAATAATTTTAAAATAAAAATATTTGGTCCATAGCACGTGCGGGAACTCATCTAAAGGTCAAAGTTAGATTGACCAAATACGTAACAAATAAATAAAATCGTTAAACAAAGCAGTTTGCTCGATCTAATCAATTCACGGACTTTTTTCTGATATGGGACATATATGTCCCATATCCCTTAGAGGGTTAACCAAATAAAGAAAATATTGTGCTTGGAGGAAAATGAAAGAAGGGTCCTAAACCTAAAGCAGAATGTTGCACAGGGTGCGCAGTAAATGCTTGGGGCCCTTGGAACCTCGGGCCCCTGGACTTTGTCCACCCTCGTTATATGGTTGTTACGCCACTGATTGTGTTGTATTGTATTGTATTGTATTGTATTGTATTGTATTGTATTGTAGTGTATTGTATTGTATTGTATTGTATATATGACGCGTCACCTGCTGCGGGCATCTTCGCTGTGATTGGCAGGCGTCGTTTGACAGCGGATGTGACGTAGTTTTTCCAATGGAGAACTCGTCTCTTAGCGATGACTTCGGCGGCTGAGCGGCGTTTTCCTCTGCATTTTCTTATCTGGGATAATAACTACGAGGACCTCAAACGGATTTTAAATGAGGGAAACGTTAGTACAAGCCGTCCGTTTATTTTTATCGGAAAATGGCACTATTGTTGTTTGTTGTGTTATTTGGGACGGGTGTTGATTGCCGTTGTGTTGATCTTGTCGCCTGTGCTGCGCAAGGCGTCTGGGTCATGTGACTGGGCTAAATGGGCGCTTTCGCTTTGTGGATTGTTTTTGTGTACTTAGCAAGATGTTTTATTGTTACTTTGCTTTTCAGGCGGCGTGTTAATTACTTAGAACGCTGCCTGAAACAAGTATTTCCGCCTCGATAGACCCGGTGTTGTTTGTATTAAGCCCCACTTACTTACCTGCTGACTTATAAATATCAATTGGGCCGTTAGGGCTAGCTAGAACTCCGCCACTGCTCGTACTTTGGCAGTGCCAGTCCCAAGCCTGGCTAACGGAGGAGGGCGACGCTAATGATCTTTGTTATCACACAGTGTCGTTAAACTGAAACTACTAGGGCTAAATAGCGGGAGAAATGCTTCACGGTGTCACAACAAAAGGCATTATTTAATGCGGATGGTGTTTTGTTTAACAGATGTTGAATCCTGGCCATAGCTTTTCCCCTCCCATCTATTAAAAACCCATTTACATTCTTACCATACATTTTCATCCTATACACAGATATACGTGTACATTTTGTTCTCCAGTGACCATTACAGGGCTTAACTTTAGGTGTTACTGATAAATATTCATATATCCTGATTGTTTTGAACTTGGGTGCTTGTCAACTTCTGTCATAAATCAAAACAATAAATTAGAACTGAAAATCAACAGTGCACCTGTCCAAAGTTCGGAAGTACACATCGAAGCCGGGCAGTAGGAAATATTTTGAACTGTAAACAAACTGGAAGAGTTAAGTTTTCAGTTTAGACTGAAGTAGAGTCTCAGTTGGAGAGTCGCAAATGCACGGAGGTAGGGTCCCCGATGGTGGGAACCATAACCCTTTATCCACTGTTTCCTGATCTATCGGATTTCAACCTGACTCCTCCAGTGGCTTATGATTTTTTGTTGTGATTTAATTCAAAGCGACCATCGACTGATTTTTTGGACATTATGATAACGGCGCTATGGAAGTGATTAGATTAGATTAGATTAGATTAGATTGGATTAGATTGGGTCGAATTGGTTTGATTTGGATTGGTTTGGATTGGTTTAGATTGGATTGGTTTGGATTGGACTGGACTGGTTTGGATTGGTTTAGATTGGATTGGTTTGGATTGGACTGGACTGGTTTGGATTGGTTTGATTTGGATTGGTTCAGATTGGTTTGGTTTGGATTGGTTTGGTTTGGTTAGGAGGGATTGGTTGGGATTGGTTTGGTTTGGTTAGGAGGGGATTGGTTTGGATTAGTTTGGATTGGTTTGGTTTGGATTGGTTTGGTTTGGATTGGTTTGGATTGGTTTGGTTTGGATTGGATTGGATTAGATTAGACAAGATTAGTTTAGATTGGATTGGTGTGGTTTGGATTGGATTATATTTATTATTATATAAATTGTCTGTGTTATTACTATTATATTATTATTATTATTATTATTATTATTATTATTATTAAAAAAAAATAATATATTAGATTATGTATTATGATGGGACCAGCAATTAACACTGCAGTTAACGACTTTAATTGTACTTAGGTTTGATTGTTTGTGTTGTTCAACCAGCACGACATCGAGGGTCACGACTGTCGCGGTCGAACGCCTCTCCATCTGGCCGTCACGCTTGGCCATTTGGAGAGCATACGGGTTCTTCTGGAGCACGGTGCTAATGCCAGCATAGAAAACAACAAATACTGGACAGGTGACCTTTGAACTTACCATGTAGATGAGTATTAGCACTTGTGAATAAGCTGGTGTCCTGCCGTAGAGTGCGAGTGTGAATTACAGGTGCCGTCTGATCTTCCTACTGAACAATGGACTGTTGTATAACCGAGTTCGCTGTGGCGACTCAAGTGGAAGAAAAATTTCAATAATGTCTTATCTGCCCTAGCAGGGATTTGAATCCCATCCTCTGGGTTTACAGTCCAGTATGCTCGTCACAAACATTATCATGCTACTCTTTGGGAGCCTTTTCTAGAACTGGTTTTAGATGAGGTTATATTACATTGTATTTTACGTAACGCTGTACGTTGCATTGTACGCTTCAGTTGTCCAGGAAGCTGTGAGCACCGGTGACCCAGACATAGTCCAACAATGTCTACAGTACAGGGATTTTCAGCGTCATCTTGATCGCACTCAGGGCATTCCGAAACTATTGAAAAAACTCTTCGACGTAAGTTGGTCAGCCTAGGTGTTAGATGGCGCACAATATTCTCTTTGCATCTGTGTTGATTTCTGATAAAAGCGAATCTTATCTTATCTGAGAACGTCTATTGCGCCCAAGTCGTAATGCTTGAGGCATTGGTTGATGGCCGCTATGGATCAGATTCATTATGCAAGCCAAATTCCAGGGCGAGTCCGGTCGAAAGCCAAAAGGAGAAGACACGGAAACAGCCTACGAAGGAAATGACGCCGGGAAGAGATGAGTTTTTAGTTGAGGTCTGAAGTTCGGAACAGACTTTGCAGAGCGAACTGTTCGCAGAAAAGAATTCTACAGTCTAAGGCTAGCAACCGAAAAGGCGGGTCTACCAAGGGCCGTCCTTGTCCAGCAAAAATTCATGTTGAGAAAGTCGCAAGACCTGATTTGAGTACAGAGAAGTCTTTGAAGTTGGCAAGTACTGAAGATGATAAGGTTGAGATTCAGCGTAGAGTCTCATTTACAGTTGGCCAAGTCTGGAAATTTGGTTACTTTTCTATCAGCAGCCAATCCCAGCACGACGATAAAAGTCCTTTTTTATGCATTGGAAGTGCCAACCCAAGAAAGATCAGTCTGTGATATTTAGACTTCTAACCATCGCTTTACAATAAGCTTCAAGTTTAAAAGCTGTGGTTGCTTTTATCTCGTGTACAATTTGTGGTATGTGCAGCGTTGATGGTGGGTTGTTTTTCTATCTTGAACAGGCTCCAGACTTCTATGTTGAGATGAAATGGGAGTTCACTAGCTGGGGTGAGTATGAGTTTCACAAAATAACATTTTCTATTTTCAAAAAGAATAATCAGTCATTGAATTTGTATCACAACCTCTGGTTAAAATGATTATTTTAGCTGTCGAAAATGACTGATCTGTGAAAAGAGTACTTGCCCTGTTTTGGTTGTGTTAAAGTTCCTGTCATTTAGAAGTAGGATGGAAGTATATAGTTTCTAAAGTATCGTGGCTGGATTCGCCTTTCTCGAGAGAGCTGCATCTCGAGTTCCTCAGTTTGAGGAGTTTGAGGCTGTTTCCACAGTTTTGCAAGCACCTGAAGTCTGTATTTTTCTAAAGTAATTGCAATGGTTCGGGTCAGGAGTACCACTGATAGATTTTAATTTGAAGTGGTGCTTTATAAATGTCAAATTACAATTACAAATTATTGCTTTGTTAATACGGATTTCAAAATTTTGTTTTAGTACCTCTGGTGTCTAGAATGTGTCCTAGTGATACCTACAAAGTCTGGAAATCAGGTACAACACACCTTATGAACTTAATAGTCGGCCCGCGTAAAGGCACAAAGTGATTTCAGTGTCAAATTAAAGGTTTATCTCCAAACAACGAGATTAATTTTTTTTTTAAATTTCAAATGCTGTTGATTTTGATTAGATACCTGTGGTTTGCTGCAGATTGTAATTACACATCCCTTAATACAAGAAATTTATGCATGAGCATTCTACTGGATGAAATATTATTAGCTGTAATGTAAGTGCCTGAAACATGAATGGATGACCCATGAAGTGGCTGAAAATATTAGTGGCTGAAACATAAGTGGCTGAAACACAAGAGTAGCGGAAACGTAAGTGGTTGAAACACACACGTAGCTGAAACATTAGTGGCTGAAACATGGGTGGCTGAAGAACACGAAGGGCTGAAACATGAGCAGCTGAAATGTAAGTAGCTGAAACATAGGTTGCTGTAACATTAGTAACTCTGGAACTGAATGCATTTTGTGCTTTTTCGTTATAGGTAGCAATGTCCGTATCGACACAACGCTTCTCGGGTTTGACAATATGGCCTGGCAACGCGGCAGCCGTAGTTATGTCTTCAAAGGAAACGGCCAGTAGACATTTAACATGTTGTATAAGTGTTTAAATTAAAATTATTATTAATTATTTGTTCATTATATTACTTTTATTAATTATTTATTAATTATTTTATTATTATTATTAATATGATTATTATTATTACTATTATTATCATTATTTCTATTATTATTATTACTATGATTATTGTTTTTATTACTGTTATTGTTATTATTATTTTAGTAGTTTTTGCTTTTGTTTTATTTTATTATTATTATTTATTATTAGTAGTACTTTATTTTATTTACTATTCATTTGTTTTTCAATGTTTTTTATTTTAATGGGTTTTTGCGATGCAGGTGATACGACGACTTTGTTGGAGATTGATCACGATGCCTGCCAAGTGTACACCGAAGTGCTGAGCGCAGCATCCAATCTGCCGAGCGTCTCGTTTCTCTGTCCGTCAGACAATGCGGTCGCCGCTCGGCTCACGTCACCAATCGTCACGACATATGTCGATGCAGACAAAATCTCGTTTGAAAGGTGACGTGCGGTGCTTTTAAAGAGAACGAAGCTGGCTGGTTTGGATTGATTGACGGATTGGGATGGTTTTGATTGGAACTGATTTTGAATGAAACTTGAGTTGGATTGAAAGCGATGTTGATTGAAAGTGATGACTGAAACTGATTTTTAGTGAAACTGATGTTGATATTCATTTATTCACGAGCTCACTGAGAAACCTCAGTAAGTAACATCAAAACTTTGAAACGTGGTGATACAATTATCAAGATCTTATTGAACAAACGTCTTGACAGCCTGTTAGGCATCAACTAATTGTACTGCTGCCTCCTAGGGAGTGGAAGGCTGAGTTGACCTAGAGGAGGCTTGCGAGTATTAAACCGCGTCTTTTCAAGATCTAATGTTCTTCAGGCAATAGTATTTCCATTCATCTATCCCTCTCCCTTTGATTGATAGTTGATTGATTGATATTGATTGATAGGTGGTGCAGGTGTCACCTTTTAAGTGCAGTGTTGTTCCAGTAACTGTTGAACAGAACCTAACCCATAACGAGTAGCCACAATTTACCTGATTTCTCTTCTTCCTAGTCATGTGTTACGTGTTATGAAAAGTACTAGTAAATGAAATTTAATAATGGATTCAAATGCCTGTTAGCTGATTTTGTTAAAAATGTTTTAAGGTGAAGGTCTGTTTGGATTTTATTTACTTGAGACGCGGAACATCGTAGCCGATTGGTTAGAGCAGTTAGCCTTGTAATGCGGAATGTAGGGGTTCGAACCTTCTCCTCTGAGACGGTTACTGTGTAGGGACCTTGAGCAACTCATTCACTCACAATTACTCGGCACCATCGATTTATGCTTGGTCATTAGATAGCGGTGCTTAATAAATGCATAATAATAATAATAATAATGTTGTAATTTTAGGAGTAAATCAGGTGTTTGGGGTTGGAGAAGCGATAAATTCGATACAGTCGATGGACATGTCTGTAAGGTAAGAGGCCTTGATGTGATGGATGTGCTTGCCAATGTCGCATCCACGGTTTCAAGCTGTGTGTGTGTTTGTGTTTTTTAGATATTAACTGTCTATTCATTTACAGAGTCTTTAATAAAAATGCATTTGTTGGTTTGGTAAGCATTTGCACTAAGAACTGCGTCTTAAGTTCTGGCGTATTCTTAAGTGGGTTGGATGGCCATTTTCGCACCCCTTTTAAGTTCTGAAAGTCGTTTTCCTGTTAATACTGGAAACACAGGACATGGAATTTACTTCCCAGCTCGCTGAATGAAATTGCTGAGGGATTACCTCTCAAATGGATTATCCACCATAGGCTGCCTCTCTGTCTTTCGGACTGATCTTCTGGATATTGACCTGATTACAGCTTGGTTTTGGTTCCATGCCTTGTGCATTCGACACTGGCACTGTAGAGTGTAGAAGTTACTAATTATGATTAGAATTGCCAGAGTTACTATTGGAACAGTAAGTGTTCATTGTCCTTGGTGCAAGTTTAGTTTAGGAGTGGCACCATTGGAGTTTGAACCTGCCGAGTGGCAGGGTGCTTAATAGAGTGGAAGGAGGTGCAAAGTTTCACAAGACTTGAAACCTATTAAGCTCAGATTTTCATTTCTGTGACGTTGCACATGTTAAAAACATATGTATTATAACTAAATAGATATTGGTGACCATATTTGTTACTCAGATGCATCTCTTGCATGCATCTGTGAAGTAGCAGTGGGTGGGTAATCCTAACGGTTGTGGTTTTGAGCCTGCTGAGGGGACAACATTCCTGGGAGAGTCACTTGTCTCATACAACAGATTCAGAAATGCTGAAATTGAGGATACAGCATGTGTGGGAAATTAATAAATAAATTATATCTAGGTGACTTTCTTGGCTGTCGAAGAAGAACACATTTGTGAGGTTCATTAAAGGCTTAACTGAAATGTTTTTTGTGTATTTGATGCCTGGCGCAGGTTTTCAGCGCATCGAACGTACAGCTAGTCACGAAGACACGGGTGGAGCACCTATCCGATCATGACAAAAGGAGGAACAAGAAGATCACTCGGACGCCCCTCGAGTCGTTCCTCGGAGTGGCGGAACAGGATGGCAAAGCAAAGGGTGTCGTACAGAATGGGGTAAAGTATTATATTCTTCAAAACAAGGAATTTGCGCTGGTGTTTTGGGACAAGAGCTGAAGCGGCCTTGCAAGTCTAGTTATTTTAGGTCTTGCTTTTGGCAGAAGCCATAGCAGGATAGCTTAGCGGTTATTGGTTGGAAGATGAGACGGCAAGGTAGAGGACTGGCTGCCCGCCCTCATATGCTGAGGCTGAGAAAGTGTAGTCGCTGACACTTAATACCCATTTGCCTGCCATCTTCTTCGTAGGATTTCGAAGGCAAGTTCAAGTGTTTACCTTGTATACTTAAGATACTTTTGTTCAGTGATTCCTAGGTAACCGTGCCAGAGCGCCCTTTTGAGTTACTTAAAGGGTGCTATACAAGTGCTCTGATACATACATACCGGTACATACATACATACATATGTACACAATATTGCATACACATACATACATACATACAGACCTACATACACATACAACACATACATACATGCATGCGCAGTATTACACACTTACATACATACAGACATACATACACATACATACATACATACATACACATACATACAATACATTTGCGCATCAACTGAAAGGGGTTGACCTAGATTGCTGTAATGCTTAGCGGCCTGTGTGTTGTTCTAACTGAGAGCCTAACACATTATACAAATGGTCACCTCCAAGGGTTAGCTTAAGGAACTGCTCTGCTTATATAGCTCAAATACAATCCATTGTTTAACAACATCTGCTCGTCTTCTTCTTCGAACAGAGTCACCTTACGACCGTCTGTCACAACCCTTGCTCCATCACCGCTGACGAATACTTCGACGCGAGCCTCGACCTCAATGGCAAGGACATCGGCCGGCCGCTGGAGCAGGTCACGAAAGTCCAGAAGCTGAAGGCGCGTCTCTGGCTGTCCGAGGACTATCCGCTGTCCCTTCCGAGTCAGGTCGTGCCCATCATCGACCTGATGGCTTCGAGCAATACGCACTTTCGTAAACTAAAGGACTTCATCGTGCTTCAACTTCCTCCGGGATTTCCCGTGAAAATAGGTAAGTGAAAATAAGCCGGCGGAAATAGGTCAGTGAAAATAGGTCAGTGAAATTAGGTCAGTGGGGTCACATCGTTTTCAAAGCTCTTGTGTTAATTGATTAATATCTAAAATTTAACTTTGATTAATCGATTAAATTTGATTAGTTTGGTGTCTGTTATCCAAAGCGTGAATAACTTAAAATAACTGTTTATTGCAAAAAAAGTTTATTTTGTCGCCACCTTCGACTTTTCCATCAACATTAATTTGCCTTAGATGCAAAATGATCGCTTAATTTTCCACTCAAACATTTCACACCATCATTGTTCGCCATATTGTTTGCTCTGAAAATGGGCCGCTCGACATCATGAAATAAGTAAGAAAATTAATCAAACAAGCCAAAATTAATTGATTAAAATTTTTTAATGATTAATCAATTAATTAATTGTTAAAATCTGCGGCCCTACCAGACATCAATCGATGGTGCTGAGCAATTGTGAGAGAAGGACTTATTCAAGGTTCATACACAGTGACCTTCTCTGGGGAGGAGGATCGAACCCGTACACTCCCTGTGTTACAAGGCGAGCTTTCTAACCAATCGGTTACCAAGATTGTAATTTTTTGACATGGCTGGAAATAATATTGAACACAAACTAATGTGAGAACACAGTGCTGTTGGAATAACAAATAACAGTCATTTTAATTTTACACATTCTTATGATGCAACATGTGTTTGCTTGCAGAAATTCCACTGTTTCACGTGCTTAATGCCAGAATAACATTTGGCAACACCTACGCCTCAGATGTTCCGGCCGAAGGTGTAACGTTCTCACAGGACATGGTCAACCCCAGCTGCAAAATCGACGGCTCTGTCTTTGCTACGCCATCGTCATACAGCGTAATCGGTAAAGAAGCAACACATGACCGATTAGGATTACTTTGTAACTGTAATCGTAATTGCTCGTTCGTGTAGTGCCTTTTGAAGAAAACTCCTCAATCTACGTATTTGAAATCTAATCAAAATCTAGCGATCCCTGTAGCGCCCCAGTCGTAATGCACAACTCACCAATTGATGGTGAATTCAGGTGAAATTGTGGTAAGGAATTATCATTTATTATTATTACGCATTTATTTAGTGCCGCTATCTAACGACCAAGCATCAATAGATAGTGCCGAGCAATTGTGAGTGAAGGACTTGCTAGACATCCCTATACAGTAATTGTTTCAGGGAAGAGGATCGAACCTGTGATTGCAATGCGCTGGTCAAACACTGCAGACGGGTCATGGAGACGCTTATGTAGCTCTGGCATCGTTTGGTATAAGTAGAGATTAGCGTATTAATGATGTGAGTGATGATTTGCAATACGGATGCAGTTCACTCCATTTGTGACGCAACCTAAGATCTGTTGGACAGCCATGTATGTGTTCAGCACTTCAGAGAAATCTGTAAAATATGCTATCTGAGTATACATACTCTATTATTATTAATTAATAACTTCTATTGTGCTGGTGTCTGACGCCATAGACACCATCTGATGGCGCACCAGCCCCAAGCCCTAATCAGACACGTACTTGCATGTGTGAGTAGCATAGGAAGGTCCGCCTGATGTCTAGTAAAATTTGTTGATTTAGGTGACACACACTTTGAGCGACTTCGTGACGACGACGATGAACTGCTGCAGTTTGCTCTTCAGCAGAGCCTTCTAGAATCCGGTGGAGATGGCGCTCAGGTGAGCCGCATTGTTCCTTTCGTCATGAACAATCTGTTACCTGACCTTATGTTACACATGTTACTTTCTATTACTTTTCGTTTCTTTGCATTATCTGTGTTACCATACGTGACCTTACATTGCCTTATGTAACCTCACATTACCTTATGTGACTTTATAATTACCTTATGTCACCTTACAATTACCTTATGTTACCTCACATTACCTTATGTTACTTTATAATTACCTTATGTTACTCTACAGTTACCTTATGTTACCTTACATTAGCATACGTTACCTTACAATTACATATCGGTAAGTTGTATTGTTCATTTATTGTTATTGTTTTTGTTTTTTAGTCTGCTCCTCCAGAACTTATCTCGAAAAAGAGTCGCAGTAGTTATTCTCGAATAGCTTCGGAAGAGGAGAGGCTGATGCAGTGGTGAGCACACAAAGATGCGCATACATGAACTTAGTTGGTACCTGTGTATTGATTTGCCTCCAAAGCCTATTGTTGTTGACATACGGAAATTGATTACCTTTGTCATTGACTTGGTTACCTTCTCTTATTTACAGACCATGTCAGTCGTATCTCTCGAACATGCCATTATCATCTATGTCAACTCCAAACTAACCATCACCTGCTCTCTCCTCATGCGGTCATTACTCTTGTACATGCACTGATCTGTACTAGGGTTTATTTTGGCAACTCTATCTGTGCTGGTCTCTATTTCTCTCTTCACTAAACCTTTCCAAGCTTCAGTCAATACTTATCGCTGATGCATGCCTTATTGGTGGTCTCCCGATGTTTAAACAGAAACTAATTACAGTGTTACCTAATTGCTAATTTCAATTTTAACTAATTGCTAGTTACAATTTTACCTAATTGCTAATTACAATTTTACCTAATTACTAATTACAATGTTACCTAATTGCTAATTACAATTTTACCTAATTACTAATTACTGTCTTACCTGACTAAATTTTCTGTGACCTTGCTTTAGTTACCATAACTTACATTAAGTGTTGTGGCTTGAGCTTCTCGACCTTTCTCTTCCTCTGTTCCAGAAACGGGGGGGCCCGATAGCGCATTGGATAACATCTGGCGTTGAGTGCGAGAGGTACAGAGATCGAGTCCCATAGGCGGACATGCTTTGTAGGCTGCAATTTGCGCCGTGTATTGCAGGCTGTCTGTTCTGTTAGTAGTTAAGGTTTATCGCATAACATGTACATGTACAGCGCAGTGCGTTTGCAGGCGCTTAATTAAAGAATAAATATTATTATTATTATTATTATTGTTGGGCCTATTGCTGATTCAGGGCTCTGGAAGAAAGTCTTAAAGAGACCAACTGCATCAGCAGCTTGCCCTCTTCCTCATCGTCTCCATCATCGCTGTCCTGCGACCGAATGGACGAAGATGACGACCAGCATCTGCAGCCCGTCATCTCGATGCCTTGGCGCAAGATGTCAGAGAAGGACCAGCTGACGTTGGCGCTCGAGCTGTCCCAACGAGAGCAGGAGGAGCACAAGAACGAACGCATGAGGGAAGAGGAAGAACTCGCTCGTATCATGGAACTGTCTTTGCTCGAAAAGTGACAACAGTATCCTGTCGGCAAGCAGGGTGTGTGATCTGCGGGAAAAGGGGAACGTTTCTCACCCGTTTCATTCTTTCTACCACACCCCACACTGGTTCCGAGCACTCCCAACCGAGGGCAGGTTAACCCCCGATAAATTTCACGAATCATTTCCCCCGTTAATTTTGCTTTTACCCATAGGTCTTTTACCCTCTCCCCACTACTGCCACCCACAGATCGCACCCTGCTTGTCTGTCTAAGTCTGTGTGTGTCTCATTCTTTGTCGCGTTATGTATCTGTCTTTTAACTCGTGCGAGTTAGTCGAGGTTGTATCAGTGCCACTGTTTCGTTGGAAATCTCTCCGTCTCG
Source organism: Allolobophora icterica (assembly GCA_963556255.1). Taxonomy (NCBI): domain Eukaryota; kingdom Metazoa; phylum Annelida; class Clitellata; order Crassiclitellata; family Lumbricidae; genus Allolobophora; species Allolobophora icterica. Next base: position 46,959,200 of record OY744614.1, on the reverse strand, counting down.
TTTGTAACCCGTGCCGATTCTGTCGATCATAGTAACTAATTAGTATATGGATTTAACTAATTATTGTATTAGTCTAATTACCGCTACACGAATACGACTAATTGTTATGCTAATCTAAGTATCATACGAATATAACTAAGTATTATTATGCTAAGCTGGTCAGGGGAAGTCTGTAAGTTGGTCAAGTTTTGAGGGTGATCGTGAATCGTAATTGTAAAATTGTATAGCGCCGTTTCAAGAGAAGTTCCTGAGAGGTGCTCCCGACCAGCAACACAAACCACAGTCGAAAAGAATGGTTTTCAAGCGCTTGTAGAAAAGGGGCAAAAGGGTGGGGCGTGGTGGCTCAGTGGTAAGTTCGGCGCCTTTTGACCGGAGGGTTGCAGGTTCGAATTCCACTCTAGCCGCTGCGTACAGACCTTGGGCAAGTCCTTCACTCGCAATTGCTCGTGGCGCTTCGGCGTGAAAATTCCGGCACAGTATCAAATGCTGTAGTCGGGAGCGCCTCTGAGTAGTAGTTGAGTTCGAGAGGCGCTATAGAAATATCCAGAATAAATAAATATAAATAAATAAATAAATGAAAGACCAAGAAGTTCATTTCGGAGGTTGGTAGGTAGGCCTAACGTATTCCAGAAAGATGGGCCGACCACAGCGAAGGTTTTGTGGAGCACTGAAATTTCGAGCCACAGGGACAACCAGGTCGCTGGACCTGGGCTGTTGAAATCGTTTGTGCTCGGTGAGTCTTTCTGCTCAGTGAGTCGTTCTGCTCTATGCTCCCGTTCATTAGGTTTTGTTTAGCTATTTTAAGATGGGCATTATTCAGTTCTTGTTTATCATTTCCTTTGGTCCTTTCAGCCTGTATACTTATTATTATTATTATTTTGCATTTATTAAGCACAACTATCTAATGACCAAGATCAATCGATGACGCTGAGCAATTGTGAGTGAAGGACTTGCTCAAGGTCCCCACACAGTAACTGTCTTAGGGGAGGAGGATTGAACCCATACTCTGCGTGTTAAAAGGCCCACTTGGCTGCCATGTACTTTATCATTCCCGTTGACAAGTATTATTTTTCTCTTTTTTCCCGATTATTTAATTGGGCCTTCTCGAAGCCTGTTAATATCTAACCTGACAAAATGTCTTTTTACCAACGTCTTATCGTGTGCCATCATTTTACGTTCTCAACATGTAGGTCATTTCTGTTTAACCACGCTGTGTCTGAAACGAAGATGGTTAGCGTCGCCCTCCTCTTCTATCCAGGCTTTGGACTGGCACCACCGGAAAACGGAAGTGGGGAGTTGCACCTGGCGGGTGAAGTTTCTTGGCTGTAGAGCGCAACGAGACGTGAACAAAAGTGTAACAATTCATTTTGTAAATGGGACAATGCTCTTTCAGCGTAACTTTGACGCTTTGATTGACCTGTTATGAGCAAGCCTAAGTTTGCATTATGTAGCTCCTTCAGTTTGCTAATACAGTTGTACTGTATTGTAAACTCTGTTACATTGCTTTACTGATTGGTGATACAGTATCTATCCCCATAGATTGATTTAAGATATAAACCAACTGTTGATGTTTGTTTAATTCCTGTTTGTTGCTTCATAATGCTGTGGTATTCGATAGTTTTCATCTAGGAAGATTTATTTAATTTTCTTTCAGAACCATGGGAGTTAGTAGTTTTCATCTAGATTTATTTATTTAATTTTCTTTCAGAACCATGATAGTTAGTAGTTTTCATCTAGATTTATTTATTTAATTTTCTTTCTGAACCATGATAGTTAGTAGTTTTCATCTAGATTTATTTATTTAATTTTCTTTCAGAACCATGATAGTTAGTAGTTTTCATCTAGATTTATTTATTTAATTTTCTTTCAGAACCATGATAGTTAGTAGTTTTCATCTAGATTTATTTATTTCATTTTCTTTCGGAACCATGGTAGTTAGTAGTTTTCATCTAGATTTATTTATTTAATTTTCTTTCTGAACCATGATAGTTAGTAGTTTTCATCTAGATTTATTTATTTAATTTTCTTTCAGAACCATGATAGTTAGTAGTTTTCATCTAGATTTATTTATTTAATTTTCTTTCGGAACCATGGTAGTTAGTAGTTTTCATCTAGATTTATTTATTTAATTTTCTTTCTGAACCATGATAGTTAGTAGTTTTCATCTAGATTTATTTATTTAATTTTCTTTCAGAACCATGATAGTTAGTAGTTTTCATCTAGATTTATTTATTTAATTTTCTTTCAGAACCATGATAGTTAGTAGTTTTCATCTAGATTTATTTATTTAATTTTCTTTCGGAACCATGGTAGTTAGTAGTTTTCATCTAGATTTATTTATTTAATTTTCTTTCTGAACCATGATAGTTAGTAGTTTTCATCTAGATTTATTTATTTAATTTTCTTTCAGAACCATGATAGTTAGCAGTTTTCATCTAGATTTATTTATTTAATTTTCTTTCGGAACCATGATAGTTAGTAGTTTTCATCTAGATTTATTTATTTAATTTTCTTTCAGAACCATGGTAGTTAGCAGTTTTCATCTAGATTTATTTATTTAATTTTCTTTCGGAACCATGATAGTTAGCAGTTTTCATCTAGATTTATTTATTTAATTTTCTTTCGGAACCATGATAGTTAGTAGTTTTCATCTAGATTTATTTATTTAATTTTCTTTCGGAACCATGATAGTTAGTAGTTTTCATCTAGATTTATTTATTTAATTTTCTTTCAGAACCATGGGAGTTAGTAGTTTTCATCTAGATTTATATATTTATTTTTCTTTCTGAACTGTTAAATCAGAACATTTGGCTGTCGGCTTAGAAAGGCGTGTATTCTTAATGACTGCTTGATGCAGACATTGGACAACTCAACACTTACATAGCATCTTTTGGGGACCTCTCTTAGGTGACACTGTAGACAAATTGTGTGGTGTCGAGTATTGTTCTTGGTTCTTGAGATTTTCCCTGTATCTGTTCGTTCTTCTCATTCCCTCGTGTCATTTCGCTCTCAACTTAATTGTTATCTACCACAGAGTTTCCCAAACTGTGGGTCGTGACCCAAAAGTGGGTCGCGAAGCTCTGGCAAGTGGGTCGCCAAATTTTTCCGAGAAACATTTATTTTTTCGGCAACAACATCACTTACATTGTTACATTACATTGGTACGACAGTTGTTTTTGGATTGCAATAATTTGTTAACTGTTTTATCTATGTTTCCTTTAAATGCTTTAAATATGCGAATTTCCAAACACTTCACGTAAATCCGCATATATTTCGATGCCAATTTACGAAGCAAATTTTAGTACACAATGCTTAATTTTATAGAGTGGGTCCCGAGACTGCCACGATATTCACAAGTGGGTCGCGACCCAGAAAAGTTTGGGAACCGCTGATCTACCATAGTCTGCCTCTCTGTCTTACGGAGTCATCTTCTGGCTATTGACCTTATTATGACTTGGTTTTGGTATGCCATTGGTTGATGCCTTGTGCATTAGACATTGGCACAATAGAAGTTACGATTTAATAATACTAATGAAGCCTTAGTCTAATTCGGTTGATACCTTGCACATTATACATCGTCGCGATAGAAGCGAATTCGTGTAGAAAAATGGCTCGATAGTACTGTCTGGCTATAGACTAATGCTTGTGTAAATAAGTAATTAAGTATATTCTTTATTAACCAGTTGCTAATGACACTTTGGTGTACAGACATGTAATAAGCACAGTTAAAATGTATATAACGTCCCAACAATAAATGTTTTGCACATCAGGCTGGGGAATTGGTGTCTGCTTTCCTAGACATTGGTTGCTAGCGCTGGTTAAAATATGGTGGAGAAAACTTGGTGTTGCTTGTGATCTTTGTTTGACAAACATCTGTCGATTTTTTTATTTGTTGTGTAAAGTTTTAGGGTTTTGTAAATTATTCCGTTTATTGTCAATGTCATAATGTAACTGAAATGTTAATTTGTTGAAATGGATGTATCTGAGTTCAGTCTACTTGATCTTCTTACATCATATTTTAGTGTTTATCAAAAGCATACGGTTAGCCCCTCTATTTCATCGATACAGGGTACTGAAACATCGCATTTAAAATGTGACACGTGCAACTGCTGTCAGTCAATTTCAATCAGTCAATACATAATCAATCAATCAAAATCAGTTTTGATAAATCCGTTTCAGTCAGTCAGTTTCAATCAATCAGTCACAATCAAAGTGGTTTGATAAAGCTGTCTAAAGTAGTCAGTTTCAATCAATCATTCTCAAATAAATCTGTCTAAAGCAGTCAGTTTCAATCAATCATTCTCAAATCAATCAATATCAGTTTTGATAAATCACTTTAAGTCAGTTTCAATCAATCATTCTCGATCAAAATCAGTTTCAGTCAAATCAGTTTAAGCTGTAGTCAGTCCCAATCATTCAGTCAATCAATCAATCAAACAATTTTGTTACTGAAATGTTGATTTGTTGAAATGGATGTGTATTGAGTCTCCCTTCTATCGAGGTCACTCGTATCTATATCGTCTTTTGTGTGTATGCATGAAAGCATTTATGTGGTGCCTCAATCAGGCCCTCTATATTGATATATATATATAGAGAGAGATTGATATTATATATATTGTTTGGTGGCAAGAGACAGCGACATGCCCAAGGTCGTTGCATATAGTCCATGCAGCAAGATCAAACCAGCAATTGTTGGATCAGACCAACCGCTCTACCGGCGCGGCAGAAGCTTTTGCATGGCGCTGAGAAATTTCAGAGCTTTACATGACATTACAGTTACGGGTTAGACAGCAGAACAGACAAACCCAAGTGTATGAGCAGATAGACACAGAGAGAAACAGACAGACAGAGAAATACAGAGAGACATACAGGGAGATAGAGAGACAGATAGACACACAGACCGATACAGATGAAGAGAGAGGCAGATGGTGAAAGAGAGACAGAGAGGAGGGGATACGAACCAACTGCTTAAGAAATGAGATGCGAATGAATTCTATTGAGATTTTGCCTAGAATATGTCCTCAAATCTCGAAAATAAAATGCAGAAATCTGCTATCCCAAACTAAACGCAAGCGAATACAATGTCGTTTACAACAGAATTCAAATCCAGTGGCTTCTTACCATAATGCAAAGCACCTTGAAAGTAGCTTCTACCGATCGTAACATTATATGACGTTGTTACATATGACACAGTCTGAAAAGGACCTGCACTAGGATTAAAAACGCAAGTTTGTATACAAATTTCAATCCGGCTGACACATATACAGCAAGACTAGAATCAAATACAAATGAGTGTGAATATATACTTGGAGCGCCATTACAACGCTACCTCTTTTGGCAACGTTACGCCCAGGTTATGTCATAACCAGTCCGCACTCTAAAACCGAAAGAAATTTTGATCCATATCAGTGAATTTATCAATATTTTTACAATTATTATTAATATGCGCTTATTAAGCATCGATGTCTAATGACCGAGCATCAATTGATGGTGCTGAGCAACTGTGAGTGAAGGACTTGCTCAAGGTCACTGCACAGTAACCGTCTCAGGGGAGGAGGCTCGAACCCGTACTCTCTGCGTTACAAGGCGAGCGCTCTAACAGTTCAGCTACCAAGCCCCATGCAAGTTTTGGGCCACAATGGGCCCAACTAATGCACTTGTCATTGTAACAGTATACAGGCAACAACTTTTAACTTGCAAGCCCTTCACTCACAATTACTCAGCACCATCGATTGATGCTCGCTCATTAGATAGTGGCACTTAATAAATGCACGAAAATAATAATACTGCACTTTATTTAAATAAAACAAACGAGAAATGCAAGCTGTTGAATCAGAGTTACATCTTTGATTTGGCACAGAACACAAAAGCAGTTTACAGGTAACGTAAAATTTCACGTGGCCTCGATATACATCCAGCACAAATTAATCTCTGGTGGCAACTTGGGATAATGGATGCCACACTGGCAGGCACAGTAAAACCAAGCAATGCCCTCGGGCAGTTTTTATTAGCAAGGTTGACCCTCCATCGGGATACGAGACCATCGGGGCCAAAAAGTGACCATACGTGATGTAACAGACCATTGGGGCCAACGCAGCCGATCATCCATGTGTGGTTGGTAACGAGTTCTGTTATAAGTTAAAAGGGTGTCCTGGTGTGGACTGTTGCAACCAAAAGACCCTTCAACCCTCTGGACCTATGCTTCAGAGGTAGCAAAACAAGTGCCTTAAAGCTTTACTTTTGTAAATAATCATTATTAAGCGCCACTACCTAATCATCACTCGTTGGCGCCGAGCAACTGCGAGAGCAGGACTTGCTCAAAGTCCCTACAGTAGCCATCTCAGTGGAGGAGGCTCGAACCAGTACTCTGCGAGTTACAAGGTGAGCACTCTAACCATGTCCCACGAAAAGAATACACACACAGATAACGGATGGTTAACTCAAATAAAACTACTCCGAACGTCAAAAAACAGACAAGCCAACACGTCCGCTAAATTCGCGGATGCCTGCTAAACTACATCGGCCGCAAAGTCTGTCTAACACAAAGTAAAACATTGACATAAGCGAGAAACGATGAGATGTGGCGACGAGAAAGTTAGCTTGACTGGATATCTCGACATCAAAGACGCTGGCAGGAGACAATGCAACCGACGCCTGCCGACAGTGTTTAAGTTGTCGGGGAGATTGGAGTTCGACCCCCTAGCTCTTCTTCATCTTCTAACACCCTCAGCTGGGTAACAGAAAGATGATGGGGGTCACGAAACTAAAACCTCTCACGAGTCATCAGTTGTTTCGCGTGCAACATACTAACAACGTTAGACTTTGACCCGTGTTCCTCGAGTACTTTGGTGATCCATAAAATTGTCGACCCCTAACCTCTTTTTCGACAACTGAAACACTGCATCGGTTTAACCGTCTGCCCGATTAATGAACGCTTCCCAAACTGTTTCTTTTTAGAAATCTACGGACGAAGTGTGCGTCTCATAACGGAGATCTTCCGGGTAGGGCGAAGAATTCTTCGACGGCAGCCTCGCACGTCTCCGGAACCTCGAATTCCAGAAGGACCTCGGCCTCGTTGTGCTTGCGATCGCGGAGGTGGTTCCAGTCGTGCAGGATGGAAGCGTACTCGGCGGCCTTTTCCAGGTCTCCGCGTGACTGGTAGAGTCGCAGTAAACCGCGGTAGTCGTATTCTAGTCCGCTGTAGCCGTTTCCGAACAATCGTTTTCCTAGAAAAATAATAACATAAAATATAAAGAACTTTTGTTAGTATAGTGGTTAGCATGCTGGACTGTCAACCGAGAGGTTGCAGGTTCAAATCCCAGCCAGGGCACAAATTTTTTGTGAGATTTCTGCTTCACCTCTGCCCTTAGCCAACTCAGCCATAATGAGTACGCTGACCGTATACTATCGGTGGGAAGGTGAGATGGCGATGGATAGGATTGGCCACTCGTCCTCATATGCTGAGGCTAAGAAAATGAAGTCACTACCTCTTCATATGCACAGCAGCCCTCAGGCCGCCTTAAGGGACTGCTATTCTTCTTCTTACCAAAACTTGGCACCTCCAGCCAGTTACTGCCTTGCGATAGAAGTTATTAATTATAGTTACAATTATATGCATAAACACACACACACATGCACACATATACAAGCGTGCATACATACACAAATACATATACAAGCATACATACATACATACACATACACACACATACACATACACATAAACACACATACATAAACACACATACGTATATACGCATACATACATACCCATATACACATACCTATACACAGCCAATGCATATACCTATGGATATCGAGCGCAGATATAGTTTCTCCGCCTCGTCGTATTTCTGCATGTCGTAGTTGTAGAGCGACGCCAGATGCCCAACAGAGAGCGCCACTTCGTAGTCGTCTGCTCCGAGCAGTTGCTCCTTGATCGCGATTGCCTTCAGATGCATCTCCTCCGCTTCCTGTTTCGTTTTTTATCAGATAAAAAAACGCACAAAGGCTCTTTAAGATATCAGGTCTGCAATTTCATCCTACTCAACAGATCTTTCACACGTTCAAGTTGATTCAGTACGCTGTAACCATGACAACTACACATGTGCAGCATACAATGTAACCATGACAACCGCATATGTGCAGCATATGACTTAACCATGACAACCGCATATGTGCAGTATACGATGTAACCATGACAACCGCATATGTGCAGTACACCTTAACCATGACAACAGCATATGTGCAACATACGCTGTGTAGGGACCTTGAGCAGGTCTTTCACTCGCAATTGCTCAGTGCGATTTATTGATGCTTGGTCATTAGATAGTGGTGCTTAATAAATAATTAATGATTATAATAATTCTCTGAAGTCACTAGATTACATTAGATAATCAATTAAGACATATCGTGAGTAATCCTTCTGGGAAGCTATGGGTAAAACTAACACAACTGTCATGGTTACAGCGTACTGCACATGTTCAATGTCATGGTTACAGTGTACTGCACATATGCAGTTGTCATGGTTTCAGCGTATGCTGCACATATGCAGTTGTCGTGGTTACATCGTGTACTGCACATATGCAGTTGTCATGGCTCGAACCCATAATCTCCGCATTACAAGGCGAGCGTTCCGCTCTAACCAATCGGCTAGCGTGTCCCACAATGGTAAGATCACAGCCAAGAAGTTACTACATACATCAATTACATACAGTAAACATACATCAATTCAGATTTAACCGCAACTGCAAATGTTCACCTTGTACTTGTGCATTGATTGGAAGAGTCGACCCAGGTTCCCGTAATGCTTTGCCGTCTGTACGTTGTTCTCGCCGAAAGCCTGCTTGGCCAGCATCAGGGAAGACAGATGGAGTTCCCTTGCCTCCGACAGTAGCTTCGCTTCCACTGTTTTGTTGTGACTGTCGATTGCGATCTCTTCTAATATCAGAGCTACAGAAAACAAATGTCGAGTGAGATGAAGCTCAACGCAGACGCCATATCTGATTTCCATATAACATGTGGACCATGAATTTAAAAATACAATAGAAGACAGCAAAACAATAGTATATTAGCATTATTCACCCGATTGTTATTATTGTTGTTGTTATTATTGTTAGTTTTATTATTGTTGTTATTGTCGTTACTATTTGTATTTAATTTATTACTAATATTTAAGTACGAATTAAGTAACAAATAGGTGTATGAGTAATAATCGAATAAGAGTGGTCGAAGTTATTATAACTATTAGTTTTTCTTGGCTCCTGTTGCACGGTACCTGTTGATACATGACTGTAACTGTAACACTTGTTTTGTGCAGTAACAAACCAAATAACTCTATTTAATACAATACAATACAACTGTATTTGATATTACCCTCCTTCCAAAGATCAGAAGCACACACATGACCATACGACAGAACATCGATGGCATTGAGCAATTGCGAGTGGACTTGCTCAAGGTCCTTGCACAGTGACCACCTCAGCGAAGGTTCAAATCCTTAGCCTCCACGTTACAGGTTGATCGCTCTATCCCTTCAGCTGCCATCCCAGAACAAAACTGTCTTCTAAGTAATTATAGTCAACGTTTAAATGTAACTACCTTTAACTCTTTTCGAGGAAGCGAGTAGCAGATGGTCTTGAGGTAATATTCGAGTGATGATGTCAATAGCTACGTCGGCATGGTGTCTGAAAAGCGTAAAACACGTCACAGTTCATTAGGAAACAAATCATGAAATCCAAGCACATTACTTTACTAACCTAGAAAAGTACTTTAATAACCTAGTAAACTATACTTAACTGACCCAGTAACCTTTACTTTACTGACCTAGCAAACTTTTCTTCGTTGAACTAGTAAACGTTACTGACCTAGTAAACTTTACTTTACTGACCTAGTAAATTTGCCTCACCTAGTCGACCTCACTGAACTAGTAAACTTTACTGACCTAGTAAACTTTACTTTACTGACCCAGTAAGCTCACCTGACCCAGTAAACATCACTGACCTAGTAAACTTCACTTTCCTGACCTACTTAACTGTACTCTACCAACCTAGAAAACCTTCCATAAAACTCGAAAACTCACTTGGCATCTTGAAATTTCCCTGAGCTGTATTCGTGCACGTAGGAGCAGTACGCGAGGTCCTCGTGAGCGATCGCGACGTGGAGATTGTTACCGCCGAAGACGGCGATTCGAATGTCGAGCGCCGTTTGGTAGACTTTGACCGACTGACAGATCAGGTCGACGTTCAGGAGAAAAAACCCGTAGTCGAGGAGAGCATCGGAAAACACCTGGTGTTTCCCACCGAAATGTTCCCTTCAAAAGAAAATCGTAATTGTAAACCAATCAGTCAATCAATGAAAACTTGACGACAACAGTATACGTGCAGTACAATTCATTCGTAAATTTATATAGCGCCACTTCAAGGGAACTACTCAGAGGCGCTCAATGTAACCATGACAACTGCATAATTATGTGCAGCAAACTGTAACCATGACAACTGCGTTAGTTTTACCCATAGCTGCCCCTTTAAGAAAAAAACTCAACAGTGGTGCTCCCAAAAATTATATTACTGTCGAATAATATGATATGATAAATTAAGAAACCACACAATCCAGCCAACTAACTAACCATCCATCCATCCACCCATACCATCCAATCCCACCCACCCATCCCCATCCACCAACCCATCGATCCATCCGCTCATCCAATCACTCATATCCACTCATCCACCCATATCCACCCACTCACCCATCCATCCAAAACCACCAACCCATCCATCTGGCATACTGAACAGTTACTATGAAAGTACCTGGCATACTGAACAGCAAACTTTATCAGTATCTCGGCTCGTTTGAATTCTCGTCGTACAACACACACCTTCAAGTACAAAAAACACCCACAGTTCGTTTCAGCAGTTTCTCTGCAATATTCAGTTTTTACATTGGTATATGTATTGTATAGGTTAGGAAATTACCTGAAAAAAATTCTTGACACTACAATGTTTTTATTCGAAATTCCAAGCCACAACGAGAAAAACTGTTCCCTTTTGCTGGATCTAGGCGTATGGATCTTAGAGAGGAACTACATAAGCCATCTGAATGAATGAATGAAGAGAAACGAATGAACAAATGAATAGGAATGAATGAATGAATAAATAGGAATTAACGAATGACTAGGACTTAATGCATAAATGAATGAATAGGAATGAATGAAACAATGAATAGGAACGAATGAATAATCATCAAATTCAACAAGAACTTCAAAGACTGTTGACTGACCTTGGCAGCTTGTCTAAAGACATCGACAATTATCTGAAAAAAGAAAAACGTTTATCAATTCTGGCATTTACTTCATAAAGCGAGTTCAGTAGCACTTGAACCCCAAACTCTCGGATGACGTTACAACGCACCATCCACGAGACTAATATGCATCAGGGATGTGGAACTATAATCTAATTTAGCTTTGCAACATGGCCTCATTAACATGGGGCCTTGTTAAAACAGGTTAAATTCTAATTATTATAATTATTATTATAATCATAAACGGATTCATTAAGCGCCACTATCTAATAGCCAAGCACCAATCGATGGCGTTGAGCAACTGTGAGTGAAGGACTTGCTCAAGGTCCCTACACATTAACCGTCTCAGCGGAGGCGTCTCGAACCCATACTCTCCGCGTTACAAGCACCCTAACCAATCGGCTAATGCGTCCAACACCAATCTGAGGATCAGAAAAGTTGCATGCGATGTGCCATTTATTCATAGAGTCGAAGAACTCACCCGTGGATAGAGAGACGAAGAGAGCTCATTCAAGGCGGTACAGCACAATTTGTACGACTACAAGAACCACAAAAACAAAAGTGTCTAATATTTAGCAACATCAGAGTGATGCTAAAGTCACCAGAATCGTCTAGTATTAGTATCATTATTATTATAATTATTACTATTATTATTATTATTATTATTATTATTATTACCACTAAATTATTTATTATTATTTTTATATGCCTCGAGGTATGCAAGATCCCTCAGGGACTTGAGACATTAATTAAAAATCTTGAGCAAATATTATTATTATTACTCACCTCATCATAACTGCTTCTTGCGAACATGAGCGTGCTGTACTCGGAGCAGAGGCTCGCCTGGTTAACGCGAATGCCGTGGGCGGTTAATTTCTCGACGTAGGACATTGCCTCCTTCCACATCGACTCAGCCTCATTGTATATACAGTTACAGTTCCTGATGTGCATCAGTCTGAAAGCATCAGCAGAAATCAATGTTAACAAACAGCATGCTCAAACCTGCAATCGTTGGATCACAGAACCGGCGCAAAACAGAACAGACCACGAGGTAACGTTTGTTTTGTTGCGTTTGGCTCATGAATATGGTTCCAAGAACAGTTTTAAATGTGATTCGTTATAACAGCTTATTTGATTTCCTATTATTATTACTACTACTACTATTATTATTATTGTTATTAATATTATTATTATTATGTATCTTTTAAGTGGCACTATGTAATGACCAAGTACCAGTCGATGACGCTGAGCAGCTGTGAGTTAATGACCTGCTCAACGTCTCTACACAGTAACCGTCTCAGGGGAGGAGGATTGAACCCGTACTCTTAGCATTACAAGCGCTCTAGGCAATCAACCACTGTTTCCCACATAGGCCTAAACAATAATCATAATAATAATAGTCTGTTGTGTCTATATTCAGTTTTATAGGTGAGTACATAATAATCCCTCTTGACCTAAAACGGTTGGCGGCCAAGGTACGGCACTTTATCATCATAAAATCCTGATATTAACAACCAACTCAAGAAAGTAAACAATGTCACTTAATTATCTACTTAATCCAGAAAGTAAGCAATGTTCCTTACCTACCTATTCTCAAATGCAAGCAATGTTCCTTACCTACTTACTCTAAAATCCAAGCAATGTTCCTTACCTACTTACTCTAAAATCCAAGTAATGTTTGTTACCTCCCTACTTAAGAAAGTAAGCAGTGTTCCTTGCCTGCCTACCCTAAAATACAAGCAGTGATCCTTACCTACCTACTTCAAAATGCAAGCAATGCTCCTTACCTACCTGCTCTACAATGCAAGCAATGCTCCTAACCTACTTACTCTAAAATGCAAGCAATGCTCCTAACCTACTTACTCTAAAATGCAAGCAATGCTCCTAACCTACTTACTCTAAAATCCAAGCAATGCTCCTAACCTACTTACTCTAAAATCCAAGCAATGTTTCAAATCTACCTACTCTAAAATCCAAGCAATGTCACCTACCGAGTGCAGCAGTGCAAAGAATGCTGCCATCCGTTAACGTTGTCGGCAGATTTACAGATTTCGAGACACGACAGATGAACATTCTCGCTGTCAGCCAGCCAACCAGCGTCAACAAGAAATCCGCCTACAAGCAAACCAAAGCCAATTAGTTAGAGCGCTACCCTTGTAATACGTAGAGTAAAGGTTCGATTCTCCTCCCCTGAGACGGTTACTGTTTAGGAACCTTGAGCAAGTCCTTTACTCACAATTGCTCAGAATTATCGACTCATGTTTGCTTAGTAGATAGTAGCACTTAAAAAAGGCGTAATAAAAATAGTTGAGCAGAAATCTCGAACCAAGTTTCTGCCCTGGCAGGGGTTTGAACCCCCGACCTCTCAATCGTCAGTCCAGCATACTAACCACTAAACTATCGTTGCACCCCCTGTTGAAATGTTTTCTTGAGGCACATTTTCCAGATTAGAAAAGATTAGATGAGATCTGTTAAGATTAGATTACCGAGAGCGAATCCGAGCTGGATGAGTTTATCGCTGGCTTTCCAGTCTTTGGCGTTGACCAACGCGCAGCGACGGATGAAGGCATCGGCGAGAATACTGGAGAGTCGTGTGCCGTGGTCCATGACCGCCTGGAAACAGTGATGCAGCAGGTTCCTGAAATGGAAAACAGCATCCACACTATAAGACAAATGAGAAGACAAATGAGATGGTGGTTTTAATTGGGCAGGTTGCAAGGTCCTCAAGGCTCAGCCGTTGCTTTCCAGCTGAGGCCAACACTGAGTTATTTTATTGCTTGGAAATCTATTGGTTTGGCTATGTACATGTGTGTGTGTGTGTCTGTGTGTATTCATGTGTGTCTGCATGTTTGTCTGTGTCTGTGTGTCTATGTGTGTGTCTGTGTGAATGCGTGTCTGTATGTGTGCCTGCATGTCTGTGTATGAGTGTCTGTGCATCTGTGTGTCTCTGTGTGTGTCTGTGTGTTGACTTTTAATCAATAATATCTCAAGATTGTTTTCTTACCGATTATTATCTCAACCAGCAGATCTTGTGCGCTATTGGTTCATGCCTTGTGCATTGGACACCGGGGCTGTAGAAGTTGCTAAATAATAGCACTAATTAATAATAATACCTTATTGTAACTATTGTTTATCATGCATTTATATACACATATATATAAACATACAACCACACATACACTCAAAATAATAAGTAAGCTTTCATCGTCTTTCATTTATTAACTGTATTTATAAATATTGTATTAAAAATAATAAATCGTAATTAAGGATGACCTTTTGTCTACGACTCTTAGGACTCGGCTGAAAGTGTCTAAAGACGACAACTCCATCGCAAGCTCGCACAGACGTCCTTTGTTGTAAAGCTGTAGCACAGATAATTACAAAGTTTACACAACTGTAAACAGCGTAATCAAAGCTGCATGCTACTTGCAAAAATGTGGTTTTGCTTACAGGAAATTTTCACCCTCAAAGAAATGTTTTCAGATTTCTGTTCCCTCTAGCCAGCTCAGCTGTAATGAGTACACTGACCGTACACTGTCGGTGGGAAGAAGAGGCGGCAGGGAGACAACTGGCCACCCGCCCTCATATGCCAGGGCTAAGAAAATGAAGTCGTTGACACTTCATACCATGGTTGACTGCAGGGATTAGGCTTTTGGAAAGGAATGGCCCTCCTTCAGCCCTCATCTACCAAGGCTAAGCAAATGAAGGCGCTAACACTTCATACCTATGACTGTCCCCAGGAGTTAGGTGTAAAACTCTTCTTCTTAAGTGAAAGCGCACTTTGATGTCGTAACTGCAGTGATCTTAACAGTTGGAGTTTACCGTTTTTTATTAAAACATGACAGTTTTGAGGGTCATTATATATTAAAACAACAGTTACTGCCATCCTTCCGACCCAGAGCAACTGGAAATATAATCAAACCAACAGATCCTGATGGGGTGTCCGCCTGACAATGTTTGGCGACTACAATAATCACGTTCTGAAACCATTTTGAAGTTTTATATGTTATTTTAATAAACCCAAAACTACTTCCCCACGGTATCTATTCATTGTCTCAGAGAAGGTTTATAAACACCCAACTATTTCCTTTCCCCAGCTGGATTTCTTATACACATATTTGTTTGTCTCGCACTAGAAGATCAATTGTTGCATCGTAAAAATAAAACGACTGCCAACGGGTAAATTAAAACTGTAAAGAGTGAAATACCAGGCGATCTTTTCAACCGGGCAGTCTCTCTCACACCGTTACGACCACTGAAGGGCTTATCGGGTTTTGTCGGAACCATACTGATGACGTCCATGACAGGGTGCGCCATAAGGATAGCAACAAAGCGATCCGCCTCAAATACCTTATAATAGATGTCGAACTGGACGCTCTCCGGTAAAGTCTTGATCTCGGAACGAAATACGGAGTAGTAGACGACAACCGTTGACGTCGCCGTGTTGTATAAGGAGTCGGGAAACCACTGAAGTAAACATGCCGTAGCCATCTTTAACCTCCCCAGCACCTGATCCCAACCGATGGCCGCTGCTTCTTCCGGCATTCGACAGGTGGCGACGTTAGTTAAGAAATCAATCGCTAGGCTGTATTAGACGTTAACGTTAATTACGACGCCAATGCTTCAATAAAACTTTAATCTCTTACTATTAATTAACTGAATTGTGACTAGTATAATGGTTTCAGCAGCTATTGTAGACTTCGTCAACGAGTTCCAAGTCCGAAGTACAAAGGCCCAGCCAGAGCCGTTGAACCGATGAAAAGAGATGTTACTACTAGTCCCCGATGTTGCAAGGCCGAAGTCAACTCTTGCTTTGCTATATCCTTCGCCTCTGCTTTACAGTTTCTGGCCTCGGTCTCGTTTAATTCGACACAGTAGGCCTACAACTACATCCTAAGGCCCTTGACATCAACTCCCCACCAGATTCATTTAGGGCGCCTAGCTATATTATTATTATTAGGCCTATAGTCCAATCAGTATTAGCCCAAATGTCGAAGGTTATTAGCACTAAAAGTCTAGAAAAGACAAAGTGCAGGAAGACGTGAAGAGTCTATCAGTCTAGTTTTCGAGGGGGGGGTACAATAAATACCCGTACTCCACTTTTGGATTGGGTACAGTATCCCATTGTTCATACCCGGAATAAACAAAGGTCATCAGTATTGAACGGGCTAGGTGTAGGTTACTTCCAATATTTTTGGAAATTATACAGTTGACGCAATTCTACCATTAATTTTGTCCCATTGGCTTTTGAAACATTGGGACCAGTTAACCAAGCCCAGCGACAGAAATCCAGGTTCTCTAGGCAGAGCAGTCACGGGCCTCTAAACTATCTTTAGGCTTTATGAGAATTTTTTGTTCCATAGCAAAAAAATTATAAGTAAGGTAATATTAAGACGCTCGAGTTTAAACTGATTCTAGTTAAGTGTCAGTAATATTATGTTTAAAAGGCATAATCCTAAACTTTGTATAACTGATAATAATAGGCAGGCACGTAACTAGCCTTTTTCGTTTGGGGGGGCTTAAGCCTTGAACATGGCAGCATTTATACAGTGTTCATACGAATTTTAGCCGTAAGCATACAACGGCTTGACTTGTTTGGGGGGGCTTCAACTTCGTTTGGGGGGGCTTAAGCCCCCCCAAGCCCAACGCTAGATACGTCCCTGATAATAGGCTAGGCTATTTATCATAAATTGATTTCTGGCCCGTCCCGGGCCCCTCAAATCGCCGGGCCCCTGGACATTCCCCCGGCCCTCCTCTCTAAGGGCCTGCAGTTGACGCCGCTGATGAGACTCCCGGACTGGCATTTCTCGCTGACCTAGGACGTCTCCTAAACCAAATCTCGGGAGACCCTATAGAAACCAGTTAGGCCTATTTGTTCCAGCGCCTGTCCATTGTAATTCAACGTTTCAACGCAGTCGCCTTCCACAGCACTTTCGTTTTCTCAGATCTGGACAAGGCAAAAGCAACATTCCAATGAAGATGTCGATGATGATGATGATGATGATGATGATGATGATGATGATGATGATGATGATGATGATGATGATGATGATGCTCGGTAATTAATTTTAGTCTTGAGGGTTCAAATGAAGGCCTTCCTCCAAGAAGCTATGATGGGCATTGTTTCTTCTGGGTATGAAACGTAGGGGTACGGTACCCCAGTCCAAAAAGCTAAGGTAGGGGTACCCCTCGTACCACCCGAATGTTATGCCTATGAGTGCTTCTGTCTATCTTTGCGCATGCAGCCTATGTTGGAAGGCAGGTAGACACATACATGTAGGTAGGCTGATAGGTAGACAGATAGGTAGATAGATAGGTATAGATAGATAGCACATAATACATGTAGGCCTAAGTGGTAGTAGTAGCTTTCGCAACCTGGATTTAACGATTTTCGTTTGACGACAACAAAAGCAGGCCTAATTTTAAACAGTAATGATAATGAGTACAACTAGGCCTAATATTAATGTATTAAGCTGTAAAAATTGGTACACCCTCCACTTTCTAGACCAAATTCCGACCCATGCTGAAGACCAAGACAGACTGTTATTTTGGAAGATGAGAAGGGATAATAGGTCCGTGGCCCGCTGTGTTGGCATGCAACTATAGGCCTACCTACGCAATATGACGATATAATGTCAATGAGGGCCTTGATAGAGTCCACTCCAAGAGGGAGCTGTCTGGCTAAGGCCTAGAATCATAGATTTACGCTAGACTGTGTCATCATGATGGCCCCGCTCGTTGGCCCATATTCTGCGCACAGAGGGCCGACATTTGCGACCAAAGACAATGCGGACCTGGTCGGGCCCAGTGAACAGTACTCCGTGGCTGGGAATTATGTACGTGCATGGGAACTATGCGACTAGCCCACCATTAAAATAGGAAAAACCGGACATTGAGCGCGGGGCATTGGTCTGATCTGCTTCGAAGACAGGCTGGTAATGTAGGTCATGGTGGATGGTAGTTTACACAACATGTGAACGGATAACATGTATGAGAGCCGCCAGTTTCCAACTGGGCCGCGAGTGGATCCGCATTGTGCCAGAGACGGCGTCAAGTGGCTCGATGAGCACACGTACTGTGGGTCGACGAATGTCAAGGCGACACAACGTATACCATGCCTCATATCATGCCTCCGCGGTCTTCTACGAGGTTTGGCGACAATTCTTTATCTCTGTCGCTGGACCCGCCGCGTGGAACAGTCTTTTCGACCATGTGAAGAATACACCACTTCTGCATATGGCCTACATTCAAATCGCAGATAAAGACCTATCTTTTAAAAAGGGCTGTAGTGGTAAAATTATAGGTGAGTACACGCTACCGGTTAGTTTTCCGAAACAAATTAGAGGTGAGTATACACTACAGTACTGTGTGAGTATACGCTACAGTATTTTAATATAAATAAATATAAATATTTTGTGAGGTGAGTATACGGTCTCTGGAGATGAGTACACGTTGTATACCCGCGTATACCCTCGACTGCAGCCCTGATTTTAAAACTAAAAGCAACGCGTGTGGCACTAGCTTATATTCACGTTTATATTTGTCAAGCGTAAAACTAAACAGGCAAAGCCTATAATTATGTAAACGTTCGTTTAAACAAAAGACAGATAACCTAATAAAATTAATATTCGTGTTTATTTACAAGCTCACTGGCATACAGCAGTAAGTTACATTGAAACAATTGAAACATGACATACAGCAGTAAGTTACATTGAAACAATTGAAACATGACATACAGCAGTAAGTTACATCGGTACAATTATCAAGATCTTATTGAACACACGACTTGGCTGCCTATTAGGAGCCCACTCATTTTACTGCTGCCCTCCAGGGAGTGGAAGGCTGAGTCGACCTAGAGGGGGCTTACGGGTATTGAGCAGCGACTTTTCAAGATCTAATGCTCTTCAGGCCAGAGTGTCATCATTCTTCTATCGCCACTCCCCATTAGGAGGGGCGGTGATAGAGAGGAGAGTGAAACTAAGATCATTGAGCGAATAGACAAACATAAGCACCAAACAAACAACCCAACAGTTCACGTATGAAAGCGAATTTTTCATGCAACAAGTTGTTGCGCATCTAAGGGGTGCAGAGGGTACACGTGTCCCCGGGCGCCAAAGGTAGGGGGCGCCAAAATGAGGGTTAAAATTACTAATTTAAATTTTACTCTTAATTTTTATGGAATTTTAACTAATTTATCCCAAATAAATTTATGAGATTTAATTTGGCGCCCCCAAAATATCAAGTTTTATCCTCATTGCTTACAAAATAATCAGTTGTCAGATATGATTTTTGGCGCCCGACTGAGCACTATGGGGCACCATATAGGGGCCTACTCATTACAAATGACGATGTATTTGGAAAATATGAATAAATAAATAAATAAATAAAACGGGTGGGACTCCATTTTCATAGTTGTTCCCCAGGCGTAGAATATCATAGCTACGCCACTGGTAACTACTGAACTTCAACGCAATCTCATGTCTCAAGTTTTATAATCCTGTTTATCTCTTTATAATAATAATATTATTATTATAGGCCTAATATATCACCGCTTTAGTAATCAAGGCCGGATTAACTTTTGTAGGCCTGATTCCAAAATTTTATAGTATAAGACCCTCCCTAATATATTATGTTCAACCAAAAAGTGTTGACGAAATTTAAATTAGGCCTATGGAACAGATTTTTATAAATTTAAACTGTTTAGCCTACGTCTTACGACATGCTTTCATAACAGAAAAACTGTCAAGAATATCCCGAAAATCAAGCCGTTGTACAATTTCACACTCAGTATTCATAAGTGTTGCATTTGTCGGTCTATCTTGCCCCATCGTAGATCTTAAAGCATTTTTGATGCGCTTTAGGCGGCGATGTTGTTTGACAGGTGGGGGGGACACTTTTAAACTGGGTCAACATTTTATTCGTGCGTCGCGAAATGCTTGCAATTTTTTTATTTGTGGTTGTTATTCAGCTCGGGCGGGCCGCGTGTTGGAGAGCACAGACTTAGAAGGTATCGAAAAGTTAGGCAAAACTAGACTTTCCTTCTACAGGTAAACGTTCGATTTGCACCTAAGACGATCGCCTCTAATACCTACATGATAGGCTACATCTCCTATTTCTAAGAGAATTCTTTTTGCAGAGAGATTTTTCAGAGTCTAAAACCGTCCCAATACGTCATCTTTAAAACATTACAAAACAAGAAATAAACATAACTAACCTATAATTATATACCTATATAATAAGCCCTAGTAGGCTAAGCTACTTGGGAGTGGGAGAGACAGACAGAGACATACAGACAGACAGACAGACAGACAGACAGACAGAGACAGACAGAGATTCATACAGAGGAGATCTAACGATGGTGTTTAGGCTGAGAGAAATGGGAATGTGGTGAACTGTGACTTTACTCTTGCATGGATAACATTGGATATACTGGGAAGTCATAGACTGAGGGGAGGGCTATATACACAATTTTTTAATGATTACGGGTGAACAACAAGAAAGTTAACAAAGCGGTGTATATTCGTATCACACAATACGCGAATGAGGCTTCAATGCACCAGTCTGCCAAAAATTGCATAAAACTGTTCCAAAACAAAAACTTGACAATGTATCCAGGTTCCTCGCGGGTTATCGGAACGGATGAAGGACGTACGAGAGAAGAAGAGAGACGAGAATACACACATATGAATGCGTTGACGAATGCGGCTGCGAATTGTAGTATTCACAGTAGGGGCATTGAAATGATCCACACACTTGGCAGATGTGAAAGTGGAAAAGCGTGAACGTGTTGTACGCGGTGACCATCTGCATACCTATTAGAAAGATAAACCATAGACAATACTGGTCAAATTGCACAGCAAACGCCAAAATAGACCTTATTTTCTGTGTTTAGGGTGAAAAGGGCAATTAATTTATACTGTAGAGGTTCGTGGGGGGGGCATCATTGTCCTGTTTCGGTATTGTTCGCAGCAGGTCACTTAGCTCCACGACCCGAGCTCAGTGTGTTCTTTTAACACTTCGACAAGTCAAGTCTGCCTTTTATCAGTGGATGGGTTAACCATCTGAAATGTTTTCCTTGTACATATTCATGTCGATTTGACCAGTGCTGCTATGTATACCTTCATCAGCGCTTGAAGCGGTTCTGTTACGCTGGGGTTGGGTTCGAAGCACTCCGAGCGGATATCTTCAACAAATGCTGAATGAATGAATGAACGAACGAACGAACGAACATTGACACTGAATTCTGTTGGAAGTTAACAAACAAAACATCTGTGGTTCTGCAGTATGCAAGCATGTTACAACTGCGGACGCTGCAAAGACTGACCTGTTTCGTAGTATTCTTGAATGAGTAGCAGATGAGAAATTGACATGTTTGCGATCGGATTCCATCGATCCGCTACGAAATTGAAACACGTTCGATTCGGGCTCACCTGAAAACAAATCGTCTTCATTTGCGTCTTAACTCTTAGCAATTGAGACTAAGTTTTTTCTTGTCTCTATGTCTGCGACTACTTAACTCTCTGTCTACCCGTGAATCTGTCTTCCTGTCTCTCTGTCTGTGTGTTTCTTTGTAAAGTAAAGCTTCTAAACTCCTAATTTGACCTTCTCTAGACATCGTGACTCCCATCCAGTCTTCACTAATTGCTTTCTGTCTCTTAGAGACTCGTGTGTGTGTGTGTGTGTGTGTGTGTGTGTGTGTGTGTGTGTGTGTGTGTGTGTGTGTGTGTGTGTGTGTGTGTGTGTGTGTGTGTGTGTGTGTGTGTGTGTGTGTGTGTGTGTGTGTGTGTGTGTGTGTGTGTGTGTGTGTGTGTGTGTGTGTGTGTGTGTGTGTGTGTGTGTGTGTGTGTGAAGCATCCCAGAAGTATCTGGCTACCGACGATGCTACATCAATTGTCGTAATTACAATTATAGCATCACATTCAAAATCACCATTTTACAATTACATTTACAATAAATTACAACTTACGTATTCAAAGAAAGTGACCAGCTTCTGGTCGTAGAACTGGACTCTCCTGAGGGCCTGGAATCCAGCAGTGTACATCCATTCTATCGTGTCTCGACTGATGACGTAACCTGATGGAATTTCAACGATGACGTTTGCCATGCCACTGACTGGACTCAGGTCCGTTCGCAGCCACCTGTTTCAACCCATGAATTACAATCCACTCAAGATGGCTACCATCACTGGCAAATGATTAGACAAAGTAAGATGAATTTAACTTATGTGACAGCCATGTAGGATGGCATTTAGCAATGAATACTACGTTAACTGTGTTCTGACTTGACGCAGCAATCGTGAATTGGCTGGTGCCCCGCGCGTTGCTTGTAAACAGCGTTCACAAATTTAGAACTTGCAACAATTAGGCTACGAACAACGGTCTAAATTTTAGAAAAGATATACGAGGACTATCTGGGAGACTAATAGGCCTAATCTGTACCACGGACTATTTGAGAGACTAATAGGCCAAGTACTATTTGAGAGACTAATAGGCCAAGTACTAATTGAGAGACTAATAGGCTTGTACCAAAGAGACTAATAGGCCTAACCTAAGGACTATCTAAGAGACTAATAGGCCTAATCCAAGGACTACCTGGGATCTATACCAAGGACTGTCAGGAAGGCCAATTGGCCTATACCATGGACTATCTGGGAGACTATTAGGCATAAGTGCGTGCTGCATGGAGTCTTACTGGAAGCAGATATTCATTTCCATGTGAGTTCCGTTGTGGCCCCAGAACCTCAGCGAGTCGACTTCGATGCTAAACGATTTGAAAGTCGGACCCTCTGCCTCCACCTTGTACGGCTTCTCTTGGTGGTAGAAGGCATCCAGCTGGTTTAACAAAAAGAGTAACTCCAGTATACGACATCCAAGGCTTTTGAGAGGCGTCGCGAAGATGCCATGGTAATGGTAACTGCAGATTTATATATCGCCTCTTCCAGAGAGACTCAACAGAGGCGTTCCCGACCTAACGCAATGAAAATAATCGAACAGAATGGTCTTCAAGCGTTTGCGGAAAAGAGGCAAAGGGAGGCTAAGGAATTCATGTTGCAGGTTGTTAGGTATACCTTGTTATTTTAAGTGCTATATTAAATGTCTTGAAGCACGCATGCACACAATACTGCACCGTTCGGGTATGTCTGCTATAACCTGAACATTAAATTTTTTTCAGTAATTCTGATTATCGGTAATTCTTTCTTTCTGTTAACTTCCCCTGAATTCCGCATATTCTCAGTTCCTCCACCAATACCGCCACTGACCCATCGTCATCTGCCTCAGGCTCCTCTACTCATCACCCCAAATTGAAATCTCACCTCTTCAAGAATTCCTAACCTAATCCATCCGATCCTCCGCCTTCTAAGATTTCTCGTCATTGGCGAAACCCGGCTTAGCAGCCGAACTGCCTCTATCCGGTCTCTTTGGCAACCGGACTCTGACTTCCACTGGACATCGAATCGATTTCTGGACAACCCCTCGGATACGACGCAGCGCTCGCTGATGCTCTGCGTTTAGCTCTAGAGTAGCGCTTTGGAAATTTAGAGCTTACATGTACGACTGCGCTTACGATTTCTACAGAAAGAAGGCAGAAGATTAAGTCAATAGGTGATATAGTACATACAGCGATTGACGCGTATCCTGTTCCAGTGGCACGAGTTCGTACTTGTCCAAAGGCAGGAGTCACCTGTTCCAAAGGAATCACGCTTTAGATTTAAAGGCGTTTTACATCGTAAACTAGACTAGATTAGACAGGATTTGAAAAATGCTAGTTTCAATTAGAGTACATCATTCTAAACTAGACATGATTAGTTTAGATTGTACAAGGATCGACTAGACTAGATAAGATTTAATTGGACTAGATAAATGTGGACCAAATTAGCCTACGTAAGAGTGGGCGACACAGTGCGATGCTCGATAGCGGCAGTGCCGAATTTAGACTTGGTGAGGCCCTAAGATATATAAAGCTTGAAGGCCCTTGTTGGAATTTGCTACATAAGCCGTTTAAATATGTTCTACATAATATAATTATGTATATATAAAGTACACATAAATTTTAAAAAGCCCACAATTCTTCAGAAACTTCCAGATGATTGATACCTCGAATGTGTATAGATCGGCAAAGTTGCTTCTATTAAGTTGAACCGTTTCCGTCCAACCGGCGTTTGAAGAGCATACGAACTCTAGTTGAAGGTTGTAGAAAGCGCGGTTCGTCTGTCGATAAGAGAACTCTGTCATCGCCTCCAGGGCCAACAGGGTGTCCTGTTAAAACTCAAAAGTGCAGTCACTTCACGTCTCCCTAATTGCCTCGTCCTTACTACTTAATTAAATAATTAATCAATTAATTAAGGCAAACAGATTTGAATTCGCAGCTGGCTGCTTGCAGGTTTTGTCCATTTCCAACATTCAAAAATAATGTTCAAATCACACAGGAGCCTAGTATAGAATGGAAAGAGTCTTTAGGAAGAACTCTGCACTTCAAAAAGACTGTATGCAGAGTTTTGGAGCGGCAGATGATCTTTTCTGTAGATCAAACCAATTAACTTATCTGGCATAAGTGTAATAGGTGCAAGCAATAATAATTTATATATATATATATATACATATACATATATATATACAAACTAATAAAGAAATATATTGAAAATGATATTTAATAAGCAATGAAATAAAAGGTAGAAGACGGTACCAATGAGTAGAATTATTATTATTATTATTATTATTATTCTTTATTGATAAACCAAAAGCGAACCGCACATTGGTGAACAAGTATAGAAAAATATAAAACGTAGAAGTAATAAGAAGATAATAATATTTGAAAAAAAAATAAAAAAAAATAAATAAAATTTAAAAAAAAATGAGTATACATTTAAATTTTTAAAAGTAGAAAATTACTAATAACACTAAATCAAAGCATCATAACAAGAGAGAAATTTTAAATCTATAATAGTTACTATTATCTAAAAAGGGTAGCAGAATTTGAGAAGTTTTACTAATTAAACAACATCAAAAAGCATCCTAATAATAAAGCTTTTTCTAATCAGATTATCAGAACGAGGTAGAGTAAGATTATGGCCTCTGGGGCGCAACAGGTAACCGGTCGATTTAATTTGAGGCAATAGACCATGAAGGACATGACCATCAAAGCTTCTTATGGCTAAGAAGAGACGGATATCAGCTGATTGACAGAGTTGAGCATAGGAAGGGTTGTCTGCAGGTAAGTAATGTCCTCTCATAAGTCGTCTTATGATTGAAGATAGCTTATCCCGATCACTTTGGTTAGTAAATCCCCACCAGGCAGGAGAAGCATACAATATTCGTGAGAGGATAGTTGCTCTAACCACATCATATAGGCAAGGTCCTTGTAGACCGTGAGCTACTAAGGTGCGAATAGCATATATGGAGCGGCGGGCCTGACTACAAATTCGATTAACATGATTAGAAATGTTTAAATTGTCAGATATAGTAACTCCTAAGATGGATAAATGAGACACTCTAACGAGTCCAGGGGTGGATAAAGGTGCGTTTATATTAGTAAACTTCCCTCTGGGTCTGTGTAAAATCATTTCATACGTTTTACTATGATTTAATTTCAGGTTACAAGTTTTGGCCCAAGACTCAATGTGCTCTAATTCAGAGGTTATGGATGAACTATTAGAGGAAGGTATTAAGAGATAGCTGTCATCAGCGTACTTCATAAGAATATTTTGAGGATGTAAAGTTTTAAGGCTTGATATGGAAACAATGAAATGTGTAGGACCTGTACTTGAGCCTTGAACTATGCTGGCATTAATATGGATTAAAGTAGATAATTCATCCTGGAATTTAGTACAATGTTGTCGGCCTTCTAAGAAATTAATTGACCAATTATAGATGTTATCAGGTATTGGCAAGTTGGAGAGGGATTTTGCTAAGTGATTATGACTTATGGAATCAAATGCCTTAGAGAAATCTAAGGAAATCAAGTGAACATACTGGTTAGAGCTTAGCATATGAGTGACATGATGAGTTAGGGCTATTAAGGCTGCAGATGTAGAACCAGTGGGGCGAAATGCAAATTGATCAGAGAAAGGTTGATTTAGAATAGGATTTGTTAGAATAGGATAAAAGAAACGAATGACTATTTGCTTTTCAATGATGCGACAGAGGATAGGAGTTATAGAAATAGGCCTAAAATCTGCTTCAGAGAGAGGGTTTGCAATCTTAGGAACAGGAGAAATTCTACTTATTTTCCACTGGGGAGGAACGAAGGAGTGAGCTAGAGAAAGATTAAAGAGATGAGCAACGGGTATCGCAAGACCAAATGCGGCTTCCCTTAGGAACCACGGGGGTAAACCATCCGGGCCAATTGAGGTGCTTTTGACGTTACTTAGAAGGTGACTAATTTCATAATCATTAAAAACACAATCTAATTGGTTATATGCAGTTAACTTTCGCAGAGGAGAGATGTAATCAGAGTCGTGAGACGTTTTCCCATAATGTTGATTAAGGGATTCTGAAGTGATATTAGAACTGTAAGTAGACTGCAGGAAACGGCAGGATATGAGAAAAAACTTGCTTAAGACTTTCCTGAACTTCTGGTTGTCATTTCGACCCATTGGGTTTCGATACTTAACTACGGTTTCATTTGAAGCGAGGTGCTGGATAGAGTAGTGGTTAGCTTGCTGGACTGTCAACGGAGGTTCAAATCTTTGCAATATTGTTCCAGATTGCCCTGGACATTTCCTATGGACAAATCCACGGGACATTTCCCCTCAAGTTATACTTAAGTTTCATACTAAATTCATATTAAATTTGATGTTATGATTAGGGCCTACAGTAAATTCATACTTCATACTTCTACATTTAAATTGATTTCTTTCCTGGACGGAGTGAAAGATGGAGCAGTTCTTTGTTGAATGTATTTATAAGGTACTTGTAAGAAACTAAAAAATGAAATTCTGAAATGGTTCGTACACGTGTATCTACTTGATAATTAACACACCTATTGAAATAATCAATAATTAATTGAAATAGCCAATAAAATGAACTTTCCCGTCAATGTTTATGCTGGGTAAGTCATCACATGCAGAGGGAGAACTGTCCGGGGGAACTGCCCTAAGTGAGAAATGTCGGGGGTGTGGGTGGAAATGCCAGAGGTATCTCCTAGAATCGTCTCGACTAGACTACATTCGACTAGGCAAGATCCGGTCAGATTGGAAATGAATGCCGAGGCTGATTGAAGGCCGCACTCCGCACGTGGAGCTCAGCATACCTGGGTTGACGACCACCCCATGAGGTGGTTGTGTTGAGAGAAGATCCACTTCATGATGGGGATGGCACCCTGGTGGTCGTTGTTCTCGAGGTGCAGCAGCAGACCGTAGGACGTTGCCATGACAGCGTTTTCGACGTTAGGATGGAAGTTTCGTTCGTGCTGGAATTCGATATTGTTGATTCGCTCCGTTGGGTTTCGCGGAATCTCTTCGGCCGCCCAGTAAACATATTCGCCTGTTTAACAGCCAACGTCGCTTTTACATTTCCAGCACTCACACAACAATGTTTTCGTTTTGTTTTTTAGTGCAATGTTTTTGCTAGATAGGCTATTTTCACAAAACAAATTATGACCATGCTCTCAAATTCAAATAGATAAGATGACATCTTTTCTTATCGTATCTTATATAAACATTTATAAAGCGCTTCTCTCAGCTATGACAGGAATTACCCTCCCCTGTAATCCGTAGTAGGATTCTAGAGGGGATCGCACCTGCGTTTCTTCCATGCCTAAAGACATATAGCCTACCTGATGGCAGAGGAAGTTCATTCCATAATGAGGGACCCACTACAGCGAAAGCCCGATGCTGGGCCAGAGAAGTTGACCCGGATAACCTCAGATAACGCTCGGAAAATATCAGATCATCATATATGATCATTAAACACGAACTCTCATATTTCCATTGTGTAGATATCCATAGTATTTCAACATTAAATGCATTGGATCAACAGTTTTGAATGCACTGACTTAAAAAATAAGTATCTGACAAAATTAAAATCTGTTAAATCAGACGAATTCAACTGACTTGTTCTTTGCATCTCCTTGAGCAGATTGTAAGCTGTTACTCGGTCGCTGTGTCGCGATATTTGGAGCGCGTAGGCAGTGATGGCCATCTGGAACGGATCGGTGATCTGGTCGATCTTACTCGACAGGTATTCAGAAGCTCGGATAACGGCAGAGGCCGAACTGTGCTTCGCAGACTTAACACCAGAAAGAACAAGCACTGAGCACGGGTTGGTCTGATTATAAGAACAACTTGAAATGAAATGAAGATCTAAAGTAATGAAACTTTTCCAGCTAATAGAAGAAGAAGAATAAGAAGAAAGGAAGAGGAGGAGGAAGAAGAAGAAGATGATGATGATTATGATAATTTTATTTATTCCGGATATTTCTATAGCGCCTCTCGAAGTCAACTACTACTCAGAGGCGCTCCCGACTACAGCATTTGATACTGTGCCAGAATTTTCACGCCGAAGCGCCACGAGCAATTGCGAGTGAAGGACTTGCCCAAGGTCCGTACGCAGTGGCTAGAGTGGGATTCGAACCTGCAACCCTCCGGTCACAAGGCGCCGAACCTACCACTGAGCCACCACGCCCCATATTATAATGTGAATAATATTTATGCTACATCACACTGGGCTATACTACTCTACAGATAATGATGATGATGATGATGATGATGATGATGATGATGATGATGATGATGATGATGATGATGATGATGAAGAGTCCCTCAAGCTACCCCTGAAAGACAACCATGGGCATAAAGTGTTAGCGACTTCATTTTCCTAGCCTTAGCATATGAGGGCAGCGAGCGGTCAATATTTATAGCTGAGTTGGCGTAGCAGGAATCTTAAACCAAATTTCTGCCCTAGCGGGGATTTCAAACCCCGACATCTCGGTTGACAGTCCAGAAGGCTAGCCACTACACTAGGGACAAAAACAACCAAACATGCACTACACTGCAACGGAAGACACTATATTACTCTACATTGGACTACACTACACTACACTCGACTACACTACGCAGCATTGCACTACATTGGACTACACTACACTACGCTGAACAATGCTACATCACACTGGGTTATACTACACAACATTACTATACTCTGTACTACACTACCTTACATTGGACTACACTACTCTATACTACTCTACAGAATACTACGCTACATTGGACTACACGGCTCTACATCATACGACACTACACTACAGAACACTGCACTACGGAGACTACCAAAACCTAGACAGGACTACTTTAAGCTACACTTTGCTAACTCTGCTTGCAAACACTGAGTTAGGTTTGACATTTTACTCACTCCTGTCAGGCGGTTTGCATGAGACAGCGTTATAACGACATGCGCAGTTGTGGGAATGTGCCATTCGCGAACTACGCCATCTCTGTCCGTTGTGTAGGGCTAGACAATGAAAAAACAAACAGCGCTTCCACGATAGAAAATAAGTTTCCAGTTCAGGATTAAAGCAACATATTAGTGTAACCAGCTGAGAAACGAGTCACAAATGACAGCTAATTGTAATTTTAATCGAACATTTAGATAGCGCCACTCAACGATTCAGAGGCGCTCCCGACCCAAGTCAGTGCTATCACTAACAAATAAAATGGACTTAAGGGGTTTGCGGAACAGAGGAAGAGAAAGACCGAGGAGCTAAAGGCGAAATTCCTGCGGAAGATGGTTCCAACTAGAGGGGCCAACATAGGCACAACTTAGTCTTAGGTACCTAACTGATTCCGAGTACCGTAAGTACTAAGTATCCAAGTACCGTACACTTACGAAGAAACTTCTGTCGTAGTAGTTTTCCGAGGTTTCCTTCCAGGCTCCCGTTTCGAGGTCCTGTTGGGATGTCAACCATAATGCCATCCTGTTCAGCATATCAACGGGTACGAAGATGATCTCAGCCCACTGGCTGATCAGAGCATCGTGAAAGGTCTTCAGGACGAGAGACGTCGTACTGCAACATCAAAGCAACGACCTCAGCAACATTAATGTCTGCTCAGAACAGACAATAACGTGTCTGGAACATGTAAGACTGGGTGGTCTATACGATAATGCGCTGGATCGCCAACTCAACAATTTCGGACTTTAGCTTCCAGAACGGAATCGGTGTAGTTGCAATAATGTGAATAATATTTATTCTACAATTTAAAAATATTAAATAAATGAATGTCCTTGTCTCAGAGACATGGAGTATATTCGTTATTGTTTATTTTCACAGCGGGTTTACCTCTATTACATCAAAGGACCGTAATAATGTCTGACTGAAAGCCACAATGAACATGCTTTACTGATGTTGACGAGCGCTACTGAGACATAGGTGTCGGTGCTAATGTAGTCTTCTAATCTTATGACTTCTTTAAAAGGTCTTTATCGTAAAATGATAATTGCAACTTTATATAGCGCCACTTCAAGAGAGACTCATCAGAGGCACTCCCGACCTAACACAGTGAAACCACGATCGAACTTAATGATCTTCAAGCGTTTGCGGAAAAGAGGCAAAGAGAGGCTGAGAACCTCATTGTCGCAGGTTCTTCCAGGAGGATGGGCCGATAACATCAAAACTTCTATGCTGGACCGTGGAAGTCGGGGCCGGAGTTATGGTAAAAGCAAGGTTAATTCACGTGAAATCGTAGGTAAAACTATAGACCGTTAAGGAAACACAGTTGTAAAATTAAAACGGATTGTATGTCGAGAGGTGGTGTTCTTACCGAATACAGGGTGACGGGCTTCTTCGAAACAGTCTGTACGAACCATCGTCATGCATGTAAGCGTACTGTCTCGCCAGGACTGTCAGCAAACCAAATGGGTTAATTTACAGAACAGTGAAAATAATACAGTAAAAGACCTGCTAATGACCTCACTTCCAGTGGTTGACCAGTGGTAACGTGAGACAGGGAGAAGGCGTCGTTTTTTAAACTGTCTTTATACTGGAAGTTTTGCTGTGGTGATGCGCTAACGTTTATTGCACGGGATCGATTTGGATCGAAAAGAACATCTATCTAATTGATTCTCTTTTAAAGTATTTCTATGATTCTCTTCTCATTATCCACCTGTACCTCTAGCCAACTCAGTTAAAATGAGTGCACTCCTCCTCCTCCTCCTCCTCCTCCTCCTCCTCCTCCTCCTCCTCCTCCTCCTCCTCCTCCTCCTCCTCCTCATTATTAATCTTGTAACTTTCGTCTAGATTTTCAGTAACTTTTGATCTCACGCACTTTTCTGCATGTATTCCAAAGCCGTGTTGAGTTTCTCGTTATTGAGTAGGCTTAACGTTTGAAGGTAGTTCAGCGTCTGAAGGTTGACCGCGAAGTCGAACAGGTAGCCTTCGGCTGAATCGTGATATGAAAAAGCAGTATTGCCGGCCGTCAGGTAGTCTTCAAATAATCCCGGTGAAACAAGATCACCTGAAACAGGTTGATTGGAAAGTTCTTTTAACGATAATAGAGATAGATTCGGGTGCTTTGACGGTTGTAGAAATACATGTATGTTGATGTATGAATAGAGATGGGTGGATAGATAGATGGATATACTTAGACAGACAGACAGATGGATAGAAACATAGATAGACAGATAGATAGATAGATAGATAGATAGATAGATAGATAGATAGATAGATAGATAGATAGATAGATAGATAGATAGATAGATAGATAGATAGATAGATAGATAGATAGATAGATAGATAGATAGATAGATAGATAGATAGATAGATAGATAGATAGATAGATAGATAGATAGATAGATAGATAGATATGGATGGATAGAGAGATGGATGATGAGTGATTAATGGATGGATAGAAATGTTGAAGGATCGATGGGTAAAACGATGGATAAATTATTGGATTTATGGATGAATGGATAGGTAGGGAGATAGATAGATGGACTTAGATGGAATCATAGATGCGTAGACAGACAGACATACAGACAGACAGACAGACAGATAGAGTGCGGCAGAGAAAGTGAGACAGACAGAGACCGGAGTTTTACCATAGACGTGGATTTTCGCTTCGTTTGATCCTGGGATGTAGAGGAGATCTCTTGATTCCGGATCGAAGAATCGTTCCGATATCGGTATCTTCAGATCGGGAATGATTAGAGACCCGGAATTGACCAAATCCACGAGATACGGAGTATGTCGGACACGAGCCACCGTTCCATCGTACTACACAGATACGTTTAATCACGTATACCAACGCAGGCTGAATATCATGCTATGTATAATTTGGTCTTCTCCGATGAATTGAAAGACACCGTCGCTACACGTGAACAAGAACAGTGGAACCTGACATTTGCCCCCTAAATTTTGGGTTGCACTCGACCTAGAGTCGAGCCGAGAAACAGAGACGATTGGCTGCGAGTCGTGGAAACGGCAACGCCCCAGAGATGAGCACGACACATAATGTAATAGTTATTGCAAATGTAATCGAACATCTATTAAAGCGTCGCTCAACCATACAGGAACAGCGCTCCAGAAGCCAGATAGGAAGCTACGAGCTTATACAACATCCGACCTCTTTTTAGGTGTATTACCGACGTTTGTACCTTATGGCCCTAGTATTGATGTCTCACCAGGACTTTTATCGGGACCTCGTTGTAGTCGAATCGGCGCATGTTATAGGTACTGATTCGGACTGTGATCTCACCCTTGTCGATCTTGGCAACAATCGGAATCATGAGGTACATGGCTGTTCCAGCATCAACCTGGAAGAAAAAAGATAAGGTCGAACTCTTAATCAATGTATCGCAGTTACAATTTTATAGTTACAACAGAACAACTGTACTTTTCATTGACTCAGAAGACTTACATAGCGTCCCTCCAAGATATCTACTTAGAGAAGCCCATCCCAACTCCGTCGAATCTGTATCCCATTGATCCGCTAAGGTAAGGCAATGCAAGCAAGGTAGGGCAAGCATAGATAAAGAAAAGCTAAGGTAAGGGTCGGTTATCTACAGTAAAATGAAACAGAGAGAAGCCGTGATACTTTGATAGATGATATATGTTTCTCTAGCATTTCGTTAGGAATTAAACTGAGGCAAATGTTATTGACTAACTTTGGAAAGTGTTACTGACCGAAACCATGGTCTGGACATCTCCGGCCGTTTCTCTGGGATTATAGGAAAGCGCGTAACCAAAATCCTCGACGTTGATGAATCGATAATTGTCGTCACCATGTAACGTAACGAGTATCTACCAGAAAAAAACAAGTTCTAGTACTATCATCATCGTCGTCTTTATGATCATTGTCATCATCACCATTATCATTATCATCATGACTATCATCGTCATCGTCGTCGTTGTCATTGTCATCGTCGTCATCATCATCATCAACAACAAAAGTCATCACCATCATGGTCATAATGATCATTATCAACATCATCATCAGCCTTCATCAGCTGATGATGTTGATGAAGATGATGACTGATGATGAAGCGTCATCGTGATGATAATGATGGCGATATTATGATGAAAATAATGATGATGATGACCACTGATGCTAATGATGACGATGATGATGACAACGACGACGACGACGACGACGATGATGATGATGATGATAGACACTACACGGCATGCGCTACAGCACCCACTGGACGATATATGTTGGACTAACTTCCAAGGGCTGGTCCCAGAAGTTGTAGATGTCGAGACGTAAGCCGACTTGTTCCCCTCTTCGGATGACCTTAGGGCTCTCCACGATGACGAAGAATTCACGTGCCGAGTCATGCTGAAATTCAAATGGAAACTAAAGTTGAAATTCACTAATACCTTAATGCTTAGGTCTGATTGCCTGGCTGGTTGTGCTCCATCTTACCTTAGGGATCTTTGCTTCTCAGTCCGTTCCATTCCTGGTCGCAGATTCCTCCGCTGTGCAGCCCATGGCGACTTTGTTGTCCCACCGGCCAGAACTTCCACGGTCCAGCACAGAAGTTTCGCAGCTGTCGGCCAATCCTCCTGGAACATGCTTCCTAGCAACTTGCGACATGAACTCCTCAGCCTGTCTTTGCCTCTTTTCCGCAAACGGCTGAAGACCATTCTGTTCGATCGTGGTCTCGATTTTTCGGTTGAGAGCGTCTCTGAGGAGTCTCTCTTGAATTGGCGCTATATAAATCTGCAACCGTCGAAAGTATGCCGCTATCCATCAGAGAAGATTGGACAAGATCTCGTACTATAAATGCAAATTTATATAGCGCCACTTCAAGAGAGACTCGTCAGAGGTGCTCATTGATCAGAGAAACAGACATTAAAGAAGCGATAGAAGAGGAGGAGAGGGTAGGAAGGAGTAGGAAGAGGAGAAGAAGGAAGATTAGGAGAAGAAGTAGGAAGATTAGGAGAAGGAGGAGGAGAAGGAGAAGCCTGGAGAAGAGATGGGGAAGCCAGAGGAGGATGAGGAGGAAAAGAACGAGGAAAAATGGAGGAGAAGAAGAAAGACGAAGAGGAGTAAAGGGGAGTAAGAGAAGGAAAAGGAGAAGGAAGAAAAGAATAGAGGAGGAGCGGGGAGGGGACGATAAGGAAATAGAGGAGAAGGAAAAGGAAGAGGATGTAGGACAGAGAGGAGCGGAGGATAAGGAAAAGAGAAGGAAAAGGAGGAGAACAAAGAGGAGGAGATGGGGAGGGGAGGAGAAGGAAGAGTGATGAAGGAGGAGACGTATATAAGGAAGAGGAAAATGAAGAGGATGAATAGGGAAGGAGAGGAGGAGAAGTAAGAGGTGGATAAAGAAGAAGAGGAGGAGGAGGAGTAAGAGGAGGAGGACGTAGCGGAAGAGGAATGAGGGAAAAATGCCAATGACTGTCCACAGAATTGGACGGCGATTGGCAATTTACATTTGCCAGCAGATCATGCTTTCCTATGAGGATGTCTCCGTTTGTATAATTTTTATATCTTACTTGTATGTATTCGCT
The DNA here is from genome assembly GCA_963556255.1 of Allolobophora icterica. Lineage (NCBI taxonomy): Eukaryota > Metazoa > Annelida > Clitellata > Crassiclitellata > Lumbricidae > Allolobophora > Allolobophora icterica. The sequence goes on along the minus strand of OY744614.1, from coordinate 46,923,959 downwards.
GGAGAGGAATAGACCTTGTTCGGGATGCATGAAGACCGCTCCCCAGACCATAGAGTTCATCAATTTGAACTGGTCAAGCTGCAACTGGTCAACCTTCGCCTCTCCTTGACCAATCTGTCTATGCGCAACAGAAATCGATACCTCTTTAGTACAATCACAAAATCGATGCCATTTAGTACAATCACAAAAATCCATGTCATTTAGTAGAATCACAAAACTCGAAGTCATTTAGTACAATACAAATCGATACCATTTCGTACAATCACAAAAATCCATGTCATTTAGTGCTATCATAAAAATCGATGCTGCTTTGCAAAATCACATTTGGCCAAAACAGTGTTGTCCTTGATGGTGGAAGTAAGGAATTCGACCAGAGTTGCGTAGTCTGGAACAGTTTATCTAAAGACTATTACTATATGATTAACCATAGAAAAGCAAGTGGTCTAAATGCAAGGAAACCAACATCAGCAGTTAATGCACTGGACACGATTTGCTAGGGCGCTCGGCTTGAGAGGTTGCACTCCAGCTTCCCCAGCAGGTACTGTGTAGGGACCCTGAGCAAATCCTTCACTCACAATTACTCAGCGCCATCGATGTTCAATCATATGGTGGTGAGTGCACTTCTGAATTTTGGAAGGAAGGCAGTATCGAGTACAGCTGTATTGTATTGTTAAAATGCAGTTGTCTTGTAGAGAATACCGTTGTATTGTATTGTACCAAGTACGGTTGTTTTGCGCTGCATTGTATAATACTATAGCAAAAGGACTAACATTAGCAGGACTGAAGCCTCCGAAGTAAGAGCAGACTGACGCAGCCGGACTAAACGTAGTCGGGACTAAACGTAGTCGGGACTAAATGTGACCGGTCAAAGAGTAGCCTGCCCCCTAGCGAATGGATCTGCGTGCATTCATTTTATCTCAACTTAACCCTTACCTCTTTCAAATAACTTATCCACCATAGTGTGCCTTTCTGTCTTACGGACTGATCTTCTGGATATTGACCTGATGACGGATTGGTTTTGGTGTGCCGTCGGTTGATGCCTTGTGCATTAGACATCGGCGCAACAGAAGTTACTAATTACAATTGCATTCAGAAGGTCTGCGTACTTGATGTAACCGGAGACCCAGAACATGAAAGTCTCGTCCTTGAAGCGACTGTTCCAGAAGAGATTGTCGACTTCGTTCGGTCGAGGTTTGTACTTTTTCTCCGGAGGTAGAGGACCTGATTTTATTTACAGCAACAGAAAAACACCAAGGTGAAGGTACCAGGATTGTTTTCACCCCCGAAGTAAAAACTCCTTTAAAAAGTTTAATTTTTCGTAAGTTAGGCCAACACACAAGCACAAATACCTACACACACACACACACACACACACACACACACACACACACACACACACACACACACACACACACACACACACACACACACACACACACACACACACACACACACACACACACACACACACACACACACACACACACACACACACACACACACACACACACACACACACACACACACACACACACACACACACACACACACACACACACACACACACACACACACACACACACACACACACACACACACACACACACACACACACACACACACACACACACACACACACACACACACACACACACACACACACACACACACACACACACACACACACACACACACACACACACACACACACACACACACACACACACACACACACACACACACACACACACACACACACACACACACACACACACACACACACACACACACACACACACACACACACACACACACACACACACACACACAAACACACACACACACACACACACACAATGCATCGAACACAGTAACTCCGCCACTGTTCGTACTCTGGAAGTGCCAGTCAAAAGCCTGAAGCAATTAGGAGGGTACTCTGGCAGTGCCATTCCCAAGCCTGGAGCATTTAGGATGGCGACGCAAATCACCTCTCTTCTGAATCAGCGTCGTTAAACAGCGACTAATCGAATGAAATTAGTGCCAGTCCCACGCTCGGAGAAAGGAGAAAGGCGACGCTAATCATTCCCTGTTATGACACAGCGTCGTTAAGCATCAGCTAACCTACCTGAATGAAAGTATAAATTAATGTCATGTAACCCAATATTTATATAACGCTATCTGAATTTCTGAAGATGTGACCTGATCTTAAAGAAAAAGCGCTATAGAAGCGATTGTAATCAATTAGCGATAAATCAATTGCCATCAATCAATCAATTTCATTTGATTGATTGATTGATTGATTGATTGATTGATTGATTGATTGATTGATTGATTGATTGATTGGTAACTGTCCGTTATGGCTTACAGGCGATTTCGTCGTATCCATCGAGACAGTCGATGATTCCATCGCAGGTTCTCTTCAGTTCGTAGCATTCCTTCGATGATGGACAGATGCCGAGACCCAGAGAACGATTGCAAGGCGAAAACTCTGCAGACAACACTCGCGATTATGTACTTTCAGGAGTCATAAGGGTAATCGTAATCGTAAACTCCAAACTTCTAAAGCGCCATTCGAAAGCCAGGCACAAGGCATCAGCTTATTCACGAGCGCTGCGTCAAGTCAGAGGGGTTTTCCAAAGGGTTGTCTAAAAGGAGGTCCGAGTCCGGTTTTCAGGGGTCCAGATCAAGCAGTGTTTAATCTAGTCCCCCTCTTCTGGGAGGGGAAACTAGGTTTCTGGGGGGGGACCAACGAATTTACAAAAGATTTTTTCCTGTAATTTCATCCATCCATCTTTAAAAAATTTCAGACTTTTCTGATTTCATCTTCAAAAATAGTTGATGACCTTTTTTTAGTCCTTCGTCCAACTTTTAACACTTTTCTATAGGAATTACTCTCCGAAAAAAGGCTGATGACCTTTTTTAGGAATTCATCTCTCTAAAAAGTTTATTATTCACCTCTGGAGGGGGAAAACATGTATCCACATGTATCCTGGGGGGGATTTTCCTCCCCTAAAGGTCTCTACATTGTAATATTGCTGGCCTCTGGGGGGACATGAATCCTGGGGGACATTCCCCCCCAAAGGTGTCTAGATTAAACACTGCAGATCAAGACATGAGTCGGAGCAGCTGCAAATGCGGGTGTCGTTTAGGTCGAGAAGAATTGGAAGGCCGAGGGTCAGATGTGTTAGGGTAGGAATTCCTCCAGAAGTGAGACTTTAGTTTTGAGTGGAATGTCCGGGGGTGATAAATAGAGGAGCCTCAGGCGGATGATGATGGGTGAGTGGCAGTGATGATGGAAGAACCGAGAATCGGCGGAATTCGGGAGGGAGATTGTTAGATAAAGTAAGGCTGTGTGAATAAGCAGAAGCAATGCATCGTTTAGCTTGACGGTAGCTCTGTAGTAATTTGAAGTTTACGATTACAACTATGCAAGGTAGAGGATACAAGAAAATATAGGATACGATAAAGTGTAGATCGGTAAGGTAAGACAGCATGGCAAAGTACGGTAAGTAAGGTAAGGTAATAGAAGGTAAGGAAACTGGAAGGTAATGGAAGGCACAGTTATCGGATAAGGTAATCGAAGGTAAGGAAATTGAAGGCAAGGTAATAAAAGGTAAGGTAACACAGATAAGGTAATCGAAGGTAAGGCATCGAAAGTAAGGTAATCGAAGACAATGTAATCAAAGGTAAGGCATCGAAGGTAAGGTAAGTGAACGTAAGGTGTCGAAGGTAAGGTAAGCGAGGGCAAGATAATCAAAAGTGATATCGAAGTTAAGATAATCAAAAGTAGGGTATCGAAGGTAAGGTAATCGAAGGTAAGATCGAGTGAGGGTCGGTAAGGTGAAGTAAACTAAGGGTATTATAAGATTCAATTAGGCAAGTTAGGCATTAGAATCTATTCTGAAGACCTGTGGAGCAGTTGTTATTATGCACAGTGCCTTTGCAATAAGATTGAAATATGCTATAAATCGAAGGTCTCTACAAGTGAATCCTTGACCGTAATTGTAAACTTAAAATTTAAATAGCGTCACTTGGTAGCTAAGCGCAGCGCACCAGCTAATTCACGAGCACTTTCAGATCGCTTAGTCAAAACTGCAATCCGATGGTGAAGTCCGGCCAAAGTCTGGGCAAGGTATTTATATAAATGTAAATCAACCTTTCGAAAAAAAGCTCACCTTGGTTAATGGTTATGTTGAGGTCACTCATGACGATCAGACCAGAAGACTGTTAACAAAAATACAGATTGATATCTAAGAAGGAAATCTTATAGAAAAAGAAGTTGTTGATAATACATAATATTAAGTTTATGCATAGTTCCCAAATATTCAACTATTGTTTGTGCTTCAGTTACAGTTCATGAGGATAATTACAATTTCGCTACATTTCATTTAATATTCCTTGATTCGACTGATAATAAGCTATCTCTAAGAAGAAAAATCTTCTTTAAAGACTTCCCTACACGTCAATTAAATACACAACGAGATAATCTTAGAGGCGTTATATTAACGTTCAACCTCATGCACGAACTGTTGACTGAATTCAAAGGAACCTTGATCGTTTGTAGGCCCTAGTTATTCATAAAGCATTGTAGTTGTAGATGGTATTGGTTAGTCATGCATAAACAATTTATGAATGAAGATGAACTGTGTTAGTCATTTGAGCGATATGAACTCCTCATCCTCTCTTTGCCTCTTTTCCACACGCGCTTGAAGACCATTTTGTTCGATCGTCGTTTCATTGTGTTTATTCGGGAGCGCCTCTGGTGAATCTCTCTTTAAGTGGCGCTATATAAATTTACAATTGCCATTACCAACTTTGTTATTCATACAAGAATTGCAGATACAGATGGTTAGTCATGCATTAACTATTGCTTAATTTTAAGACGAAGTTAGACTGTTAGCCGTACGTGAGCCGTGGTGTTTGTGTCCATCCCAATGGTTGGTGCGTTGAAGAATACGCTCTCCTCCCAATCTGCGTTGTTGTGCCACCAGGTATGGAAGTAGGGTAGTTGTGCTTGACCATTGTACTCTAACAGATCGTGGATGATCTGTAAGTAAAGAGCGCACACTAAGTTAAGGAAGGGTAGTCGTAGGGTAGGGTAGGGTAGGGTTAGGCATGGTAGGCATGGTAGATTGGTTAGGCAGGGGAGGTATAGTAGCGTGGTGTGTAGAGTGTAGGAGGATGGCATAGGGTGGAACAGGGTAGGTTGAACTAGGTGAGGCTATGGTAGATTAGCGTAGAAGCGTAGATTAGAGAGAAGATTGCAGGCGAGGTTGGACTAGATGAGGCTAGGGTAGATTTGCCTATAGGAGAAAAGCTTGTCGTTTGGAGGCCCTAGGGACCACGCACACTGAAACCAGAGGCACAGGGATTCAATGATTTAATATTATTAATTAATTTAATATTACTAATTAATTAATCTATTAGTTATCATTTAAGACTGATTGTCTTAATAATAATACTGATAATGACGAAGATGATGATGATGATGATGATAATAATAATAATAGTAGTAGTAATAATAGCCTGATGGAACAGAAGTACCTCAGGTACTAAAATGATGATGATGATGATGATGATGATGATGATGATGATGATGATGATGATGATGATGATGATGATGATGATGATGATGATGATGATGATGATGATAATAATAATAATAATAATAATAATAATAATAATAATAATAATAATAATAATAATAATGATAATAATAATAATAATAATAATAATAATAATAATAATAATAATAATAATAATAATAATAATATCCTACTGACCTTTTGTTCTGTTGGAAAAGATAATGCCCCTCGAATGTAGAACTCATAGTCTACAGACGCCGTGTAGAAGTAACCGCCGGGAGGGCCTTGAGCAACGAGTTCGAGCGTGTCCCGCTTGAAATCTTTTCCAAAGTTCAGTTTGATTGACGGCTGAAATTCGAAATTTTCTGATCATCTCATCCAGAATCAAAAGCAAATGCTACCTTCTGCAGTTGTGCTTTGCATTTGTACTAAGTCTATAAAACGTTGAATAGCTCGATAGCATTCCATTCCGGATTAGCAATTGCAGATAGTTCTCCATGAGTTCTACACCTCTGGGAACCAGACTCGAACCTCCTTTTGAAACCCTCTAGAAAACTCATCTGATTTGTCGCAGCGCTCGTGAATGAGCTGGTGCCATGCGCTTGGCTTTCGAGTGCCGCTTTAGAGTTTACGATTAGGATTAGGATTAGCAATTTCTACAGCACCTATGTGTAATGCAAAGGCATCAACCAATGGCGCACCAATACCTGGTTGATTTTGTTTAGACACTAAATGATTCTTTTAAAGGACGTATGATTCGCAAAAATCTTATATGTATTTTACGTAGGTATTTTGAGAGATAAGCAAAATTGAAGCACAGATTAGGGACAGTCATGGAGTATTTTGTGAAAGTGCCACACAGTAAGAGTTTGTCCATAAATAACCTACGGACACAATATTATTGTCCAATAATGAAACTCAGTCATTGAGACCTAAAGTCACACAGCAATGAGACCTTCCTAGTAGGACTATTAAGAGAAAACTCGACGCTACGCTATGCTAGCCTATGCTATGCAATGCTGTCTTTACTAAGCTTTTCTAGGTTATGTTATGCTTCGCTATGCGTTACAGTCACATGATATGCTATGTTCAGCGTAAGAACCTGTTTGAGTTTAGTATCACGAACGAAGAACGTCAACGAATCGACGACGACTTCCCCTTGGACGATGCAGTAGGCGAACAGGTGTGCCGAGGGCGACATCTCACGTGACAGGGCGATTGCGAACGTCTTTTGCCGTGACGTCATCAACAGCTGACTTCCCAGCAGAATAGCTCCTCCAGCGGCTACCTGAGTCAAAAGTGGTTCCATTAAGAACAGAGGAAATTTATTTTCATACTGCAAACAAGTCGTGTAATGTAATGTCAATCATCATGCTAAACGGATTTTATCAATACAATCCTTGTGGCTTTTGACTTCATTTCAAAGTGTAATTATAATTTTGTAATTATAATTGTAAATTTATATAGCGCCACTTCAAGACAGACTCGTCAAAGTTGAAGATTAGCTTTATATATATATATTATAATAATATTAATATTATTATTATTATTAATATTATTATTTTTTCCCCAATGTACATATGATCCCTCGAGGGCTTAGATATTAATTTGTTGGTATGTTATTTCTAGGATATCAGGCCTCCTCCTCCGCTGAGTCATTGAATGTGCCACGGAATGCGATGGCATTGAGCCAAATTATTATTATTATTATTATTATTATTATTATTATTATTATTATTATTATTATTATTATTATTATTATTATTATTATTACTATTATTATTATTATTATTATTATTATTTTTACTCTATATTGTTTGGAAAGGTTTATTAATGTTGAGATGGTCGCTCTTCGGCTCCGGGCAACATCGACATAGTGCCCCGGAAGGCGACCTCATTGAAGCGCTGAATTGTCACTGAAAGGCGCTGAAATATTATTATTATTATTATTATTATTACTACTACTACTACTACTACTACTACTACTACTACTACTACTACTACTACTACTACTACTACTACTACTACTACTACTACTACTACTACTACTACTACTACTACTACTACTACTACTACTACTACTACTACTACTACTACTACTACTACTACTACTACTACTACTACTACTACTACTACTACTACTACTACTACTACTACTACTACTACTACTACTACTACTACTACTACTACTACTACTACTACTACTACTACTACTACTACTACTATTACTACTATATCTTCCGTTGTAAGAGTAACCTTAGCTGCAGTCCAAGTTTATTATCTGCAGAATTGCATAAACTGATTTTGTGTAATTTCGCCAACTTTCGAGGTAAGTTTATCTGAGGCGGTTTGGACTCGAACCCAATCACTGACGGAGTAGTGACATGTTAAGAAGTTCTTTAATAATTATGTGTTCTAATGCTATAAATAGGTGTTTTGGCGGTGTGAATAGATCCCTCAGCTGCGTCAGTAAGTGTATAAAATGGTGCTAAGAAGAACTCAACGTCTAACCATGTAGTTGACTTCTCGCACGTGGAAATTTGTCGCCACGGTAAACGTCATGTAGGCATCGGTCTACGAGGATAAAATCACCAACATATTTGATTTGAATTAGAAGTTAAGGTTCATAGATTAATTCACACACTTATTTAACGCCTGTTGAAGAAAATCTACACATCAAGACAATAGCCCCGATGAAACAGAATAGTTGTGAAGACATGGGTTAAACCAAATATCTGATCCGTCCTGCGAACTCACCAAAAACTCACCTGTTGCTATCTTCACAGGTTTTTCACTCAAAACTGAAAACACTGCTCTTTCACAAATCCTATCCCGATAACTCCTCTTTGCCTTAATCTCCCTCGCCGTTTAATTTTTTCATTCCCATCCACCTTAATCTGTCTGACCCCTTTGGATCTTGACCAGGAACCGTTTCAATTCTAAACACCACCCATCTTAGTCGTCTGACTGCCTGCCTGAACCCTTTGGATATTGACCTGAAAGCGATTCCCCTAATTCCACCTATCGATTATGTTTTGACTAAGCGCCAGTGAATAAGCTGGTTCTCGCGACTTCGCTTTTTTGGCGCTGTCTAAGATCTTGAAGTTACGATTACGATAACGATGGGTTAGATTAAGGATTCTAACAACATGCTAGTAGGTTTTATGGCAGGGTTTTGAGCTACATACAATGCCCGTATATCTGCCCCATCAAGTGTACAGATTGAATTTACCGGTACGAGTATATCTGTGATGTCGTATGGATAGGTAAGCAATACCTGTGGCTCTTCGGTTGAAGTGGTGAGAGACAGGAACCTGTTGTTTGGACTGTAATAACGGTAGCAACGTATTGACAACTTCTGATTGGATTCAACATGTTGCACCTGCATGTTGTACCGGTAAACAAAGAATTCATTGTCATAAACAAACAATTCATTGTCTGTCATAGACAAACAACACGTTGTCATAAAATGGAAATGTTAAACAAACGCTTAAACTGTTGTGATCAAGCATTCCAGGTGATTCGTTAAGTCTTTCCATATGTCTGTCTGCATTTTATCTGTCCCTATCTCTATCTGGCGTCCAGAGCCTAGACAAGTTTTTCGCGCACGCAATTGTCTGGTTAAGAGAGTTAACTCTGATGAGTCTCTTTTCAAGTGGCGCTATATCAATTTGTGTAGAGACCTTGAGCAAGCTCTTCATTAACGATAGCTCATTGCCACTGATGTTCTGACATGTATGGTCGTGTGTGCACTTTTGAACTTTGGATAATTATATCAATATCAAAATACAGTTGTATTGTATCAAAATAAAGTTGTATTGTATTGTATCAAAATGCAGTTGCATTGTATTGTATCAGTGTAACCGTGTACCATGACAGAGAGTTACAGCAAGTGGTATAACCATTACCATTAAAGCTGCAAATAGAAATAAGTAAGTAAGCTCACCGTGACGCGAATGATCCGATCTTCTTTGCCTGGTTCGATCTCGTATTGCAGAATGTTGTCGTCAGGGATGACATGCTTGTCTTCGGAAGGTTGTTCCGATGCATCATTACCCTCCGCAACGACAGAGAATATGACTTGTCTATCGAAAAAGCCATCGTACCTCGACCCATCGCTCCTCTGTAAAGCCACCTACAGTCAACGAGAAACACCTATGAGGCTATTGCGAGCGTTATCAGTTACACCAATACTTAAGGGAACGGCCTTCCATTAGAGAAGTTTTTGTACTAGCACCAAGCAAGGAATGTCGGATAGAAAGGTATGACTTACTTGAGAAGCCGAAGAGAACATTAGCGCAGAAATTCTTCAGTGGAGGAGCTGTGGACTTGTGGAATGGTCTGATAGTATTGTCTCAGTGGACACTGTCACAGCTTTCAAGAGAAGCTAGGCGAGATTAGGCTATTAAGCACTACACGTTAACTTGAAGTGGTTTTCACACAGACCACACGTCTTCTGAACCACTTAAAACCATTGTTGTGTTATTTTATGTTAATAGGTGAACCCTTAGTTCATTTTCAAGTGAGTTCATGTAATCAGTTCTTGCTTTTATTTTTAATGACAGGTGAACTAATAAGGTCGATCCACGGCGTCAAGTAGTTACCTATATTTTGACAGGTAACCATTCCGGGAATACATCGATTCAGTTCTTGCCTGGATATTAAAAGGTAGATAAACTAATCAGGCGAGTCAAGAGGTTAGGTATTACCTGAATTGTGAACGGAACTCCAGGTTTGAATGTTCGTACTTCGCTTCCTAGCAGTTTCAACTGAACACCATCCCTGTAGACATGCGTTATGGCAGTTCCGGTAAGAGTCTCGAGGTAGTAATAATCGTAAAAAGATCCAGTGAAGAAAAGGTCCTTTCCAGTGGGGTCGCCCCATTTTTCCACTATCTCGGCCAACGAAAAGGTGAAACTTTTCGAGCCGTACATCTGTATGTATGTTTTAAAAAGAGTCAAAATTATTGAAACTTTTATGTAATTGTATGTGCAATATTATTTGCAATCAGAAAGTTGTATGGAGCAGCTTAGAGAGAAACTAAGATTCGTAGATAATCATCATTGTTGTGATTATTTCCTTAAAAAGAATTCACTCTGTATATGACTGATGCTAAGATGGAATAGCGTGTTTGTGAAATGGTCGATTGGTTTGAAGCGCATGAACTGTGACGCGCCTACACTCAGGCGGTTACTCACTGTGTGGGGACCTTGAGCAAGTCTTTCACACACAATTGCTCAGCGCCATCGATCAGTGTGTAATCTAGTCCCTCTGTTCTGGGGGGGGGGGAAACAAGGTTTCTCGGGGGGAATTTCCCCCCAAAAAGGTCTCTGCCTTACAATATTGCTGAGTTCTGGGGGGAAACTTCAATCCTGGTGGGGTGGGGGGTGGGGAATTTCCCCCCAAAAGACGTCTAGATTAAACACTGGCCATCGATGTTCTGTCGTATGGTCGTGTGCATTTCTGAACCTTGGAAGGAGGGCAATATCAAAATACAGTCATATTGTATTGTATCAAATACAATTTTTTTATCAGAATGCAGTTGCATTGCATTGTATCAAGTACAGTTGTATTGCATTGTATCAGCAAAACCGTGACAGATAATTATACAGCCAAAGTCATTGAAATTACATTGAGGTTGAAATAAGATCAACCAGGTCTAAACGGATTATATCATTGCTTCGATTCGTGTGGAACTTACATATCCGAGGTCCTGGCGTATTTCTCCAGGTTCCACTGTTCCGTTTCGATGCATCAGTTTGACAGTTACATTTCCGACACCCGAACCAGGTGCTCCACTCATATGTCTGCGTGAGAAACAGAGCAAATCACTCGACACTCTAATGACATTCGATCTAATCCAAAGACTTAAACAGCGCCGTAATAGCAGGTCGATTATCGTCGCTTCTAAACAAAAGCACTGAATTTATTTTATTTAATTATTTATTTATTCCGGATATTTCTATAGCGCCTCTCGAAGTCAACTACTACTCGGAGGCGCTCCCGATTAAAACAGCATTTGATACTGTGCCGGAATTTTCACGCCGAAGCGCCACGAGCAATTGTGAGTGAAGGACTTGCCCAAGGTCCGTACGCAGCGGCTGGAGTGGGATTCGAACCTGCAACCCTCCGGCCACAAGGCGCCGAACTTACCACTGAGCCACCACGCCCCATGGCTTAGGTATAATGGGGATGAGGAATTCAGATTTGCTCAATAGACCAATGTGTAGCTTTGTGTAGCATTCTTCGTAGATTTTTTAAGTGGATGCAAATCTTCTGCTACGTTGGGGACTCTATAGATGCACTTGTAGAAAGCATTTAGCTAGTGGAGAACTAAACATACCCTTCCGGCATGCCCACTTTGAAATATTGTAGGGCCTAGTTATAATCTGACATCAGTATAGGCCTAGGCCTAAAGCGCCGCTTCAAGGATACACTCATCAGTGGCGCTCGCGACCCGAACCACTGAAATCACTGTCGAATAGCACAGACTTCAGGCGTTTGCGAAACTGTGGAAGGGACAAACTGAGGAGATCGAGCTCACATGGAACCCACATGGATCCATATGGGTCCCTTATAGAACCCATATGGGTCTCATCTAATGCCCAACGAAATGCTGGCATGGGATTCGTTCAAGCGGAGACGAATGATAGAAGTAGGAAAGAATAATTATTGTACTAACTCTCCAACAAAGATTCCTGTGATGCCCCATTCAGAATCGTACATGCACATCGGTACGGTGATGTTCAGTTCTACGGATCTCTGCCCTACAGAACAACCGTCAGTAGAAAGAGGAGTAGGTACAGTAAGGTGTGTAGCACGGTGTGGTGTATACGGTGGTCGATTGGTTAGTAAGCTCGGCCTGAACGCGAAGTGTACGGGTTTCAGCCTCCACTCTATCGGTAACTGTGTAGGGACCTTGAGCAAGTCCTTCGCTGTCAATCTCTCTGCGGCATCAGTATTCTGTCATATGGTCGTGTGTGCACTAACTACACCTATGAACTTTTGAAGAAGGGCCTGATATCAAATACAGTTGTATTGTATTGTATTGTATCATATTGGGAAAGTCAATTTCAAGTAATTTTAGGTGAGGTATGTAAGGTGAGGTAGAGTAAAGCAGGAAGAGGTATTTTACGGGTAGGTAAGGTTAGGTGCAGTGAGGTAAGATGACGTAAGGCAAGATACGGTAAGTCAATTTCAGGTAAGGTGTATGCTAAAGTTATGTAAGGTAAGGCAAGTCAACGTTGGTTAAGTTAGTAAGTAACGTAAGGTAAAAATTACAAAGTAGAGGTAAGTTATTGTTGAAAAATAAACGGCAAGGTAAAGCAACATGGAAACGGCAAAGGTATGGTAAAAAATCAAGCGTTTATATATTGCATTCTTCTAGCACTTATATGCAACAAAAGTCGAACAATCGGACAACTTTTCCGTACGTGTTTCCACTGGGTGAGTGACCAGGATTCGAACGCAGAACCTTTGAACGCAGAGCCTCAAACAAACAAATCTCTCATTCTATTTACATTTACTGGTTTAGAAGCATGCTAATTCCAATCAAAATTAGCAAATAATTAATTAACTAATTAATTTGTTTTGTTTATTTGATTGGTTTGCAAGTTCATACTCACACCAATATCTGACACCAAACGTGTGTTCGTATCGATAACCCTTAAAACAAAAGCAGATGATCTCGTGTCTTTTAGCCTAACATATGTGCAATGCAAGACAATGTTACATCATACTATTTCATGTAATATCTCACAGAATTTATGGAATGCCACATAGTACGTTGTTTGTGTTTTCATATATATATATATATATATATATATATATATATATATATATATATATATATATATATATATATATATATATATATATATATATATATATATATATAATATATATATATATATATATATATATATATATATATATATATATATATATATATATATATATATATTCATGTAGGTTTTCAAGGTATTTGAGGTAGCACATATCAAAAACACAAACGCAGACGTTTTTTAAGACAGTTTGGAAATATTTACTGAACAGAGGCGAATTTAAGCAATACGTATTTTCAGAGGAAGATCGAGTACTTTTGTAGCGAAATTTGTATTGTTATGTCTAGTAAATAATGGCATTTTTTGTGTAATATGTGGCAGCAGTTTAGACAGATACTGGGAAAGAAGGAAGCGCACGATCTAGTGAGAACCATCAGCATACTGGGATGGCCATTGCCTTCCCTTGCAGTCTGAACTCCCACCAACAGTGTACAGTTGATGTGCTTATTTTAGTGGCGAGTTTGCCAGAGGTCGCTCGTGGGACAGAAATATCAAAACCTCTTTGTGCTTCCGCGGAGATTTGAACCCCAATATCTGGATTCGGAGTCCAGCACGCTTACCACTATACCATGGAACAGTTTCCTACTAAAAGCCACTTACGAATGCATCGACAACAATCGCCCAATCGCCTACATTAACAGGATACTCGATTTCGAACTGCCCTTCATAAACGCCTGAAGATAAACAACAGTGCAAACGCCTATAGGTTTATCCGTCTGTGTTTAGTTAAAGAAACGTCTGAATATAAACAACAATGGAAAACACCTATACGTTTACCTGTTTACGTTTAACTCAATAAACGCCTTATTGCTGTTAAAATATCTCAATCTTTCTTTTCCTCTATGCGATCCTTCTCTATAAAGCGATTATGGACACTTTTCTGTGTCTGTCTGTCTGTCTGTCTCTGTCTGTCTGTCTCTCTGTCGCTGTATGTCTCTTTCTCTCCGCTTCTTTCATGAAGGCCGATATTTAGGGGACTCTCACATCTTTCTCTATTACTCTAGTCCACTCACACGGAGTCCAAGGTTTTCTCGAAACTTCCCTGACTTTGTTCATTGTGAAGTTTCTATTAAGTCCTTAAAGAAGTAAGTTTAACGGTCAGTCATAATCTGCGCATTTGTATGACATTTGAAGATCGCTGCACACAAACATTTGCATAAAACTATGGACAATAAACAGATCTAAACATAGATCATCGTTTTATTTAGAAAGTCAGCGACGATAGACGTAGAAGCACATTATCAACTGAACGGCTACCAAGAAGTCTCGTTCACATTTCATTTACATAGCTAATCACGCCAACAGTTTAAGCGAATCATTCGCTTTGCATAGGTACTCCAAATCTGCTGTCAACTTAAGCAAGAACATCTGACACGCGACAGATTCGGTCGAGGACGTTGCCAAGTCCTGAGAGCTCTGGTTTCGTGGGGTCTCACTCACAAATATGCATATCAGACAGTGTCAGTGCGAAAATTGGCAGCTAAAACAGACAGGCTATCTGTCAGTGTGTCTGGTTTTCTTATCTGCAAGCTGGCAGGCAGGCAGGCATTCAGATAAGCAGACTGACAGAAAGGCAGACAGTCAGAGAGATAGGCAGACAGGCAGACAGACAGACACACATAAAGACAGGCAGACAGACAGACACATAGAGAGGCAGACAGACAGGAAGACAGATAGACTGACAGACACACATACAGACAGGCAGACAGACAGAAAGGCAGACAGACACAGAGACGGACAGGCAGATCCACAGACAGAAGAACAGACAAACCAAAGACAGGCAAACCAAAGACAGGGAGAAGGACATACGGAAAACAAAATAGAATGAGTGAAATGATGACAGACAAAGACACTAACAGAAATTCAAATCAATGCAATAATTATTATGCAATACAATGCAAATACACAATGCAATACAATGCATTGAAGAAATTACCATGCTATGCCATATATGACGCAATACAATGCCACGATAAAACAGATACTTCTGCCGCGCATGAAGAGTAATATAATGACAAACCGAAATTGAGATATCTCTGGATCCATCTCCTCACGAAATTTCCTTTGGAATCCTGCATGATAAACATTGATAAGCATGATAAATACAATAAACGTGATAAACAACGTCCGTTAACGGAAGAAGACATTTCCAAGTAGGCTAGATTTCACACAAATCGAAGTCAATTTAGTGCATTGAAGTAAATACTAAATATCTTCGATTTTAAATTTTCATTGCAAATGCATCCAGATTTTCAGCAAAGAAAAAATACATAATTACAGAATAAAGGCAGAATAAATACAGAATAAAGTGAGGTAGGCAAAAGTAAAGAGGTAGGGTAGGTAAAGTGACAGTTATTCTTGACTTCGTTGATAAACCGAGCCGACAACATTCCCGAACATTTTCAACGAATTTCAAGCGGAGCAGAGCCACCAAGACGCATCAGGGAAAGTACCTTAAATTGGAAGTTTTGGTGAATTGGAAACCAGTGAAGGGAGTCACGGAGAAGGACGAGATATGGGCAAACTTAATGATGCCCCAAATAAGACGGGCAGCTATTAAAACACATCATAGTGTGTGAATATTCTTTTTATTTTTAAGTTTCCCAGTAATCAACAATGTAGCAAGTTTTACTGTTTCCGAACATTTGCCACTAATTTCAAGCGGAGCAGAGCCAGCAAGACAGTTACCTATCAGGGAAAGTAGCTCAAATTTTGGTGATTGGGAAGCCAGTGAAGGGAGTCACGGATGAAGGAAGAGATATGGGCAAACTTAATGATGCCTCAAATAAGACGGAGAGCTATTAAAACACATCATTGTGTGTTAATTCTTGTTATTTTTAAGTTTCTCAGTGGTCAACAATGTGGAAACAGGAGAATAGAATTATCTCATATACAGTTGAAGTTGACGCCAACGGCTTTGATAGCAGATGCGATGCAGCTAAACTCTGATTACTACCGATACTTTCCCAGCAATTTCAATATTCGACATGCTTGTGGTTTCTACTAACGCGAATGTATACAGTCATCGATCCAACAGCGGGTTTCAGATCTGGGTACACGGCCACCACACGAAACCACACTGAAAGAAAATGGAATGCAACGAGGTTTAATTCCGAATTAGCCTCACACTCAATTAAAAACTGTTCGATTGAATAGATAACATCTTATTAGCATAATACTTAGTAATTAAAAATGTAGGAATTGATGCTACCACATTACTTTGTTTTTGGGTGATTCTAAAGTCTACACAGCGGGACCCTTATGGTTCCTTTTGAGTTCTCCCTTTGACGCCTATTGATGTGAGCTTGATTGTGTGTAAAATTTGTTAGCTTCGGTTATCAATAAGGTGACCACTACTACTACTACTACTACTACTTCTTCTGCTACAACTTCCACCACTACTACTACTACTACTACCACTACTACTACCTCTACTACCACCACCACTAGGCCTACCACTACTACTGCTACTACTATTACTACTATACTACTAGTAGTACTACTGCAACTAGGCCTACCGCTATCCAGATACCACCGACTTGATTGCATATCGGCGCCATGTCAATGACTTTAATACATAAGTTACCTCACATTGGCGTTTTGTATGCTTCAGCTGAAAAATCTTTTAGTCGTACGAACACTCTGCTGAGGTCTTACGTTGAAAAAAGTGTATGATTACTTTTCCACACCTTTTCTTACCTTACCATACCTTTTCTCACCGTTGTCTGCGTTGAGGCGCACTTGTTTAGACGAATTAGATAGCTCTACAAGCGGCACTTTAAACTCTGGTCATTTGACTTTTTGTAACGCTGTCGAGATCCACATGTTCAGATCCCTTGTATACAGTCAAGTTCTTAGCGCTTTTGAGGGGTTCGTAAAATGCGCTTGATAAAAGTTCACATCCATAGCCTACATAGATGTAACCTTTTGTGCACGAAGCGGTTCTGCTCCGTGACCAGAGAGCGTGGTTGTCTGAGGAATGGTCTATATACCTGAGGCAGGAGAGATATATTCTGGTCGATCGGTCTGGAAGAACATGGAGACCCACTTAGGACTGAAAACGAGCAGCGATTCGTTGTGGAAGATCGGCTGATAGTTGGCGTACGAGGCGACGTTGGATCCGATAGCCATAACCTGTGGCCTGATCGCGGCTGTTTCCACGAGACCTTCCACCGTCAGCTTATGAACGCCCGCGCGCACTGAGACGGGCACCTACACGTGAAGGACACAGGTGAGGTAAGATAAATAAGTGTTAAACAGTGTGATGCTCTTTACATATTTTATTTTAGTTAGGGGCCTACAGTTACAGTTATAGTCATAGTTGATGTTTTTTTTCCATTTTAGTAATAGTTTAAGTAATAGTTAGTATTATTTTTTTAAATTTGAGTTATAGTTATGGATTTTTATTTTAGGTAGTTTTAGGTAGTACCGGTACCGTACTTAGTTACAACGGGCTCCCAATGGCGCTTCGCCTTGACTCTACGGGTCACTCTACTACTTTTTATGCTATTCTCTAAAGATTGTTTTTACCAGTTGATGAACTGGGGGCGCTTCTCTGTAGACTGTCTGAAGAGGCGCTATATGAATTTCCTTTTAAAAAACATTAAAAAGGCTAAGCGAAATTGCGTACAGACGCAGCACCTGTGTTGAGTATGTTAATTTTACTGCACACTAATATCTCACCGGTTTTGATTGTCTTCGACGAGTTCTCCACTATATATCTCTTTCTATCACTCTCTGCAGCACAGACTATTTGTATGTTGGTGGATGGCGATACTTGAGGTGATTGAGTAGATTAGTCGTGTTTTTAACAGCTATAAGCCGGCCACATAACTTCTCCTCATTAACATCAACCCCGCTGATGTTAAATGAACTTTTATTTGTGTCTGATTTGTACTTAAAATGACTCCAGACAGCATTCCCATGTTTGCGGACGCTCAAGATCTTTAGAAACATTTTGACTACAAGATTAACATGACTACTAATTTTTGCGAATTTGCACAAGTCAACTTGGGTGGTAAACGCTATAAAGAAACGTTTAAAAATCACTAAATTTGATAAAAATGCTTCATTACTATTTGGTTAATTCACACATTTAAAATCCGGGGCGAATATAGGGCCATTAGTTTTAACGCATTTTCACGTTCTCGTGTTTGTCGATATTGCACTTTTTATATGTTTGTTACGAAAACAGCAATGAATTTTTGTTAGCGTTATTTTCGTTATAGTTAATGATATTTTTAGTTACAGTTGTAGCTATCGCTAACGAATTGATTTTATTTTCGACGAACCTTGAGCTGAATGACTTTCGTGCCAGTCTGAGTGAAGGGGACAGAACCGGAAGCGTATTCCGTTCCATCCCGACTAAGAACGGCCCTCATGAGGATGGAATTGTGATAATAGCACTGGCTTAGGGTGACGTGTACTTCATAAACTTGGTTTGGGCGAACAGTTTTCGGCGACACGATTAAGAATTCCCTGAAAACAGATCAGCTTATTTGATATTATTGAAAGCTGACAGTAGTTGCCTATTTGCAAGTTTACAAATGAATTCATTGGCTGTTATCTGCTCGATTCTCAAAATGGGCGTTTGCTTAAAGTTGAAAAATGTGGGGAGGGGGAGCAATTTGCAGTAATACGAAGGGCTGTCTTTTGAGGGATAGATAGTCATTTTAGTCTGGCTAGATAATTCTATGCCCATGTCATATTACAATAAGCTAAGTGAGCGTGCATAATTGAGTAGTACAGGCTGATGCGAGGGTTTTCTGGTAAGAGGTAGGCGATCCTGGAAAAATTTCTATT
Source organism: Allolobophora icterica (assembly GCA_963556255.1). Taxonomy (NCBI): domain Eukaryota; kingdom Metazoa; phylum Annelida; class Clitellata; order Crassiclitellata; family Lumbricidae; genus Allolobophora; species Allolobophora icterica. Next base: position 46,904,728 of record OY744614.1, on the reverse strand, counting down.
TATGTATGTATATATGTAATGTATGTATTGTGTATGTATGTATGTATTGCATATATATGTATTTATACATGTATGTGTACATCAGGGAATTGTTCAGATCAAATTGACGAGCATAGTAAAATTGTTTATCTCTGATTGTTTCAATGAGATCTTCGTCACATTTACTGGAACGTTGGGAGTCTGTATCCGCTATCGTTCTGAGTCACCGGAGATGGAAGAAACGCAGCCAAGGCAATGGCAAAGATGGTCGACCTCCGCATTCCCTCCTTCTGACACCTGAGACAGACACAAAGAATCAACGTCAGGTGTAATAGACGAAGTTACACAAAGATCTCATTACCCATAATGACACGAAATGGAGTTAATTGGCTTAACTGTTACATTGGCTCATTACGTGCGACACGGGTTGTAAGGATGGGTCAAATATTGACTAGAATATTCGTTAGGCGAACAGGGCCTGCTCTTTTCTCACTGCTGATGATGATCTGTAGGGAATCGTTTATCTCGTTTATTTGTCTAGGTAAGCAACGTCGTAACTTGTCATGAATGAATCGCAAATGCACGCAAAACGAACGTCTGAAAATCTGAAAACCTAATCCGATACAAAGTCCTCTGTAGTGCCGTTATCAAAATGCACGAGGCTTCAGATGGGAAAACAAGCAAGGAACGGCAGCTGCTAGAATAGGAATAGAGAGGCATAAAAGATAGCCTACTAGCTAGGCGCTGTGTAAATGCAATCGATTTGCGTCAGAATCAATATGTATATAGTTCAGGCAAAATGTCCTGAAAATGACCATGAGCGCTTTAAAATGATCCATGTTCATTCAAAATGACCTAAACTTCTCGGAAGATGTCAAAAAGCGAAGAAAGGAGGGACGGCAAAGAGAAGGAAATAAGGGAGGAAATTAACAAAAGAAAGCACGAAAGAAAATGAAGGAAGAACGAAAGAAAGGAAACAAGAAATTAAAGAAGAAGGAAAGAAAGAAGTAAGAAAGAAAAAGAAAGGAAAGGTCAATACGACGGATATATATATCGATTACCGACCTGCGTGATTGTGAAAGCTGCGAATAATTTCCGAATGTCAATGTGCCAAGGCGGTTTATCCGACACAGATGTTGAACGTTCAGATTAACCGGTCTCGCAGACCGCACGCCTTTGTCAAATGCAAAAGCTGTTTACCGTTTTATGCGTTCGTCTGGACTGACGTGACTCAGACACCACTTAGCGGAGTTCGATGATTGATTAAAAATTGTCCTTTACCCGGCCAGTCCTGCCGAACATGCGAGAGAGGATGCACCCACCTGATTGCATACAGACCGGCGTCTTACTTACCCACCGAGGCTACAAGCACAAAGATGCATTCACATTGCACAATTAAGCAACATGCACACGCACGTTACAGGGACTAAACGTAAAATGTTAATGTACACGTTCTAGAGCGATCGTATGGCCTCGACCCTTCTCATTTTTCAATGAATTGATCGAGTGACATCCTTCACCACCGCTACTCGTTTGATTGGTTGCCACTCCATTTAGGATTCACAAATAGGTTTACGGACGGTGCCAGCCCGAGATTTAAATCTCTGAAATAAGCCACCATCGGGAGTCGAACCTACAACCGCAGGCGCTCTCGCACAGAGGTGCATAGGACTTATATTCTAACGGTTCCAATGTAGCTGACTAGCTAACTGGGCCAGCCTAGTATCTTACACTGTACACATCGAAGTGATTGCTTGCTACAGGCCTACTCAGACTTGTTGTCCTCGAGACCAAGGTCTTGGTCTCGAGTGCACTCGAGTTCGTTTTTAAAAGTCTTGGTCTTGGTCTTGAGACCAAAAGTCTTGGTCTTGGTCTTGAGGCTCAAAATCTTGGTCTTGGTCTTGAGGTTCAAAGTCTTGGTCTTGGTCTCGCAAGACCGAGACCGGCTGTCAATATGAACAGTCATTTAACAAAAAACTCAAGAATTTAAAAATTTATCAAGCCTATGACAAATACCTACATGTATGGACGGATGCAAGTATTGTCGGTCAGGAAAACTCATCGGCAGCAGCACCTAATTTTATTATGTGTCTGGAAGCACTGCCGAGACTTTTTCTGAAGCCAGACGGTCTGATAAACCAAGGAAGGATTTCAAAAAGGTTCACGATTTGTACATTTACATTCAGTGCTTGAAAAGCTACTGTGAGTGCCAGCGACTTCAGCACCTGTAGAACGTATTTTTTCACATGGCGGAATTTTTATGAGGCATGTCTTGGTCAGAAAATTCTGAGCGAATTGGTTTTATAAAATACAAAGGCCATTTGGAATAACATTTTGCATGAAGGACTTTTGTAAATACGAATTCGGAATTCTCTGCAGTCTGCATTTAAAGTTAATTTTCCTAAATAAAATGAAAGACTCACGTTTTCATTAAAATAGCGAGTAGTCCGACTTGACAATTCTGTTGTAAGGAAAAGAAGTGTTGGGCTGAATGTGATTTTTTGGGTCTTGGTCTCGGTCTTGGTCTTGAGGTTCAAAGTCTTGGTCTTGGTCTTGATATTCAAAGTCTTGGTCATGGTCTTGGTCTTGAGGTTCAAAGTCTTGGTCATGGTCTTGAGGTTCAAAGTCATGGTCTTGGTCTTGAGGTTTAAGGTCTTGACAATAAGACTGGCCGCCTACTTAGATGTGTAACTCGGCTTGAAAAACGACTGAGGCATAATTAACGCGGCATAAGTGTTGGCATTGTTTACTCCTCGTTAATATGCCAGGTGTTCAATTAGACGTCGTTAATTAATGGATACTTAAACTGAAACAGCCAGATGGAGTTTACAACCTCCATCTGGAAATGCTAATGCGCTTGCTTTCAATTCTATGTTTTTTTTCCGGGTTCATATCCCGTTCGATTTCTGACATGACATTGACGATTTGTTTTTGACGACTCTTGAATGTCTCTGAAAACGTGACTCTAACTGACTTATAATAGTGAGCTTCGTTGTAGTTTCGAAATGTTTGCTGAACTGAGCGATCACATTGGCACACTCTGATGCACTTTATTTGTGGCCGAGAAGCAGTCCATTGTATTATTGAATGTTTTCGTACTTCGACATTAATTAATCTTTGTTAGCACAGTTATACATTTTACTTTAACTTTCGTTAAGCTGGTTCACATTTTTGTCCCTCTTTCAAGACAAGTTTCAACAATCCTCGTGTGTACTGATTTTGTGTCATTTTCCATGGCGGTCTCGACGCGGAGATACACTCTGTATTATCGCTTACGATATCTTGTCTGCAGGTCGACTTTGTTCCATCTAATCAAATCTAATCTATTGACTTATATTGCGTCGTTATCGTAAGTCGACCATACGGTACAAAAAGGGTTTTCTGGTTTGGGGTTCTTTATAGGTTTCTAAAAAATCTAAAGATTTAGATTCGCTGTGCATATGTATTCATCAGCTGGATTAACCTTTCGGTTGTTCAACTATGTCCTTTAAATAACAACTATCGGCCTTCGAGTGAATATCAGAAAGTAACGAAACGTCCTGGTTTGATTGCTTTGTTACACACTAGAAAACATGATAAGGATCTGTGCCAGGTCTACATATGAAGAGTACGGCTCTTGAGAAATGATGTTGCTTCTTAATAAACATGGAAAACAAGACAGTATAAGGCCGGAAATCAAACCCAAGCGACTGTCTGCACCTCATTCGTTAATCGTTGAGTCCGTTACCTACATTGATAAGAGCGTACCTCTCACGCACCTCTGCGCATACGGTTCCCGTTTCACCTCCCAATGTTATCCTATTTCATAGATTTAATGCACGGGCATGGGGTTGGATCCTTCAGCACTGCTATTCATGAATTCATTGAAACATGATCAGGGTCGAGGCCATACGGTCGCTCTAGCACGGTCCGTTCACGGGACTTTTAAATGGCGTGACCCCCATTCAAACTGACAGCGGTGGTGCAGTGGCGGCGCCAGACATTTTTTGTGACCAGGGCATAGCCAGGGTAGTCATACACGTAACCAGTGCAGAGGGCGATTTATGAAGAGCGCGGTAGCGCGAGCTTAAATGGTGACCATATAAGATCGCGCTACCGCGCTCTTCATAAATCGCCCCCAGCACTATTATAGCTGTCTAGAGTCAGAAGGTCAGATGGGCGAAGCCCCCGGAAGCTGAACGCTTTTTGACATTTGTAAAGCACATTTCAACATTTCAGTGAATTAAGAGAATTTATACCTCAGGATATAACAAATATGCCCGAACAAATTCTGGACAGAGCAAAAATTCTGGACAGGGCAAAAATTCTGGCAGGGCATCGACCAGGGCAGAGGCTTTTTTACCAGGGCATTTGCCCTGGCGCGCCCTGGTGTACCGCCGCCCCTGCGGTGGTGGAGGATCTCACCCGATCAATTCATTTAGAATGATCATGCGGGCGCTTTATAAAATGTATAAAATTACAGTTGCATTCCAGAATCGCCCGACACGTCAAGCGAATGTCGATGATGTAGCCTGTGCGTGTTAATGCCACTTGTTTTTATGAACCAAAAAATAATGTATCATTCAAACGGGCAGCGGCTTCTCAGCCTCTCTGCCCCTTTTCTGCAAGCGCTTTAAGAACATTCCTGTTCGATCGCGGTTTCAATATTTAAGTTCAGGACCGCCTCTGATGAGTCTCCCTTGAAGTGGCGCTGCAGAAATTTCCAGGTACCGTTTTCCATTACCTTCATGCTCATGTTCTGGCTTGGGTTAACCTTCGTAGCTTCACTTTTGCTTTCTCCGATTTATCGGATTTACACCTGAATGAGCTTCACCCAAAAGATACTTCCATATGAACTGACCTGGCGTCATGATGTAGCATTACCTGACCTGATCTCATTCGACATGATTTGACCTGACCTCATTTGATATGACCTGACCTTGCCTGATTATGTATTATTACCTGACCTGATCTAATTCGAAATTACCCGACCTGACCCCATTCGGTATAACCTGACTTGACCTCGTTCGACATGACTTTATCTGACCTAATTTGTATGACCTGGACTAACCTTATTAAATATGACTCGACCTCACTCGACATTACGTAGCCTGGACGTATTTGACATGACTTGGTCAAGTTTTGGAGTGACATGACCTCACGAGTTGACCTAGCCTCTTACAGAACTGGAATTAGAGAGCCGCCTAAGCTGTATGTTCGCCGTGGAATTTTCCACTCGCCAAAATGTTGGTTGTGGCCTACGGTGTTCTAATTGCTAGTAACTGATATAGCGCAATTTCAGAAAGTCTTAACAGTATCCGTTTTCTAGTCGAAACACGGAGGTCGACAAGCCCACGCACCAATTAATAAACCGGTGATCGATCGGATGTTGTGATGTGAGTCTGACTTTGAGTAATTAATCGATATCGATGTCTCTCAAACAATGTATCCAGTTCAAGGCAGTTCAAGTGTGACGCCAGTTTGATCACAGACAGTCTTCAGTTTGAAGGTTTGACCTCATTAACTGCCAGAAGCAACCACGCTGGCAGGTAACCACTTGACGGAATTTAATTTATTCACTAACTTTTGCTGAGCATAGTTATCTGAGCCGTAGCCATCCGCCGCTGAGCCCTCAAGTCGAAACCAGTTGCTAAGCTATCGACTGCTAGCGACTTCATTCACTTAATATTCTGCTCGTTGTTTAAATTGCGGTCTCCAGGTTTCGCTTTTTGACGAAGACATCAGCAGCAGGACAGAAGCAACAATTGCTCATAAGATACGAGTTACAGTGCAACAGACTAACAGTCCAGCAATCAGTGGATGTCATACCACCAGTTGCAGGTTCCGGTCTTACTTGGTTCCTGCCTGAGTGGTTTCTGCCACGTTGCATAACGTCACGTAATCTTGGCAATTATAAACTGTACTTTAATATAACCATCCTCGTTGGCCCACATTGTGGCACAATGCGGACCCGGCCGGGGATCAGTAAACTCTGTGCCTGGGAAATATATGTACCTGCACGGGAACTATGCAACAAGCTCACCAATAAATGGGGAAAGTGCACATTGAGCGCAGGGTATTGGTCTGACCTGTTTTAATGCAGGTCATCGTGTATGGTAATTTAATCACCATGTAAACGGATAGCATGTAAACGGATTGATACCAGTTAGGCGCCTAAATGGCCGCCACGCATGCCGCTCTAGTGGCGATATGTTAGCATGTTTTAAGTAACTTTCCGCTAAGCACAACCCCCGACGTCAATTTTGTCGCCGGCAGGTGTTCCTTGTGACACCAGTCCTCGCCGTTGTCTCCCCCCGGTGTCTCGTCTTCGCCGGAACTGCTCTACTGTCTCTCTCATCGTCTTCATTTATTGTAACCCTACATAGTTCTTTGTTTTAACTGATGACGGTCGATTAAACATTTATCTTTTAGCCCTACTCATAATCCTGTTGTACAATGTCTATCATATTCCCGGCTGTTTTTCGGTTCGGTCGCTGTCTGTACATAGACGATTGACACACTGTTTATTGTAACCTGCTGCGGTGTGACAGCAGAAGATTTCCATTAAACGAATATACATATATTACATGTAGTCTGATGTAGACCCGGTTTCTCAAAGCAGATAATGCGAATTCATTGGCGGCATCTGGTGGCCCGATATAAGGACAACGTGGGTCGACGAATGTGGCTGTCAGGATGCCACAACCTACCGTGCATCTATTCCGCGGTCTTCTACGAGGTTTGACGACTGTCCCTTCTCTGTCGCTGGACCCACCGCGTGGAACAGTCTTCCCGACCATGTGAAGCATACACCACCTCTGCACACATTCAAATCGCAACTGAAGACCTATCAAAACAGTAAGCTCTAACTTTTCCAAACGCTGGTTAAGGTCAACGCGCGTGGCACTGGCTTCCTCACGCTTATATTTGTCAAGAGCAAAACTGAACAGACGACATATAATAATAATATACGCGTTTATTTTCAAGTTCACTGACAAAAAACACAGTAAGTTACATTGAAACAATTGAAGCATGACGGTAAAATTATCAAGATCTTAATTAATACACATATTGACCGCCTGTAAAGCGTCCGCTCATTTTACTGCTGCCCTCCAGGGAGTGGAAGACTGAGTCGACATAGAGTGGGCTTATGGGTATCGAACCGCGACATTTCAAGATCTAAATCTCTTCAGGCCAGAGTGTTGCCATTCATCTATCCGCCTCCCCAACAGGAGGAGAAGATAGATAGGAGAATGAAACTAAGATCGTTGAGCAAATAGAAAAACATGAGCACCGAACAACAAAACCCAACCGTTGACGTTAGAAAGCTAATTCTATCTAAGAACTGAGCTACAGCGCAAAGTACAGTAGTGGCCATCGACTGAAACTCATATCTGAATATCCATTGTCCTACAACTCTATTTATCACCATCGTAGTAATGCTGAAATCATCGGTCCATGATAGCCACTGAGCAAAAATCGTTGTGTTTACCAGATTTCAAGGTGAATCGGTCGAATGTCTTTTAGAAAATCCCGGAAACAGACTAAATATTATGGTAGCGGCGCTATAGAAGTCAATGAATAAATCGACATTTATATAGCGCCCCTTCGAGGTCTCTACTCAGAGGCGTTCATTTTAGATTGGATGAGAATGGTTTCTTGTTGTGTTGGTTGCGAAATTGTTCTCCTGTGTTAGACTTAGAAGCTATTGAAAAGTTTGGCATTACTAGAGTTTCCTTCTACAGGTAATGGTTCCATTTGCACCTAAGACGATCACCTCTAATTATACATCTATTTCTAAGAGAATTCGTCTTGCAGAGAGATTTTTCAGAGCCTAAAACCGTCCCAATACATCATCGTTAAAACATTACGAAACAGGATAATTGAAGGGCTTGCAGCAATAACCAGGTATGTCGGATTTTTTTAGTTTTGGGAAAATGGCTTCAAAGATTTGACACTTCAAACTGTTGTAAAAAGCCATTTTACGAGATATCGACAAGCTGTTTGAAACACCGTCTGAGTTGTTACTGTCTTTCACGAAATTGTTACATAATGCAATGCAAAAGATAACTTTAATGTTTTTTTCACGACATTTTCCTTCATACCTGGTTATTGACACTCAATAACCCAACATCGCCTGCTGTTAGTCGACATTCTTGCACCAAATGGTGACTAGCACACAGTACAAATTAATCGTGCAATAAAAAGGTAAGTCATCATAGCTACTTTACAGTAAGGAAAAAATAACGCAAAATCAGTGAATTGTAGAGTAAGTAACAGTCAATAACCGGGTATGTCAAATAACCTGATTATTGCACCGGTTTTAATACAAAGATTACAAGAAAAAACGACAATTTTTGTTATCATACCGGGTTATTGCACTGGAGTAATGCTGCCGGCTGCTAAAAACCATATGTCGACAAACTTGTTTATCCAAAAGCCAATTCAAAAATAATCGGATTTGCACCAAATTTGCAGGGTATATAGAATACAATATTCCAAGCACGCTGGCATACTTTTTCACATAAACCAGGTATGTCGACATACCTGGTTATTGAGGCAAGCCCTTCAATTGACATGATTGTCCTATATATGCCTATGTAATAAGCCCTAGTAAGCTACTTGGGAGTGGGAGAGACAGAGAGAGAGAGACAGACAGACAGAGACAGAGTCATACAGAGGAACTGTAACGATGGGTTATGTTTAGACTGAGAGAATTGGGAATGTGGCTAACTTCAGCGAACTTACATAGTAAGATCACTTCTCTTTAGGTGTGACTTTAGTCTTGCATGGATATACCGGAGAGTCAAAGACTGAGGGGAGGATTTTATAAATGATTGAGGGGTTAACATAGCGGTCTACATGCATATCACACAAACGTGAATGAGTCTTCAATGCACCAGTTTGCAAAAAAAACAATAAAACTGTTCCAAAACAAAAACTTTATACGAAGAGAAGCATGAGCCCGAACAGTTACTTGGAATGCAAACTAAGCAACATTCCTGTTTGCAGGATTCAAATCCACGTTGAAAGCATTGAATCTATGTTAACAAGAACCCTTGTTATTTGTTAATCTGAATCCAGATGAAGATCTATCCAGGTTACTACTGGTGGATTATCGTAACCGTTGAAGGACGTACGAGAGAAGAAGAGAGACGAGTAGACACACATATGAATGCGTTGATGAATGCGGCTGCGAATTGTAGCATTCGCAGTAGGGACATTGAAACGATCCACACACCTGGCAGATGTGATAGTGGAAAAGCGTAAACGTGTTGTACGCGGTGACCAGCTGCATACCTATTTGGAAGATAAACCATAAACAATACATTTGCAATTGCAAAGTTAAAAGCTAACATAGACTTTCCCTTCTGTGTTCAGATGAGATTAGGGTAATTCATCTGTATTCTACAAGTTTGCGGGAGCCTCATTACCCTGTTTCAGATTGGTTCCCAGCAGATTACTTAGCTCCACGACCCGAGGTGAATGTGTTCTTTTAACATGCACTTCGACAAGTCAGGTCTGCCTTCTCAGTGGATGGGTTCTTTTATCTGATATGTTTTCCTCACATATTCATGTCGATCTTACCAGGGCTCCTACGTGTACCTTCATCAGCGGTTCAAGATGTTCTGTTACGCCGATTTGGGAGCACCTGTGAGTGGATATCTTCAACAGGTGCTCAAGGAATAAATGAACGAATGAACGAACGAATGAGTGAATAAATGAACGAACGAATGAATGAATGAATGAATGAATATGGTCGATGCTTATATTGATACTGAATTATGTTGGAAGTTAGCAAGCAAAACATCTGTGGTTCTGCAGTATGCATGCTTGTTACAACTGCGGACGCTGCAAAGACTGACCGGTTTCGTAGTATTCTTGAATGAGTAGCAGATGAGAAATTGACATGTTTGCGATCGGATTCCATCGATCCGCTACGAAATTGAAACACGTTCGATTCGGGCTAACCTGAAAACAAAATATATTTAATATATTTGTATCTGAGTCGGGATATCGTTTATCACCTCTCTGAGAAGATCTATCCATGTGTGGTTCCATAATTCCACCGTCTTCATTTGCGTCCAAACTCTTTTCCGAATACCACTGTGCAAAAGCTGGAGCTAATAATGATTATAACAATAGCAGTAGTGATTAATCGCCGCGATAAGCCGTCTACCATCTGTATCAAGACAAAGGTTAATCATAAGGTACCAACTGCAATAGGGACACTGACGTACAATGCGAAGTAACTTTCATTTGTGCCGACGGGAGATATTGTATGTAAAGCATCCTAGAAGTAGATTGCTGCCAATAATGTTATATAAATTGTCGTAATAACAATTACAATCACAAAAAGTATCACAATTTTGCAATTGAAGGGCCTAGTTCAATAACTAGGTATATAGGATATTATGAGTTTCTGGAAAATGGCTTCACAGAATGATGTGATGCTTCAAATTATTGTATCTAAGCCATTTGACGACATATCGACAAGCTGTTTGAAGCATCATTGAAGCTATTATTGTCTTTCACGAAATTTTTACATAATGCAATGCAAAAGATAACATCAGTGTATTTTGCACGACATTTTGCTTCATACTGGGTTATTGACACTCATGTCATGGTTTTGTCATCTGGTGTTAGTCGATATACCTTATTCTTCCACCAAACGGTAACTATTACATAAAAATAAAATCGTGCAAGAAGAAGGTAAGTCATCATGGACGCATTACGGTAAGATGAATATAATGCAAAATCAGTGAATTTTAGAGTAAATAAGTGACAATAACCGGGTATGTCAAATTACCTGATTGTTGCACAGGTTTTAATACAGAGATAACAAGACAAAGCGACAATATTTGTAATCATACCGAGATATTGCAATGGGGTTATGCTGCCTGCTGCACAATACCATGTGTTGACGCACTGTTCTTTAAAAAAGTAAATCCAAAAATAATCAGATCTGCACCAAATTTGCAGGGTATATAGAATAATATATTCCAAACATGGTGGCATGCTTTTTACGTTGCAAAGTATGTCGACATACCTGGTTATTGAATTAAGCCCGTCAGTTTACAATTTTACAGTTACAATTTTAAATTATTACTCACGTATTCAAAGAAAGTGACCAGCTTCTGGTCGTAGAACCGGACTCTTCTCAGAGCCTTGAATCCAGCAGAGTACATCCATTCTATCGTTTCTCGATTGATGACGTAACCTGACGGAATTTCAACGATGACGTTTGCCATGCCACTGACTGGACTCAGGTCCGTTCGCAACCACCTGTTTCAACGAATGATTTGCAATCCACTTCAGATGGTAACCATCACTAGCAAAAGATTAGGTAAGGTAAGATCCAATATAATTTCTGTGACAGCCATAGGATGTCATAAACAATGAATACTACGTTTAGTGTTGTTCTGACTAGACGCAGCACTCGTGAATAGGCTGGTGCCCCGCACTATTTTATACAGCGCTGCAAGATTTAGTACTTTAAATTGCGATAACCCGTCTAATTTTACAGAAAGCATATACCAAGCATAATTATACTATGAGACTAGGCCTATAGCTCGATACCGAGGCTTATCTGGGAGACTAATGGTCCTGCACCAAAAACCTATATGGGAGACTAATAGGCCTAAACAATGACTCTTTGAGAGACTAATAGACCTAATTGTGCGCTGCATGGAAGTCCAGCTGAATATGAGGACTTACTGGAAGCAGATATTCATTTCCATGTGAGTTCCGTTGCGGCCCCAGAACCTCAGCGAGTCGACTTCGATGCTAAACGATTTGAAATCCGGACCCTCTGCCTCCACCTTGTACGGCTTTTCTTGGTGGTAGAAGGCATCCAGCTGCATTAACAAACAGAGCAATTCCACCATAAGACATCTAAGGCTCCTGAGAGATGTCTCAAAGGTGCTGTGGTAATAGTAACTGCATATTTCTGTAGCGCCACTTCCAGAGGGACTCATCAGAGGCGCTCCCGACCTAACACAATGAAACCACGATCGACCACAATAGTCTTCAAGCGTTTGCGGAAAGAGGCAAAGAAAGGATGAGAAGCTCATGTCTCAGGTTCTCAGGCAGCTTTTTGTTATTTTAAGTGCTATATTAAGTGTCTTGAAGCGGTTCCACGACATATGGTTCACGGACAACTGGTTCACCGACAACTGGTTCACGACAAAAGGTTCACAGACAAATGGTTCACTCTTTCCAGCTTCTAGTTTGAGCTATATTTTAATCCAAAATCCAGCTTTTAGTTTCAGTTATATATTCATCGATAATCAAGCTCAAACTGGAAGCTGGATGAGCGATGAAAACACTTCATAGTAAAATTAAAACATAGCTAGAAGCTGAATGGCCATTGAAAAGAAACTCAAGCTAAAAGCTGGAAAGTGATGAAAACATAAATCAAACTAGAAGCTGGATAGCCGATGAAAATAGAGCTCAAACTAGAAGCTGGATTATCGTTGAATATATAACTGAAACTGGAAGCTGGATTCTGAATGAAAAGAGATCGCGAACCATTTGTCGGTTAACCTTTTGTCGTGAACCTTTTGTCGGTGAACCTTTTGTCCGTGAACCATTTGTCGTGACACCCTTGAAGCATGCATGCACGCAAGGCTGCGTCGAAAAGGTCTGTCTGCTACAACCTGAAGATTTTAAGTTTATCAGTAATTCCGTTAATCGTAATTGTTTCTTATAACGTGCCTCTGAACGGCCCATATTCTCAGTTCCTCCGACAACACCGCCAATCACCCACCGTCATCTGCTTCAAGGTCCTCTACCCATCACCCCACAAACTTTCCACCTCAAATTAAATACAGTCTCACCTCCAAGGATTCAAGAACTCCTACCCTAATCCATCCAATCATTCGCCCTACAATCTTTCTCGTCCTCTAAGAAACCCGCCTTAGCAGCTGCTCTGCCTCTCTCTGTCTGGTCTCTCCCGCGACAGACTCTGACGTCCACTGGACATCGATCTCTAGATAACCCCTCTGATATGACGCAGCGCTCGTGAATAAGCTGATGCTTCGCGCTTAGTCTTTGAGTAGCGCTTTAAACATTTAAAGGTCACGATTACTATTGCGATTTGTGGACATAGAAAGCAGAGTGGTAAGTCGTTAGGTTACGATATGATACTTACAGCAATTGAAGCGTATCCTGTGCCAGTGGCACGAGTTCGTACTTGTCCAAAGGCAGGAGTCACCTGTTCCAAAGGAATCACGCTTTGGATTTAATGGCGTTTTACATCTTATCTCCCAGTTATTAAATTATATTCTGATGCAGTAAAATAGACTAGATTGGACAGGATTTGATTAGCACTAGTTTCAACGAGAGTAGACTAAGCTTATTCTAAACTAGACATGATTAGTTCAGATTGTACAATGACACACTAGACAAAAAGATCAGATTAGAGTATAACGTGTACTAGATTAGCTTAGATATGACTGGGCGCACAGCGCGATACACCATGGAGGTTTCAACTGCGGGTCCAAAGGCCCCCGATCCCTCTGAGAAAACTTCCAGATGATAGATACCTCGAATGTGTAGAGATCGGCAAAGTTGCTTCTATTAAGTTGAACCGTTTCCGTCCAAGCGGCGTTTGAAGAGCAGACGAACTCGAGTTGAAGGTTGTAGAAAGCGCGGTTCGTCTGTCGATATGAGAACTCCGTCATCGCCTCCAGGGCCAACAGAGTGTCCTGTTAAAACTCAAAAGTGCAGTCACTTCACGTCTCCCTAATTGTCTCCTCCTTACTAATTAATTAATTAAGACAAACAGATTTGCATTCGCAACCGGTTGCTTGCAGGTTTTGTCCAATTACAACATTCAAAAATAGTGCTCAAATCAACACAGCATAGCTAAAAGAGTCTTTAGGAAGCATTCTTCAGTTCAAAAAGACTACATGCAGAGTTTCGAAGAGGCTTGACGGTCTTTCGGTGGATCAAACTTATTAACTTACCTGACATAGTATATATATATATATATGATTATATATATATAATTATATATATATAATGATAAGCTTGTTTAAGACTTGCCTACCCATCAGATTTCGATACTCGAGTACGGTTTCACTTGAAGCGGAAGTACCTGATAGCCTAGTGGTTAGCTTAGTGGACTGTCAACCGAAAGGTCGGAGGTTCAAATCCCCGCCAGGGTAGAAATTGGATGGACATTTTTCCTCCGCATGCGCCCCTAGCCGACGCAGGTATAAGCAGTAGGCTGTCGGTGGGAAGATGAGACGGCGAGGGAGAGGACTGGCCACCCGCCCTCATTCGTGAAGACTACGAAAATGAACACTTCATAACCATGACTGCTTTTCTTCTTACTTAGTATCGAAGCGACCATTGATTGATGCCTCGTGAATTATGATCACATCGCAAGACTAGAGACGATTAGATCTGACTGGTCTAAACTGGTATCCGGGCATTTTCTCCCGTACATTTTCTCCGACATTCCCAGGACATTCCCTCAAGTAAGGCGTAAGTTTCATATTAAATTCGTATTGAATTCGATGTTATGTTTACAGCAAATTCATACTACTACATTTTAAAGAATTTCTTTGTTAGACGTAGCAGTTCTTTGTTGAATTTATTCATAAGACACGAATAAGAAGCTTGATTAAAATTCTGAAATGGTTCATACATGTGTTTGTACCTGATATTTAATATACCTATTTAAAAAATCAATAATGAATTTTAATAGCCAATCAAATGAACTTTCTCGTCAATGTTTATACTGGGTAAGTCATCAAAGAGATGGAAATGTCCGTGGAAATTGTCTTAAGGGGAAATCTCCGGTGGGAAATGTTGGAGGGTGGAAATGTTCACGAAGAATATCCTAGACTCGTCTAGACTAAACTAGATTCAACAAGGCAAGATCGGGTCAGATTAGAAATTAACGCCGACATTGCCGTGAAGGCAGCACTCTGCGCGTGGAACTCAACATACCTGCGTTGATGACCACCCCATGAGGCGGTTATGCTGAGAGAAGATCCACTTCATGATGGGGATGGCACCCTGGTGGTCGTTGTTCTCGAGATGCAGCAGCAGACCGTAGGACGTTGCCATGACAGCGTTTTCGACGTTAGGATGGAATTTTCGTTCGTACTGGAATTCTATGTTGTTGATTCGCTCCGTTGGGTTTCGCGGAATCTCTTCGGCCGCCCAATAAACATATTCGCCTGTTTAACAGCCAATAACGCTTTTGAATTTCCAGCACCCACAAAACAATGTTTTCGTTTAGTTTTTGAGTGCAATGTTTTGCTAGATATTTTCACATAATAGATTCCGATCTCGCTCTCAGATTCCATTAGATAACATGACCTCAGATCATATTTTATGATCATTAAACACGAACTGTTATATCTATGTTCTTGTTTATTGACAACCTCACTGACACACCGGAGTAAGTAACATTGAAATAAATGAAAGTAATATTATGAAGATTTTACAGAACGCACGTCTTGGCATGCTCTAATTGGGCGCCGGTCATTTTACAGCTGCTCCCTGGGGAGTGGAAGGCTGGGGCGACCTATAGGGAGCTTACGGGTATCAAACCTCGTCTTTTCAAGACTTTACTTCTTCGAGGAAGAGTGTTACCATTCATCTATCCACCCTTCCATATTTTGAATTGAAAGATAAGTGTGTCCAAAAATTAAAATCTGCTAAATCCGAAGAATTCAACTGACTTGTTCTTTGCATCTTCTTGAGCATGTTGTAAGCCGTTATTCGGGCGCTGTGTCGCGCTACTTGGAGCGCGTAGGCAGTGATGGCCATCTGGAACGGATCGGTGATCTGGTCGATCTTACTCGTGAGGTATTCAGACGCTCGGATAACAGCAGAGGCCGAACTGTGCTTCGCCGACTTAACAACAGTAACAAAATGCACTAAGCGCGGGTTGGTCTGATTTTAAGAACAACTTAATGTGAAATGAAGAACTAAAGTATTAAATGCTATCCAGTTATTAGAACTAGAAAATATGAAGAAGAACGAGAACAAGAGGAGGAGTCTCTTAAGCTATCTTGAGAGGCAGCCATGGGTATGAAGTGTTAACGACCTTATTTTCTTAGCCTCGGCCTGTGAGGCCGGGTGGCCTGCAGTCCTCTCCATCGCCGTCTCGTCTTCCCACCGACAGCATACGGTCGGCGTACGCATTACAACTGAATTCGCAAGGAGGCACAGGTGCAGCAAAAATGTGGAAGCAAATTTCTGCCATGACGGGGATTTGAACCCCGACCCCTCGAATGAACCCCGACTCCTCAGCACGCTAACCACTACAATGTCCACAAGAACAGAAAAATATGCACTACACTACACTGCACCACACGGCACTACAAAACACTACACTAGACTACAATAAACTAGTTTCACTACACTACAATACAATGGACTACACTACGCAACATTACACTACACTGGACTATATTGCACTACATTTAACTACACTGAATGATACTACACCACTTTACATTGGACAACGCGACATGACACTACATTGGACTAGGCTACAACACTACACTACACAACCCGATGCTACACTACAAAACACTACATTACACAGGAACAACCAAAAACTGGACAGGACTACACAAAACTACACTTGTTTAACTCTGCTTGCAAACACTGTGCTATGTTTTACATTGTACTCACTCCTGTCAGGCGGCTGGCGTGCGACAGCGTTATTATGACATGAGCTGTTATGGGAATGTGCCATTCGTGAACTACGCCATTTCTGTCCGTCGTGTAGGGCTAGACAAGGAAAAACAAACAGCGCTTCCACGATAGAAAATAAGTTTCCAATTCAGAATTAAAGCAACACTTTATTGTAATCAGCTGGCACAACCGAGTCAGCAACCATAACTGAGATAATGTAATTGTAATTGTAATCGAACATTATAAAACGCCACTCATCGATTCAGAGGCACTCCCGACCCAAGTCAGTGCTATCACCAACAAATAAAACGAACTTCAGGCGTTTTAGGAACAGAGGAAGAGAAAGGCTGAAGAACTCAAGCCACAGTTCCTACGAAAGACAGTTCCAGTTAGAGGGGTCAACATAGGCACTACTTAGCCTTAGATGCCTAACTGATTCCGAGCACCGTAAGTTTCAAAGTACCGCATACTTACGAAGAAACTTCTGTCGTAGTAGTTTTCCGAGGTTTCCTTCCAGGCTCCCGTTTCGAGGTCCTGTTGCGACGTCAACCAAAGTGCCATCCTGTTCAGCATATCAACGGGTACGAAGATGATCTCTGCCCACTGGCTGATCAGAGCATCGTGAAGGGTCTTCAGGACGAGAGACGTTGTCCTGCAACATCAACGCAACGACCTCAGCAACATTAATGTCTGCTTAGAAGAGACAATAAGTGTCTGGACTTGCATGACTGGGTTGTCTATACGGGAGCGTGCTGGATCACTGATTCGAGGATTTCAGACCCCACACTGCAGAGCGAAATCGGTATAGTTGCAATAAATGAACAAATTAATAGTAAATAAACAAACGTTCTTGTCTGATAGAGTATCTCCATTATTGCCTACATTACTTCAAGGGACCATAATGATGTTTGGCTAAAGGTCACAGCGCTCGTGAATGGGCTGGTGCCCTGCGCTTGGTTTTGGAATGGCGCTTTAGAAGTTTGGAACTTAAGAATACGAGTAAAACAGTGAACATGCAGTACTGATGTCCACGAACGCTATTGGGACATAGTGTAGTAGTGTTAAGATCCTTTTACAATCTATCCAATGACTTCTATAACGTCTTTATCGAAAGAAAAGTATTTGCAAATTTATATAGCGCCACTTAAAGAGAGACTCATCAGAGACGCTTTCCACCTAACACAATGAAACCACGATCGAACAAAATGATCTTCAAGCGAAAGAGACAAGAGATGCTGAGAAGCTCATGTCGCAGGTTGTTCCAGAAGGATGGACCGACAACAGCAAAACTTCTACGCTGGACCGTGGAAGTCGGGGCTGGAGTTATGGTTAAAGCATGGTCAATTCACGTTAAATCGTAGGTAAAACCATGAACCGTTAAGGAAACACAGTTGCAAAATTGAAACGGATGGTATGTTGAGAGGTGGTGTTCTTACCGAACACAGGGTGACGGGCTTCTTCGAAACAGTCTGAACGAACCATCGTCTTGCATGAAGGCATACTGTCTCGCCAGGACTGTCAGCAAAACAAATGGGTTAAGTTACAGAACGGAGATAAAGATTATGACCTCATTTCAGTTGGTTGACCAGTGCGTGAGGCACATAGAATGCGCCGTTTTAATTGTCCTAATACTGGAAGTTTGCTGTGGTGATGCGTTCATCTGGTATTTTAGGGTTTATTGCATCGGATCGATTTGGATCGAGAAGAATAGTCATCTATTTATTTATCTCTTGTGTTTCTATGCTTCTCTTCTCATTATCAGCTAAAGTGAGTACACTGGCCGTACAGTGTCGGTGGGAAAATCAGAGGGGCGAAAAAGAGAATTGGCCATCCGCCCTCATATGCCGAGGTTAATCAAATGAAGTTGCTAACACTTCATACCATGGCTGCCTCAGGGCTAGCTTAAGGGACTGCTCTTCTTCTTCTTCTTCTTCTTCTTCTTCTTCTTCTTCTTCTTCTTCTTCTCCTCCTCCTCCTCCTCCTCCTCTTCCATCTTCTTCTTCTTCTTCCTCTGCTTCGGCTTCCTCCTTCTCGTCCTCCTCCTCGTCCTCTTCCTTCTTCTTCTTCTTCTTCTTCTTCTTCTTCTTCTTCTTCTTCTTCTTCTTCTTCTTCTTCTCCTCCATCTTCTTCTTCTTCTTCCTCTGCTGCGGCTTCCTCCTTCTCGTCCTCCTCCTCGTCCTCTTCCTTCTTCTTCTTCTCATCCTTCTTCTTCTTCTTCTTCTTCTTCTTCTTCTTCTTCTTCTTCTTCTTCTCATCCTTCTTCTTCTTCTCATCCTTCTCCTTCTCCTTCTCCTTCTCCTTCTCCTCCTCCTCCTCCTCCTCCTCCTCCTCCTTCTTCTTCTTCTTCTTCTTCTTCTTATTTTTCTTTTTCTTCTCATTATTAATCTTGTAACTTTCGTCTAGATTTTAAGCCACTTTTGATCTCACGCACTTTTCTGCATGTATTCCAAAGCCGTGTTAAGTTTCTCGTTATTGAGAAGGCTTAACGTTTGAAGGTAGTTCAGCGTCTGAAGGTTGACCGCAAAGTCGAACAGGTAACCTTCGGCTGAATCGTGATATGAAAAAGCAGTATTGCCTGCTGTCAGATATTCTTCAAATAATCCAGGTGAAACGAGATCACCTGAAACAGGTTAATTTACACAGACTGAGTAGAAGTTAGAAGTTCTTTTAACGATTATAGAGATCGATTTGGATGGATTGGTAGTTGTTTGTGTGGATGTTTGGATAGATGAAGAGATGGGTGGATAGGTACATAAATAGATAGACAGAAAGACAGAGAGAACGAGAGCCAGAAAAACAGACACACAGACAAACAGACCGACGGATGAACGAAAGGAAAGGTGGATGGATGGAAAGGTTGAAGGATCGATGGGTAGAACGATAGATAAATTATTGGATGGATGAATGGAAAGATGGATTGGTGGATGGATCAACTTGGATGGATAGACAGACAGACAGACAGATTGAATGAGACAGTACGACAGAGAAAGTCTCTGAAAGAGAGCAAGACAGAGAGAACGGAGTTTTACCGTAGACGTGGATTTTCGCTTCGTTTGATCCTGGAATGTAGAGGAGATCTCTTGCTTCGGGATCGAAGAATCGTTCCGATATCGGTATCTTCAGATCGGGAATGATAAGAGACCCGGAATTGACGAGATCCACGAGATACGGAGTGTGCCGGACACGTCCCACCGTTCCATCGTACTACACAGATACGTTTAATCTCGTATACCAACTCAGGCTGAATATCACACTATATATAATTTGGATGTCTCCGAGAATTTGGAAGGTCCTTTTGGACACCCTCGCTACACGTGGACAAGAACAGTGAAACTTGACCTGTGACCCGTAAACTATTGGTTACACGCCACCTGGAGTCGAATCCAGAACAGAGACGATTGGCTGTGAATCGTGGAAACGGTGATGCTACAGAGAGTAGCACGACACATGAGATGTAATTTTAAGTGTAATCGAACATTTTAAAGGCGCCACTCAACGATTCAGAGACGCTCCCGACCCAAGTCAGTGCTATCACTAACAAATGAAATGGACTTCAGGCGCTTCCCGAAACAGAGGAAGAGAAAGACTGAGGAGCTCAAGCCGCCATTCCTTCGGAAGACGGTTCCAACTAGAGGGGCCAATATAGGCAAAGTTTCTAGACTGAGCAGTAGCCCCGCGCATGCGGGAGACAACCAGAAGTAACGATGTCTCACCAAAACTTTGATCGTAGCCTCGCAGTAGTCGTATCTACGCATGTTGTAGGTACTGAATCGGACTGTGATCTCTCCTTTGTCGATCTTGGCAACAATCGGAATCATGATGTACATGGCTGCTCCAGCTTCGACCTGGAAGAAAGAGAAAACGACTCGGTCGATCTATAATCATTGTTGTTTGTAATTGTAACAGAACAACTATACCCTAATTCATTCATTCATTCATTCATTCATTCATTCATTCATTCATTCATTCATTCATTCATTCATTCATTCAAAGGACTTAAATACCACCCCTCAAAGATATCGATTCAGAGATACTCCCAGCCCAACCTCGGCGATAAGGCGCTTCCTTCATACTCTCCCCGTCGAATCTATTTCCCGTTGTTTCGCTAAGATAAGGCAATGACAAAGCAAGGTAGGGAAAGTATGGATAAGGTAAGAATAGGTAAGGTAATGAGTGGTAAGCTAAAATAAAATGAAGCAGAGTAAAGTTCGGTAGATGATATAGGTTTCTCTAGCAGATGTTTATGAATTGGACTGAGACAAATGCTATTGACTTTTTTTGCAAAGTCTTACTGACTAATTTTGGAAAGTCTTATTCACCAACTTTGGAAAGTCTTATTGACTAACTTTGAAAAGTCTTATTGACTAGCTTTGGAAAGTCTCATTGACTAACTTGGAAAGACTTACTGACTAACTTTTGAAAGTCCTATTGACCAACTTGGGCAGTTTTATTGACTAACTTTGGAAAGTCTTACTGACCGAAACCATGGTCTGGACATCTCCGGCCGTTTCTCTGGGATTATAGGAAAGCGCGTAACCAAAATCCTCGACGTTGATGAATCGATAGTCATCATGTCCGTGTAACGTAATGAGTACCTACGAGATCAAAAGGAAATTCTTTCGCAATCATCATCATCATCATCATCATCACCTTTATCTATTATCATCGTCATCATCACCATCATCGTCATTATCACCACCACCACCACCACCACCACCACCACCACCACCACCACCACCACTACCACCACCACCACCACCACCACCACCACCACCACCACCACCACCACCACCACCACCACCACCACCACCACCACCACCAATACCACCACCACCACCGTCATCATTCTCTTCCTCCTCATCATCAATAACAACAACAGCAACAGCAAAACTCATCGTCATCATGATCATTATCATCATCATCATCATCATCATCATCATCATCATCATCATCATCATCATCATCATCATCATCATCATCATCATCATCATCATCATCATTATCATCATCACAGCCCTCATCAGCTGATGACGATTAAAATGACTGATGATCATCATGATGCGTCACGATTATGCTAATGGTGGCTAGTTTAATGATGATGATGATGACGACTACGACAATAATGATGATGTCGTTGTTCTTGTTGATGATGATGATGATGATGATGAGGATGAGGATGATGATGATGATGATGATGATGATGATGAGGATGAGGATGAGGATGATGATGATGATGATGATGATGATGATGATGAT
This sequence comes from Allolobophora icterica, assembly GCA_963556255.1. Lineage (NCBI taxonomy): Eukaryota > Metazoa > Annelida > Clitellata > Crassiclitellata > Lumbricidae > Allolobophora > Allolobophora icterica. Next base: position 46,882,849 of record OY744614.1, on the reverse strand, counting down.
GATGATGATGATGATGATGATGATGATGATGATGATGATATTACACTACACAGCATGCGCTACAGCACCAACTGAGCGATATGTGTTGGACTGCAGCGGGGTGACTAACTTCTAAGGGCTGCTCCCAGAAGCTGAAGACGTCGAGACGTAAGCCGACTTGTTCCCCTCTTCGGATGACCTCAGGACTCTCCACGGTGACGAAGAATTCACGTGACGAGTCATGCTGAAATTCAAATTGAAACTAAAGTTCAAATTCGCAAACAAAGGTCTTGTTGCTTATGCATAATTGCCTGGCGGGTTGTGGTCCATCTTACCTCAGGGATCTTTACTTCTCAGTCTACTCCATTCCCGATCGCAGATTTCTCCGCTGCGCAACGCACGAAGATTTTGTTGTTCCACCGGTCGGGTCTTCCATGGTCCAGCATAGAAGTTTTTGCTGTGGTCGGCCCATCCTTCTGAAACAAGCTGCCTAACAATCTGCGAAATGAACTCCTCAGCCTCCTTTTGGCTGTTTTCGGCAAACGCTTGAAGACCATTCTGTTCTATCCTAGTTTCACTATGTTAGGCCGGAAGCGCCATTGAGGAGTCTATCCTGAAGTGGCGCAATATTAATCGGCAATCATAGTTACCAATTGATCTAACAAGTGACCTCCAAAACAACGTATTATCGTTAACACAAGAAATCCATCGATAATCACTTCACATATGACTGTAGACAAGCTTTTGGTCCCGCAATCCATCTGTCCAACCTTCACTGGCTTCCTGCTTCTTAGCGCATTTCCTATTGAGTTGCTGTGCTTGTTCGGCGGGGCATTCTTGGCTGTGCTCCATCCTACCCGTCTGATCTTTGTCGACCGATCTCTGACCTTCGAGCCCGTCGAACTCTCCACTCTTTCACTAGGGGGAAGCTTTTGCCCCCGCGTGCGTGCTCTCACTGCTGTTAGACAATGTCGGGCCTTTTCGGTTGTGGGGTCCTCCATCTGCAGTGGCCTCCCTCTAGAACAGTGCTTGCTGCCTCGGTTAAACTTGCCTGCTTTTGTAAGTCCCTCAAATCACATTTCTTTAGCTGTGACTGGGCTGGGAGCGCCTCTGAGTAAATCTCCTGAAGGGGCGCTACATAATAAATGAACAGAATGAATCAGAGAAGCTTGGAAAAGATCCCATAATTGTAATTGTAATTGCCAATTTATATAGCGCCACTTCAGGAGAGACTCATCAGAGGCGCTCATAGATCAGAGACGTGTGAAGTGGTTACGTACATGTAGGTTTAAACAGTCATTAAAGAAGCGATTGAAGAGGAGGAGAATGGGAGGGGAGCAGAATATAAGGAGAGTAGGAGGTGAAAGAAGAGGAGTAAAAGGAAAAGGAAGAGGAGGAAAAGGAAAAAGATGAGGAGGATGAGGAACAGGAGGAAAAGGGGAGTACGATGAGAAGGGAAAGGAGAAGGAAGAAGAGGAGAAGAAGGAAGTGGAGAAGAAGAATGGAGGAAGAGGAGGAGAATGAAGAAGAGGAAGAGGTGGAGAAGGAGAAGGAAGAGGAGAAGAAGAAGAGGGTAAAAGGTAGGAGGAGAAGAAAAAGGACGAGAGGGAAGAGGAGGAGAAGGAGAAGGAAGCGGAGGAGAAGGAAACGGTGGAGGAGAAGGAGGAGGAAGAGGAAGAAGAGGTGGTGAATGCCAATAACTGCACACAATTGGGCAATGATTGGCAATTTACATTCACTTCTAAAGTTTATAATCAGAATCCCCAGCAGACCCTGTGTTTCATTGACAACGGTTTTATACGGATGTCTTCGTAGACGTTATATCTTACTTGTATGTATTCGCTGGCGAGAAAGAGACCTTGTTCGGGATGCATGAACACCGCTCCCCAGACCATTGGGTTCATCAATTTGAACTGGTCAGGCTGCAACTGGTCGACGATGGCTTCTCCCTGACCCACTTGTCTGCGCGCAAGAAAAATCGATGCCATTTGGTACAATACAAAATCGATACCGTTTAGTACAATCACAAAAATCGATGCCATTTACTACAATACAAAATCGATACCATTTAGTACAATCACAAAAATCTATGCCATTTAGTACAATACAAAATCAATACCATTTACTACAATCACAAAAATCGATGCCATTTAGTACAATCACAAATATCGATACCATTTAGTACAATACAATATCGATACCATTTAGTGTAATCACAAAAATCGATGCCATTTAATACAATCACAAAAACCGATGCCATTTACTACAAAATCGATGCCATTTAATACAATCACAAAAATGGATGCCCATAAAATTTTATTATATTAATCCTATCTGGCCAATAAAATGTTCTCTACCGTGGAAGTAAAGGAATTCGATCAGACGATCTGTGTACTGAGTGTGTAGGTTAGAACATTTTATCTTAGGACACTAAATAAACTAAATAAACTAAACATAAATGTCTCCAAAACCAAGGAGATAATTTTCAGGCGGGCTGGTTGGTATCGAACGTCCTTTAGACCACTGTCTGCCCCTACCCGGTATTGAGCAGCTGGATAGTGTCAAGCTGCTTGGAATCATTCTACAGTCTAACCTTTCTTTTTCAAACCATATTAACTACATTCTCAGTCTAATAAACCAGCGGTATTTCCTTCTTAACCAGTTAAGGCAGCAGGGCCTACATATCCCGATGCTCAACGTCATTTTTCAGGCGATTGTTATTTCAAGAATCATCTATGCTTTACCTGCCTACGCTGGATTTCTCACCTTACATGACATTGCGCGCATTAATGCAGCTCTGAAAAAGGCCCGCAGATCGCAATTATGTGAGAAGGCCCATACTGCAGAAGAGCTGATTGCTCGAGCAGACATTCATCAGCTCTTGCCACATCCTCGCGAGGACAAGTACTCACTCCGCAAGGTGGAGCAGAAATCTCGGCATAAATTTCTGCCCTGGCGGGGGATTGAACCCCCAACCTTTCGACTAACAGCCCAACGCGCTACCTATCAAGCACCCACGTACTTGATGTAACCGGAGACCCAGAACATGAAAGTTTCGTCCACAAAGCGACTGTTCCAGAAGAGATTGTCGAGCTCGTTGGGTCGAGGTTTGTACTTCTTCTCCGGAGGTAGAGGACCTGAATTCATTTACCGCACACAGAAAAAAAGACATCAAGGTATAGGTAACACAATTATTTTCGCACCCAAGTAAAAAGACTCCCTTAGAAACTTAAATTTTTCGCAGATGAGGCTAACACACACACACACACACACGATACACCTAACTGCGCCACTGCTCGTATTTTGACACTGCCAGTCCCAAGCCTGGAGAAAGAAAGAGGGCGACGCTAATAATCTTTCTTATGACACAGCAACTAACCACATGAATGCAAGTATAAAGTGATATCATGGAACCGAATATATCCATATTAAGCGTCTTCTGGGCTTCTGTCGATGTGACCTGATCTAAAAAAAGGCGCTACAGAAGCGATTGCAATCAATTACCAATCAATCAGTTACCATCAATCGATCAATCAATCAGTTTGAAATGATTGATTGATTGATTGACTGACTGACTGACTGACTGATTGATTGATTGATTGATTGACTGATTGGTAATTGTCCGTCATGGCTTACAGGCGATCTCGTCGTATCCATCGAGACAGTCGATGATTCCATCGCAGGCTCTCTTCAGTTCGTAGCATTCCTTCGATGACGGACAGATGCCGAGACCCAGAGAACGATTGCACGCCGAAAACTCTGCAGATAACACTCACGATAATGTAATTTTATTTAGGTAAGGTTAGGTAAGGTGAGGCTAGAGTAATAACCTTACAGTTCTAAGGTTAGGTAAGGTAATTCTTCTTCTTGTTTCCTTTCAGGCTGGGAATTATCCCTCGCTGGGAATAGGTAATTCTAGAGTCCTAACCTTAGAGTCATAAGGCTAGGTAAGATAAAGCTAGAGTCCTAACCTTAGAGTCATAAGGTTAGGTAAGGTAAAGCTAGAGTCTTAACCTTAGAGTCGTAAGGTTAGGTAAGGTAATTCTTCTTATTCTTCTTTCCCTTCAGGCAGGGGTTAGGTAAGGTAATTCTAGAGTCCTAACCTTAGAGTCATAAGGCTTGGTAAAGTAATTCTAGAGTCCTAACCTTAGAGTCATAAGGTTAGGTAAGGTAATTCTAGAGTCCTAAACTTAGGTTAGGTAGGGTAAAGCTAGAATCCTAAGGTTAAGTAATTTAAGGCTATTATAAGGAATTCTATAAGGAACTCTGTAAGGAATTATCAAGGATAACATAGCGAACCATTTGAATGACCATGATATTATAAAGGGCAGTCAACATGGATTTACCAAAGGCCGTTCGTGTTTGACAAATCTGTTGGAGTTCTTTGACGAGGTCTATGAGAGGATTGAGAGGGAAAACCTGTAGACATACTTTACTTAGATTTTGCCAAAGCATTTGACAAAGTACCTCATGTAAGGCTGGCCAAAAAGTTACAAGCAGGTGGGATTAGAGGGCAGGTACTAAGATTGATTCAAAGCTGGTTATCAGGCAGAAGACAAAAGGTGGGCATAGGTGGTAAACATTCTGGCTGGACGACAGTGCTAAGTGGAGTGCCACAAGGATCAGTGCTTGGGCCACTGCTGTTCGTACTTTTTATTAATGACATAGACGATAAGATTTTATCTAAAATTTCTAAGTTTGCGGATGATACAAAACTATGTAGAGCAGTGGATGATGAAGAAGAATCAGAGATACTGCCTGAAGATCTAAGAAGAATGTTCAGATGGTCACAAGACTGGCAAATGCTCTTCAATTTGGAAAAGTGCTCAGTGATGCATATGGGGAAGAGAAACAACGAGTTTTCATATGAAATGGGGGGCACGGTATTGAAAGTGAGTGATGAAGAAAGGGACTTGGGAGTGATTATGCACAAGAGTACAAAACCTTCTAGGCAATGTGCTGAAGCAGCAAAAAAGGCTAATTCAACTTTAGGTATGATAACAAGGACAATAGTCACCAGAGACAAAGATACAATAATAAGGTTGTACACGTCACTGGTTAGGCCACAGATGGAATATTGCATCCAGGTATGGAATCCATACCTGAAACAGGACATGGAAAAACTGGAGAAAGTGCAAAGAAGAGCTACGAAAATGATTTGGGGCTACAAGGATCTGAGCTATGAAGAAAGGTTAAAAGGTGTGGACTAGCAACATCGGAGAGAAGGAGGAGCAGAGGAGATCTAATTGAAGCTTATAAGAAGTCCGGACAAAGTCTGCGCAAGGTAAGTCAAGAAATTGAAAGACTGAGGTCATATGAGTCAACTGCAAAGCCTTCTGAATGGTAAAACGCCTCTGCAAATTTCTATGCTATAAAAACTTATTTTAAACTACGTTTATTATTTATGCAAATGTAAATCAACCTTTGGAAGAAAGGCTCACCTTGGTTAATGGTTAAGTTCAGATCACTCATGACGATCAAACCAGAAGACTGTAAACAAAAATACAGACTGGTATCTAAGAAGGAAATCTTATTGAAAGATGTCGTTGATAATACATATTATAAGTTAATGCATAGTTGTCAAATGGGTTTCTCCTGTAAATGATTCAGTTACGGCGTTTCAGGATATATACGATTTCGCAGCATTTCGTTTAATACTCATTGATTGGAATGATAGAAAGCTTTTTCTAAGAAGAAAAATCTTCTTTAAAGACATCCCTGTACGTCAGTTACATACATAACGAGATGATCTTAGAGGCGGTAGGCCTATGCTAACGTTCAACCTCGTCATGCACGAAGTGTTGTTGCATTCTATGAATTCACGTTTGTTATTATTCACGCATGCATTGCAGTTGTAGATGGTTAGTCAGGCATGAACAATTTTAAAACCAAGATGAGCTATGTTAGTCATTTGGGCGACATCAGCTCCTCAGTCTCTCTTTGCCTCTTTTCCGCAAAGGCCTCATGACCATTTCTGTTTGATCGTGGTTTCATTGTGTTTGGTCGGGAACACCTCTGATGAATTTCTCTCGGAGGGGCGATATACTTAAATCTTCAATTACCATTACTATCATTCTTATTCATACATGAATTGCAGATACAGATGGTTAGTCATGCATGAACTATCGCTTAATTACGACGAACTACATGAAGGTAGATTATTAGACGTACGTGAGCAGTGGTATTTGTGTCCATCCCAATGGTTGGTGCGTTGAAGAACACGCTTTCCTCCCAAACTGCGCTGTTGTGCCACCAGGTATGGAAGTATGGTAATTGCGCTTGACCGTTGTACTCTAGCAGATCGTGGATGATCTGTAAGGAAAGAGCGTGAACTCTATTAAGGATGGGTAGTCGTAGGGTAGGGTTAGGCATGGTAGGGCATGGTAGATTGGTTAGGCAAGGGAGGTATAGTAGCGTGGTGTGTAGAGTGTAGGAGGATGGCCTAGAGTGGAGCTGGATAGGTTGGACTAGGCGATGCTAGGGTAGATCAACGTAGGAGAAAAGGTTGCAGTCGAGGTTGGACTAGGTGAGGCTAGGGTTGATTAGCGTAGAAGAACAGATTGTACGTTGGAGCCCCTAGGGGCCACGCACGCTGAAACCAGAGGGACCCATGTCCCATGGCACACGGACTCAATGATTTAATATTATCAATTAATTTAATATTATTAATTAATTAATCTATTGATTATTATTTAGAACTGTCTGAATAATAATGATATTGATGACGAAGATGATGATGATGATAACAATAGTAGTAGTAGTAGTAGTAGTAGTAGTAGTAGTAGTAGTAGTAGTAGTAGCAGCAGCAGCAGTAGTAGTAGTAGTAGTAACAATATTACTACTACTACTACTGCTACTGCTACTGCTGCTGCTGCTGCTGCTGCTGCTGCTGCTGATGCTGATGATGATGATGATGATGATGATGATGATGATGATAATAATAATAATAATAATATAGGTAGACGCCTTTCAACCATCAGTGGAGACCGCCGTGAGGCTTCGTTTCTCTTCCAGCGTCTATCTATTTGTATACAACGCTACAACTCTATTGCTTTTAACGGGACATTCCCAGAGCCTCCGGACGACGAGGTTTGATTTTCCGGATGTTACACTAATTAATATTGAAGTCCCTGAGGGATCCTGTATACCTCGGGGCAAAAAAAAAAAAAAAAAAAAAAAATAATAATAATAATAATAATAATAATAATTATAATAATAATAATAATTATAATAATTATAATAATAATAATAATAATAATAATAAGCATAATAATAATAATAATAATAATAACAACAATAATAATAATAATAATAATTTAATGATAATAATATTCTACTGACCTTTTGTTCCGTTGGAAAAGATAATGCGCCTCGAAGGTAGAACTCATAGTCGACAGACGCCGTATAGAAGTAGCCGCCGGGAGGACCTTGGGCAACGAGCTCGATCGTATCCTGTTTGAAATCTTTCCCAAAGTTCAGTTTGATCGACGGCTAAAATTCGAAATGTAATGCTTTTAAGCTTCTGCAGTAGGGTGGGGCAAAAAGTAATAAAAACTCGAGTTCAGTTCCCAAACAACCTAAATCGAAGGTCCATGTTAAAGTTGATATTGCACCAAAATGGATTTTTGATATGTATCACCGTTTTCTAGCAACTTTGTCTGAAACACCAGACCGAAAACGCAATATGTTGTAAAATGAGAGCTGGTCTTACATCAGCCGGTTTAATGGTTATGACTTTCAAATTAAGAACCCAAAGTTAAAGCTACAAACAACAATGAGTAATAAAATAAATGAAAAAGCATCTGGCACAGTACTGCAGTGTAAATGTTTTAACTTAGTTCAGGAAATCAGCTTTAGTTTCTGTAGTTGGCAAGTCCAATCTTGATTTCTTCATTTTAATGATAACACCGTGGCGTGAGTCATGTCCATGGACTCGGCCTCAAACTGCAGAAACTCTACTTAAACTGTCCTCTTATCTCTCCTCTCTGGTAGCTACACTGCGTTTGACAGATCCCATATCTCGTTGCTTGCTCTATTTGACATCTCTGCTGCCTTTGACATGGTTGACCATGAGATCCTCCTGCAACGTCTCGAGTCCTCAAGTGGTTTCATGGACTCATCTCTTCTTTGGTTCCGGTCCTATCTTACAGATCGCACACAAACGATAATCGGGGATGACTCCATAACACACTGGGTTACTGTCTAGTTTGTTGTCCCCCAGGGATCAGTACTGTGCCCACTCCTTTACCTGCTTTATAATGCTGATATTTCCTCCATCTTTGTAACACATTTAACCACTGGCCGCCTTTATGCTGATGACGCCCAAGTCTACGTGCATGGGCCTCCATATGTTCAGCTGTTTCTTATAGCTCGCATTGATACTCTCTTTCATGACCTTCAAGCATGGCTGTCCTCACACCTGTTTTCTTTAAACCCAGCAAAGACCCAATTGATTTGGTTTGGTACTCGTCAACAACTGGCCAAGGATGACTACCCTCTTTTATCTCAAAGCTTTCCTTCTTATACATTCTCTGCATCTGTCCGTAACCTGGGTATAATTCTGGATAGCTCCCTTTCTTTTTCTGACCATATCTCTAATCTCACCCGCTTGTGCTACTACCATCTCCAACGTCTCAAGGCTATCCGAAGATCTGTCTCCTCTACAGTCTTAACCTCCATTGTCTATGCATTTATCTGCTCTCGCATTGATTACTGTAACTCCCTCTTTGTTGGCCTCCCCAAAGTCCATCTCTCCCCTCTACAATCTGTTCTTAAAGCAGCTGCCAGACTAATCGCCCGTCTCCCACGATTCTCCCATATTTCCACATTCATGTTTGAACATCTTCATTGGATTCCTCTTACTGCCCGCATCCAGCTAAAGGTACTTATATGACTTTTTGTTCCCCCAGTGAGAACGGTGACGGTCTAGTCTCGTTCCAACTAAAGGTACTTATCCATATTTGCCGATCTTACCTGGGACTTGCTCCTAAATACCTCTGTGACCCATTACATCTTCCTACTTCAGCTAGCTCCCTTCGCCCTCTTCGCTCCTCTGATCGACTTGACTCATTTGTTCCCCAGTGAGAACCGTGATGGCCCAGTCTCGTTCCTTTGCTACTATTGGCCCCTCATTATGGAATCAGCTTCCTCCTTCAGCCCGGGCTGCAGTACTATCCGGTAGTCTGGCCACAGCTTTTCGTTGTCTTTAAACTTGTCTTTATTCCCGAGGACTTTCGCACTGGCAGCGCCTCTGATTGGTGGGCACTTGGTAAAGGCACTTATTAGGTTTGAAATACAATAAATACAATACAATACAATACAATACAATATCGTAGTGTACTGTGTAGTGTGTAATTTGTGTATTAAAGTGATTGTGTAATATATTATAGTAGCAATTAATCAGTTTCTATGACCCTATTGTAATAAGATTAATGAATTTGTCATTTATTTCTAATGAAATATATCACGTCACACATATTTTAAAGTTGGGACCCCTAGACATGATACAAAATATGAAAATTAATTATTTCATTAACCAGTAGATGAGGGAGCTTCTATTTATCGTTGTCTGGTTGAGGCAACCGGTATTTGCCCCACCCTATTCTGCAGTCTTCTTTTACATTTCTAATAAGTCTGTAATTGGTTAAATGGAAACCGGACTGTGACCTCCTTTGGGCTAGTCTTTGGAAAGATCCCCTCTGATTTGAAGCAGCGGTCGTGAACAAGCTGGAATCCTGCGCTTGGCTTACGAGTGGCGCTTTAGAAGTTTGGAGATTACGATTACGATTAAGATAGAACTCCATTTCGGATTAGCACTTGGAAAGGGTTTTGCATGAGTTGGACACCCCTGGAAACCGGAATAGGATCTCCTTTTGATGAAACCCGACATAATTGACGCAACGCTCGTGAATAAGCTGGCGCAGTGCGCTTGGCTTTCGAGTGGCGCTTTAGAAGTTTGGAGTTTACAACTACGATTACGATTAGTAACTTCTACAGCGCCTGTGACTAACGCAAAGGGCATCAACCGATGGCGCACCAAGACCTGTTTGAGTTAATTAGACACTGATTCTTAAACGATGTATGATTCGCAAAACTGGGTTACAGTTATTATTTGCTATGTTGCGCTATGCGTTACAGTTAGGTTATGTTATGTTCAGCGTAAGAACCTGTTTCAGTTTAGAATCGCGAACGAAGAACGTCAAGGAGTCGACGACGACTTCCCCTTGGACGATGCAGTAGGCGAACAGATGGGCCGAGGGCGACATCTCACGTGACAGGGCGATTGCGAACGTCTTTTGCCGTGACGTCATCAACAATTGACTTCCCAGCAGAATAGCTCCTCCAGCGGCTACCTGAGTCAAAAGTGGTTCAATTGAGAACATACGAAATTTTTTTCATACTGTAAACACATTGTAAAGCCGTGTAATGTAATGCCGATCATCATACTACACTCTTATTTTATCGATACGGACCTTGTGGCTCTTGACTTCATTACTAACAGTGCTGTAATTGGAATTTTGTAATTATAATTGTGAATTTATATGGGGCCACTTCAAAACAGACTCGTCAAAGTTGCTGATAAGCGTATTATATACATCTTCAGGTGTAATAGTAACATCTGCTGCAGTGAACATTTATTAGCTACTTTAGAATTGTTTAAAACTGCAGAACGGCGTAAACTGATTCTGTAAACCTTTCGCCAACTTTTGAGGTGAGTTGATCTAAGGTGGCTTGGACTCAATCCCATTCACTGCTGGGGTAGTGGCTTGTTAACAGATGTTTTAATATGTCTTGTAGTATGTTTTTGGTGCTGCGAATTGGTGCCTCAGTTGTCTCAGTATGTGTGTTAAGATGAAGTCTCACCATGTAGTTGACCTCTCGCACGTGGAAATTTGTCGCCACGGTAAACGTCATGTAGGCATCGGTCTACGAGGAAAAAATCACCAACATATTTGTTTAGAATTAGGACATGGTAAGGTTTATAGATTTGTTGACAACATTTATACGGCAACTGTTGAAGAAAATCCACGCGGAGGAACTCCAGACAATAGCCCCGATACACAGCTCAAAAAGTTTCACATTGAAGGCATGGGCTACGCCAAATATCTGATCCATCCTACGAATTCACCAAAACCTCACCTCTTCCTATCACCATAGAGCTTTCACTCAAAACTGAAAACTCTACTCTTTCACAAATCCCATCCCGATTCCTCCTCTTTCCCTTACCTCCCTCGCCGTCTGACTGTATGCCTGCCTGACCCCTTTGAACCCTGACCTGGAACCGATTTTCCAACCGCCCCTCCTATCAATTTTGATTTGACCGAGAGCCTATGAGTAAGCTGGATCCCGCGACTTAGCTTTTATTGGACGCTGTAGAAATATCGGGATTATGATGGGTTAGGATTAGGATTCTAATAATATACTAGAATGTTTTGTGGCAGGTTTGGAGCTACTTGCAATGCGTGTGTATCTGCCATGTCAAGGGTGAAGGCAGAATTTACCTGTATGTGTATATTTGTGATGTCGTTTGGATAGGTAAGCTGTACCTGTGGTTCTTCGGTTGAAGTGGTGAGAGATAGGAACCGGTTGTTTGGACTGTAATAGCGGTAGCAACGTATTGACAACTTCTGATTAGACTCAGCATGTTGCACCTGCATGTTGAACCGGTAAACAAACAATTCCTTGTCTTAAACAAACAATTCAGTGTCATAAACAATTTGGATATTCGTGAAGTATTTCGGTCTATCTGCGGCTCTTTATGTCTCTATCTCTAGACAAGTTTTTCTTCACGTACTTGTCTGGATAGTAAGAGAGTTAACTCTGATGAGTCTCTCTTGAAGTGGCTCTATATAAATTTGTGTAGAGAAAAACGAGCAAGCCCTTCATTAACGATATCTCATTGCCACTGATGTTCTGACCTACATTTATGGTCGTGTGTGAACTTTTTAACTTTGGATATATCAATATCAAAATACAGTTGTATTTTATTGTATCAAATACAGCTGAATTGTATTGTATCAATACAGTTGCATTGGATTGTATCAGCGTTACCGCGTACCATGACAGGTAGCTACAGGCAGTGGTATTACCATTATTGCCGCAAATTGAAATAAGTAAGTAAGCTCGCCGTGACGCGAATGATCCGATCTTCCTGGCCGGGTTCGATCTCGTATTGCAGAATGTTGTCGTCAGGGATGATTACTTTCTCTTCGGCTGGTTGTTCCGATGCATCATGACCCTCAGCAACGACAGAGAATATGATTTGTCTATCGAAAAATCCATCGTACCTCGACCCATCGCTTCTCTGTAAAGCCACCTACAGTCGAAGAAAAAGTATTAGCGAAGCTGTTGGGAGTGCTATCAGCTACGTGTATAATAATTATACACCGTGCCTTAATTATTCTGGACCGTCCTTAAGAACGGTCTTCCATTGGACAAAGGTTTTTGAATTAGCACCAAACAAGGCAACTCGGGAACACAGGATGAATTATTTACATGTAAGAAGCCGAAAGGAACATTGGGGCAGAAATTCATCAGTGCAAGAGTTGAAGACTTGTGGATTGGTTTGGATGATAGTACTGTACCGGTGGACGCTATCGCAGCTTTTTAGAGGAAGTAGAAAAATTGGGCTATTAAACGTTCCAATTAACCTACAGTGGTTCGAACACAGACTACAGATCTTGTGAACCACTAAAACCCTTGTTTTTTATGTTATGTTAATAACCAATAATCTGCTCGGCCAGTGATCCATTGGGGGTACCACAGTTTAGCGGGCTTTGCCCTTAGTGGAATCCCATTAGAAATACACCTGTTACAGTATTTTCCATTCTGTTTACCTTTTTCTCAACTGATTAAAGATTATGTGACCTTGTTGGATGGATTTATCTAGACTATTACAACTATTGTGTGTGTATTGCGTGTGGATTCTAATAAAAGCTTTGATTTGATTATGTTAATATGTGAACCTAAGTTAATTTTCAAGTGAATTCATATAATAAATTCTAACTTTGATTTCTAACTACAGATCAACTAATAAGATCGATCCATGGTGTCAAGTACTTACCTGGATTTTACAGGTAACCGCTCTGGGAATATATCGATTCAGTTCTTACCTGGATATTAAATGGTAGATAAACTAATCAGATGAGTTCAAGGCGCATGGTATTTACCACAATTGTGAACGGAACTCCAGGTTTGAATGTTCGTACTTCGCTTCCAATCAGTTTCAATTGAACACCATCCCTGTAGACGTGGGTGAGGGCAGTTCCGGTATAAGTCTCGAGGTAGTAATAATCGTAAACGGTTCCGGTGAAGAAAAGGTCTTTGCCAACTGGGTCGCCCCATTTTTCCACTATCTCGGCCATCGAAAAGACGAAACTTTTCGAGCTGTACATCTGCATGTGTGTGTTTTAAAAAGTCATAATTATTACAAATTTTATATAATTGTATGTACAATAATATTGTTTGCGATCAGAAAGTTGTATGAAGCAGTTTCGCGAGAAATTAAGTATCGGAGATCATCAGCATCGTAATGATTGTTTCGTTTAAAAAAGAAATCACTCTGTATATGACTGACGCTCTGATAAAATCAGCGTGGGACCATGGTAACGCGGAGGGTACAGATTCGAGCCTCTGTCCAGTCGGCTAATCACCGTGTAAGGACCTTGAGCAAGTCTCCTTCGCTCACAACTGCGCAGCGCCATCGATGTTCTGTCGTATGGTCGTGGGCATTTCTGATCTTTGGAAGGAGGGCAATACACAATATCACATACAGTTGTATTGCATTGTATCAGCGAAACCGTTACAGACAGGGTATTACAGCCAATGGTATTAAAATTACTTTGAGGTAGAAATCAGATCACCATGATCTAAAGAGATGATAATTGCTTAGGCTCGATCCGTCTGGAACTTACATATCCGAGGTCCTTGCGTATTTCTCCAGGTTCCACTGTTCCGTTTCGATGCATCATTTTGACCGTTACATTTCCGACGCCCCAACCAGGTGCTCCACTAACATGTCTGCGTGAGAAACAGAGCAAATCACTCGACACTCTAATGACATTCGATCTAATCCAAAGACTTAAACAGCGCCGGAATAGCAGGTCGATAATCATCGCTTCTACGCTTAGGTATTTTGCGGATGAGAAATTCAGACACCCTGGCTGCTCAATAGACCAATGTGTAGCATTCTTTGAAGATTTTTTAAGTGGATGCAAGTCTTCTGCTACGTCTGGGACCTTATAGATGCACTTCGAGAAGGCATTATGCTAGTGATGAACTACAAATACCCTTCCGGCATGCCCATATTGCTATTGTAATTGTAATTTGACATTTATTAAGCGCAACTTCAAGAAAAAACTCATCAATGGCGCTCCCGACCCGAGCCAGTTAAATCACTGTCGCATATTAATACAGACTTCAGGCGCTTGCGAAACTGTGGAAGGGACAAACTGAGGAGCTCGAACGCACATAGAACCCACATGGACCCACATGGGGCCCTTATAGAGCCCACATGGGTCTCATATAATGCCCATAGAGAAATGCTGGCATGGTGGTAGTTCAAAACGAGACGAATTATGACAGAATCATCGCGTACTTACTCTGGGTAAAGAATTCCCGTGACGCCCCATTCAGTGTCGTACATGTATATCGGAGCGGTGACGTTAAGTTCTACAGATTTCTGCCCTGCAGAACAACCGTCAGTATAAAGAGGGGTAGACACAATAAGGTGTGTGGCACTGAGGCCCATTGGTTAGATTGATCGACCTGTAACGCGGAGAGTATGAATTCGAGCCTGCACTCAAGCGGTTACTGCGTGGGGACCTTGAGCAAGTTCTTCAGTCATAGTACAGCTCAGCGCCATTTTTGTTCTGTCGTATGGTCGTGTGTGCACTTCTGAACTTTGGAAGGAGGGCAGTATCGAATTCATTTGTATTGTATTGCATCAAATGCAGTTTGCACTGTATTGTGTCAAGTTCAGTTGTATTGCATTGTATAAGGTCAGTCAACTTACGGTTATTTAAGTTGAGGTATGTAAGGTAAGGTAAGGTAAACGGAGTTAAAGGTATATTACGGTAGGAAAGGTTAGGTAAGGTGAGGTACGATGAGGCAAAGCAAGGTTCGGTAAGTTAGTATAAGGTAAGGTGTATGCTAAGTTATGTAGGATAAGACAAGTCAAAGTTAGGGAAGTAAATAAGCAAAGTAAGGTAAAAATTACAAAGTAAAGGTAAGTTAAAGTTGAAAAATAAACGGTAAGAGGCGAATGTAAGATAAATAAGCATTTGTATTTCTGATAGTTTTAGGACTTATACTCCAGCAGCAGTTGACATTCGGACAACCTTTCCTTACGTGTTTCACTGGATGAGAGACTAGAATTCGTACTCTCAGCGCATATATCCTCAAACCGAAAAATCTGTTATTCTGCTACACTGACGGTTTTAGAAGCAGGCTAGCTCTAATAAAAATTATTAATTAATTAATTAATTTCTTTGCTTGTTCTGCAAGTTCATACTCACACCAATATCTGACGCCAAACGTGTGTTCGTATCGATAACCCTTAAAACAAGAAACGACAGCTGATTGTATGTTTTTTAGCTAAACACACGTGCAATGCAAGACAATGTTAAGTCATACTATTTCACGTTATGTAATATTTTATCAATCCGGGGCAATACGTAGAAAACCGTATAGCACGTCGTTTGTATACTGTATATTATGCATATATGTATATAATTATGTACATATATATTTGTATGTGTCAGGACATTTGTTGTTGTGCATTTGTGAACACCAGAAATGCTCTGCAAGCTGATTTAAGAAGATGTTTTAAAGACAGTTTGAAAATATTTTCTTTGTTACCAGAGACGAATTTCAGCAATATGTATGTTCCGCTGAAGACTGTTGCACGAGGAAGATCGAATACTTTTGTAGTGTACTGTCTATTGTAATGTCTATTAAACATGGCATTTTGTGTGGAGTATGTGGCAGCATATCAGAAAGACACTACGAAAGAAGTGAGCGCACGATTTTTTGAAAAACATCAGCATATTGGAGTGGCCATTACCTTCCCTTGTGGCCTGACACACCGACAGTGTATAGATGATGTATTTAATTTTAGTGCCGATTTTGCCAGAGGACGCTAGTGGGACAGAAATATCAAAATCTCTTTGTGCTTCCGCGGATTTGAACCCCAATATCTGAATCTGCAGTCCAGCACGTTTACCACTAGACCACAGCACATTTTTTTTACTAAAAGCCACTTACGAATGCATCGACAACAATGGCCCAATCGCCGACATTCACAGGATACTCGATGTCGAACTGCCCCTCATAAATGCCTGAATATAAACAACAACGGCAAACGCCTATTCGTTTATCCGTTTACGTTTGACTAAATAAACGCCTGAAGGTTAAACTTTCCTGACCTTGTTCAATGTTGAGTTGGTATATAGCTCTTAAACAAGTAGGCCTAAGCTTAGCGCTCAAGCATTAACTGCGCATTTGTATGACATTTGAATGTCATTGCATACAAAACATTTGCATAAAACAAAGGAAAACTAACAGATATAGACATAGATCAACGTTTTATTTGGAACGTCAGCGACGATTGACGTAGAGGACAAAAAAACTCTGTGAATCAGCCGACAAGTCTCGCTCGCGTTTCATCTACACCGCTAATCGAGTCAACACTTTAGACTAATCGTTCACTTTGCATAGGTAAGCCTAATCTGCAGTCAACTCAAGCACAAACATTTGACACATGAGTGACTTCGACGAGGACGTTGCCAAGTCCTGAGAGTTCTGGTTTAGTGGAGCCTCGCTCATACGTATGCATAACAGATAGTGTTAGAACGAAATTGGGCAGATGACAATGACAATGACAATGACAATGACAAACTCGTTTATTGAAACCAATAATCACAATGTAAAGTGCATACGATTATACTTTCATAGCAAGCTGGTGACAAAAGGATGTCCCTAAAGGGAATAGATAGAAAGCGAGAGACAGGCAGACAGACAGGCAGCACACAGAAAGGCAGCAGACAGGGAGACTAAAGAGATAGGCAGATGGACATTTGGAAAACAAAATAGAATGAGTGAGATGAAAACAGACAAAGACCTGACAGAAATTCAATGCAATGAAATAAGTATTATGCCATACATAACAATGCAATATGGAATTTCCAATGCATCGCAACAATGGATTGCTTTTGGGAGCAATACAATTCAGTTCAGTACAATAGAATGCCGCCGGATGAAGAGTAGAATAATAACAAACCGAAATTGAGATATCTTTGAATCCACCGCCTCACGAAATTTCCTTTGGAATCCTGCAGTTAATAAACAACATCCGTAACGGGAGACAGTTGAAAGCGGATTTCATAAAGACCGAAGTCAAATCAGTGCATCAAATTTTATGCTGAATGTCTTCGATACTTTAATTTTCATTGCAAATGCGATCAGATTTTTAAGCGAACCCAAATACATTATTTACAGATTTAAGGCGCCGCTGAGTCAGTTGTTCCCCATTTCGTTTACTTCTCTTCGTAGATACAGAGCCGACGACAATTCCTCTGCTATTATTAACACACATCATCGCGCGTTGATTCTTGTAACTTATAAGTTTCTTAGTACTCAACAATGTAGCAGCAGAAGTTATTGCATTAGATTACACTAG